>JAJKFI010000146.1:565319-619504 GCA_029204185.1 Lerista edwardsae | reverse complement strand
TCTCTCTCTCTCTCTCTCTCTCTCTCTCTCTCTCTCTCTCTCTCTCTCACACACACACACACACACACACACACACACACAGGACAGTAGCTGTAACATCAGTAGTGATGAGTAATGAAATTGCATATCCATGTGCTATATCCAACTTGCTATCCTACAATTTTTTTTTTTTTTGAAATGCTTTCTACCCTCATTCCCACCTCAGCACTAGATGGCTCATCCTGCTTTAAACACATACCTGTTACAAATTGTATGGCCTCCCTTTGGGCCCAAGCAAAGCAATGTCCTATCAATTACATAGGCAAGGGGTAACCAACGTGAAACTGACTTGATAGGTTTCAGATGGGGTGTTGATGTTAAAGAGAAAATCTGAAAAATTCCAAAATCTTTTTTACCTTCCCACCGAAGTAGTCCCTATTTATCTACTTGCATTTAGGTGCTTTTGAACTGCTAGGTTGGCAGGAGCTGGGATAAGCAACAGGAGCTCACTCCGTTGCACAGTCTTGAACTCCCAACCTTGCGGTCGGAAAGCCCAGCAGCAGCGGTTTAACTCGCTGCGCCACCACGTCCCTTCACTGTCATTAGCTGGTCATAAAAACTATTTTCTCTTTTTCTGTTTGTGTGTAAAATAAGCGGGGGGTGGGGGGTGGGAAGAGAACAAACCAAAAAGGTATCTGTGGGATGGCTAGCTATCTGGTTTATATACATCTTACCATTCACCTGACAGAACTGTTTCTGCAGCTTTTAAGCAAACCTTGGTTTGTTTTATTTCAAGGCAGTTATATACTATAGCTTAAGAAACAAGGTGGCTGTACCCCACCCATTTTCTCTCTCTGTCCCCCCCCCCTTTTTTAATGCACGCCATGAACCCTTTGAAATGTGCTTGCTCTTGTTGCCCACTAGAAGGAGAGGGTGAATGCCACATATCTAATTGTGTGTCTCCACAGAAACTTTCTTCTAATTCCTGGTTGCTAACCCACATTCTTTAAGTCCTCTGGCCCCTTTCCCAACACTCCTTCTCTGTCTCACAAAGAAAAGAATTTGCTTTCTTTTCCTCCACTCCCTCTCCCCCCTCCACCCAAGGTCTTTTCTCATTTCAAAGCAAGCTACTTGAATGACTATTCAGTATGTGCCGAATGAGGCCTCTCCACAACACTATGCTATAGTAAAAGCCGTGTGTGCTTATAAAGGCCGCTTGAATGCCGCCCTGCCCTTGGTAGCCCAGGCAGCATACACAGTCCCCTGACCTAGCCATCTGTATGCAAATCTCTGCAGACTAAGTAAACTTTCATAAAAAAAGTTCTTGCCTCTCTTTCTGTGTGTTTAGCAATTATTAGTGCACATTGGTCCTTTGTATTTTATTATTATGCTTTGTGTACAGAGGAGACTCCCTGGCACCTGCACTTGTAGGTGGCAGATGGCAGTTCTTGGCAGCAGTGTGGAGGTTTCCTCAATGTAGCCTGCCTAAGCCACAAACTGGCATCTTTTATTTCTTTATGCGGCCACTGAGGAGAAAGGATTAGTAGTAGATTACTAGGAGCCTATCAGGGCATTTGAGAGAGAGAGAGAGAGAGAGAGAGAGAGAGAGAAATCTGAAGAATGTTTTAGGGAGTCTAGATCAGGAAAGCAACGTATACATTAAATTTGCCAAGAGGTTTCTTAAAAGTAAACAGTATCTTCGTTTGGTTACACGAAAGGAGCAGTTCTGCTTTTGTGGCCTGCAGCAAAATCTGAGTCAGGTTCATAATATAAGTGTTGACCCCGATGTCATCTGCCCATGTTCTAAAGATGAAATATTAGTAATACATAATTGAATATCACTGTTCACATATTGGATCTTTTCTAAGTCCTTGTTCAATGATTATCTCCACCTCCATGCTTTTAGTCACTATAGCAACTTAGGCCTCCAGCTAAGTCACTCAAAATTCGTCCATTTCCTGAGGGAATAAAACACTTCCTTGCACCTTTGTTTTCATTTCAACAGGGAGGCCCTAGCCTTCCGCCTAACCTAAGTTGTGGGTTCTGTCCCATGCAATCACGTGACACAGTAACTGACTGTCCCATAAACAAATCCCTCCATGGGAAGAGGCAGGCTCATAACGCCTACACATGCTTCATGGGTCCCATGCTTCACGTCAGCCTACTTTTCACATATGTCAGGCCCTACTGGCATGCGGCTGTAAGGAAGTAAAGTGTCCAAATGGAGATCTGATGCACTACCTGTTGTAACTGCATACAAGGAAATGAAATCTCTCAACAGGGACAATAAATGTATGAAATACTGAACTTCTAAAAACTCCTCTTTGGCAAATTCAAACCTTCAAATGCTTATGATAAAAATCATGGGATTATGGATAGTTTTCATACATTGATTTTGTGCCAATATATAGGATGATACTCAAACCACAAGATGAAATCACCTGAATTGACTTTACAGAGTGCTTACATTAACAGAGCTGGGTTGACTTTAGTTTTCAGAAAAGCGCAGTAGTGCACACGGAGATGAGAAGTTAAAAGTGATGTTCTCTGCCTCCATTGATGAAAGGATTGTTAGGAGGCTATGTTTGTAATGGCACAACCCAAGAAGTGTTTAATTAATGGAGTGTTTAATGGAGCTTACTCTTAGGAAAGTGTTATAGGATTGCATCCTAAGAGCCAGAAAGATTTCAATTGCTGTCTTTATAGGATTATTATTTTTTTGCACTGTGGTTTTCAAGTAAAAACCCTGTCAACTATATTTTTGTATATGTATAAGAAAAGTCATCTAAACACACCACTTGAAAATCACTCAAGCTCTTTCTGAATTGAGCCCTTAGGGCACGACAGATTATCAGGAACTTGTGACCTGCACTAGAATATGCTGACATCCATCCACCATGATCCAAGCAGATGTTTAGCCATCGCAGAACTGCCTCAGGTAGAGTATCCATCTACGAACATATGGTAGAGACATTGGACTTGAGCTAAGTGAAACATCTCTCAGTTTAAATATTAATACTTTTTTTCCTTCCAAGGATCCTGTAACAATTGCTCCTAGCATCTGTAACAATATATTTGAGGGGCTTACAGATTATATTTCTGTTAATGCCCATTTTCTTTCACGTGGCAAGAAAAATAGTTTTGCTGTGCTATCTAGCTGTTTATTCAATAAATACTAAATATTTAATACATTAATATATCATTAAGTATTTATTAATAGGTGGATCATATGGAAGGCTCAGAAACAGTTGTACCACAGCAACATTACGATTTCATCTGGAGTACTATTTTCATTTTTGGACACCCCCCATAGTTCAAGAAAGATTATTGGCAAATTGGACAGGATTCAGGGCTTGTGAACAAGTTTGGTGGGTACAATCAAGAATACAGCAAATGTATTTGCAGTGCAACTTGTCATATCTGAAATGGCAGCATACAGTTTGTACACAAAGCAGACTCCTATCTCACATAGATAAGGCGTATACGCAATGAAAACAAGTCTGTAGCTGCTTTAGATGTTATAGAATGCACCATGGACACAACCAGTGTAGTTTTGATGTAGTTTAGATCATTTAGAGCAGGGGTGTAAAACATAAGGCACGGGGGCTGCCTTCTGCCTGCTGAAGCTCTTTAACCAGCCCTCAGGCTCTCCCAGAAAACCATCAGCTGCTCTCAGCTGCTGAACTGTTCTGAGGTGTCACTGCTGAAAGGGTGGCCCGTGTGATAATTGACTCTCCCATATCTTGAAAATACGGTCACCATTTCCTTTGTCATTTGCAGATGAGCTCCTAAGTGGGAAAAAAGTGCTTATTTCTGGTCATGAGCTGCTTAATGATACCACTTCCTGCTTGATGACATCACTTCTAGCCCTCAGCAGGCACCATGAATATTATTCGGCCCACTGTATGAAATGGGTTTGACACAGTGGTGGGATTCAGGGGGTTCGCCCAGGTTCTATAGAACCGGTTGTTAAATGGCCAGGCCCTGCCCACTCGCTTACCTCGGCTGGCTTCGGGTTTTTTTTTGGCTCTGGCTATGATGTCATAGAACCGGTTGTTAATTTATTTGAATCCCACCACTGGTTTGACACCCCTGATTTAGATGGAAGGTCTTTATAAAGAAATAGTGAAAGAAGTGGGTACATTCAGCAAACGTGTTAAGGGGAAATATTTTGACAGCTGAATCAGATGAATCAAATGAATCAGAAAGGAAAATAGCCTATTTACAACCTTGACAAAAGCAAAATAACCACACAGCCCTCCCCCTTTCCCGTGTTCCATCTTCAATTCCATGCTTTCAATTATGGCTGCCCTAGGTACTATGCACCCACCTGAAATGGGCTCGTGACCCACCTAATAATTCCTGACTCGCAGTTCGAGAAACACTGAGTTAGGCAATTAAAGATGTCCATGAGAAGAGAGGCCTCTTTAGAAAAGACCCTCATGCTGGGAAAGATGGAAGGCAAAAGGAGAAGGGGGTGGCAGAGGATGAGATGGTTAGACAGTGTCACCACAGTGATGATCATGAAATTGGGCGAACTCTGGAAGCTAGTGGAGGACAGGGAGGCCTGGCGTGCTGTGGTCCAGGGGGTCGTGAAGAGTCGGACACGACTTAGCGACTGAACAACAAGAAGAAGTCTGAAGAATCTCCTTTTCTGAAGAGTTTCAAGAACCATTTTTCAGGCCTCTTTCAAGGTTGAGTACACTTCTTTAGGCCAAGAAGTTGGATGGGATGATTCATTACAATTGCTATACATGTTCCAAAACACACCTGCACTATTCAGGAACATTTATGAAAGGAACAACGTTCAGCACATCTTTGCCATATGGTCAAAATTAACAGGTTTTGCTTTGCTAGCAGCTAAAATGCATCTCAAGTATTTTCATAGTGTTTGTACCAGTAAATCCCCCCCCCCGATTAGACTTGAGTACTTAAAAAATGACCCTAAAACCAGGGATGTATGGTGGTGATTTGTGCCCATCCACATCCAATGCAGCTCAGGAGGTGGCTGGAGGTCTCCTTGGGGTAAGGGGATATAATTCCTCTTACCCTGGGAAAAGCCCCAGATAACGCTATGGGACTCCTCAGCTATATTGCTGGTGCAAATCCAGGAAGCTGCATGTAGGGCTACTTGGCCCAGGAGGGGTTTTTGGATGTGGCATGCATTCCAATCCTGTTTCCCTCCCAGGCATGATCTTCCCCTTGTTCTGCCTTTCCAGCATCCAAAAAAGCCTCCTCCCTGCCTCCAACACGCCCTCCCACCACTGTCTCCTATCCCCTGCACCACGTGGTGTGACCTTACCTGTTGTGGTCAATACTGGATGTGGCGTGGCAGGCCAGCACAGGCTGCGGGGCTGGCACTGCTGGCTTGTACGTAGTCTCAAACATTCCCTATGGCACATTCGCAACACTCTGACACATCCAGTGTTTGCAACATATCTGGTGCAGGCATGACTGTGAAAAGTTAGACTTGGATGTTAGCTACACAGTACTTTCCAGAAAAATGCACCTATTTTAGAGTTATACTGTCACCATTATAGGGCATGTGATTTTCAATTTAATGATGCCAGCGCTTGTAACCATTTGCCAGTGTCAATCCTCTGCTAGGTTATGTCCATGCTCGTCAATTTGATTTTTGTTCATAGCCTTGATGCAGATCATTGTAAAACTGATTTTGAATTGCATCAGCCCAGAGCCTAAACTTCCTTACAGTCTAATGCCCATTTGAGCTGCAGTACTTGGATTGTAGTTCACAGAAAACGACCATGCTTTGACTTTAGAACCACTGCTCTAAATTACAGCTTGGTTGGAAGCTCCAAATGAATATGAGGTGGGGATATCTCAGCTTATGGAAGACAACCAGCTGGAGTACAACAAGTCCCATGTAATCAAGAACCTTGACTGAAAATGAATGAATTCGTGGCATTCTCACATCCCGCTGCATTGTCCCATGGAGGTAGGTCCACATCATAAGGATTAGGGAATGTCTGACAGTGCGCAGAAATAATGTACAAAGTCCCAGCTATTGCAGTGCAAGGGGGAGTTTATTTACAACAGTCTTTGAGAGAGGGTGTACAAAGAGAAATTACTTTGTTAGCCAAGAAGAGGGGAATACATGCCCCAAAGTCATAAGAACATAAGAAGAGCCCTGCTGGATCAGGCCAAAGGCCCATCGAGTCCAGCTTCCTGTATCTCACAGCGGCCCACCAGGTGCCCCAGGGAGGCATGAGACAACAAGATGCTTGCATCCTGTTGCCACTCCCTTGCACCCAATACTCTGAAGTAGCCTACTACTAATGTAAGGAGGCTACAACCCATCATTGCCTATAGCCCACAATGGACTTTTCTTCCAGAAATCCATCCAATCCCCTCTTAAAGGCATCTAGACCAGATGCCATCACCATCTCCTGTGGCAAAGAGTTCCACAGATTAACTACCCGCTGGATAAAAAAGTACTTCCTTTTATCTGTTTTAACTCTCCCAACCCTCAGTTTTAGCGGATGCCCCCTGGTTCTGGTGTTTTGAGAGAGGGAAAAGAACATCCCTTTATCGACTCTATCCCTTCCATGCATAAGTCTCAATCATGTCCCCCCTCAGGCGCCTTTTTTCTAGGCTGAAGAGCCCCAAACGCTGCAGTCTTTCTTCATAAGGGAGGTGCCCCAGCCCCGTAATCATTTTTGTCGCTCTCTTCTGCACCTTTTCCAGCTCCACTATGTCCTTTTTGAGATGCGGCGACCAGAACTGGACACAATATTCCAGGTGCGGCCTTACCATCGATTTGTACAATGGCATGATAATATTGGCTGTTTTATTCTCAACCCCTTTTTTAATGACCCCAAGCATAGAATTGGCCTTCTTAACTGCTGCTGCACACTGGGTCGACAACTTCATTGAATTGTCCACCAACACCCCAAGATCTCTCTCCTGAGCTGTCACAGACAGCTCAGAACCCATTAGCCTATAGGTGAAGTTTTGGTTTTTTGCCCCAACGTGCATCACTTTACATTTGTCTACGTTGAAACGCATCTACCATTTCGCTGCCCATTCCCCCAACTTGGAGAGATCCTTCTGGAGCAATACAAGTCCAATACAAGCACACCTCTGCGTCACCTGTTTTTCATAGCATACAGGTGGCACCCTTTCCCTTTCAATCCTGTGTCAGCCAGGATATGCCTGGCAAGGGCAAGAATAATTCTGGGAGGCAGAAGGAAGGTTCCCACCTCATTAAAAAATTAAAACAGTACTTCACAGTGCACAATTTCACATTAAAGCTCAGCAGTAAAAATGTTATTGCTATCATTTGAAAACTTTTATTCCATGCATAATTTACAGCCCAATTCTATCTAACTCTCCTCCTTCCACCAATGCTGTTGCACCACTGGAGGCATATTGCATCCTGTGAGGCGGGGCGGTCCCAGGGATCTCCAGGTAAGGGAACATTTGTTTCCTTGCCCGTGGGTAAGCCATTGATATCACGATGGGTTTACCCATAACCAGCACCAACAATCTTGCTGGCACAAATCTGAGTTGGCCTGGAAAGGTGAATAGAGGCTGGGAAGTCGGGTATCGGTGGCACTGCTGCCGCTGATATCACCCACTTCTTGGCCTAGACACACACCTCTCCACACCCCAGTTTCTGCCCCAGTCCTCCTCCCCCTGTTCTGTCAAATTACGGTGCTAGGGCTTTTCTGAAGGCCACAGGTGTGTGGGTGCTGCACAGAATGGCAGGTTGCATTTTGTGCCCACTGTGAATTTGTGGAATATGGTTCTGGCAGCAGAGTGGCCATAAGACTGGGCCGTTTGTCATTATGACAGCCCAACCCTACTGATCTGGCCCGCAGGTGGAACAAACGTTCAGCTAATGTAAACAACCTTATGTCAATTGTAAAACGCATTCCATAATGCATATTGACCGTAAAGTGCGTTCGGACTACTCTTGGAGTCAGAGAGGCCAGCACGCAGACATGAGTCATCCTCCCTGACTCTGAGAGTGGTCCAAATGTCCTTTACGGTGGCCCTGGTGCCAGCCAAACTTTGCTGGCCTAACTGTGCCAGCCTAACTCCAGGTTATTTTTGCTTTATTTTTGCTCCCTTCTCCCAATTCATACTGATATGTTAATGCTCCTTGCCCAGGGACAAGCTGAATGCAGCAGGAGGAGCGTTCGTTAATTTAAGAGATTAGCAGTTCCGTCAACAGTCTTCTTAGGGATTGTTTCATTAATATATATATATTTTATAAAACTTGTGTCAGTCTCCAAGCACAGATCTTGGTTAAATGAGGCTTGTTCTTCTCCAACAGTGTGCCCACAGTAACACTGTACCACCTGTTAGCCTGCATGAAGAACTGCTTTCAAAATACACAATAAGCAGATTGTTACAGTTGTGCACAGACAACTGTATTAATGTTCTTCACCCCATACGTCCTTACAAACAGAGCTGCAGTATGCTATTCACCAGAGAGCAGAATGCCGTCTCAGAAGTTCCTCTTACACGCAACTGTTACAGAGCACAGTTCAGCTGTCAGTCTCAATCCTGATGGCTAAGGCTCAGAATCAAAGCAAAAATATTCCTTCTGATGTCTGTGTGGAGATATTGACATTAAAAACAAAAAAGCTCTGCTGGTTGACTTTGGGGATTTATTTTCTTCCACAAGTTTGTTTGTTTACTATCACTGGAAATTTTCAACGTTCTTCCTACCCTCATGCGATGGCTACAAGGCTGACTCTACTGGACTTGTTTCATTATTTTAAGAGGCTGGAAGGTGCAGATCCGAGGAACCCACAGGCATGGGTGGCGCCTACAACAATGTGCCCTTGCCCAAGGGGGGCTCCAAGCAGCTACTAACTTGCGCTGGATATGGCACAGCTGGCACCCTGCCAGCCATGGCATTCCAGCACACCTTAGGATTGCGCCCTGAGTGTTAGAAGAGTTAGAACTGATAAAAGAAAATGCTATTTTACCTAGTGAGAAATTAACCTGTGGAACACCTTTGCCACAGGAGGTGGTGATAGTGACTGGCCTAGGTGCCTTTAAAAGGGGGTTGGACAGATTCATGGAGGAAAAGTCCATCACAGGCTACAGGCCGTGATGGGTTTGTACAACCTCCTGGTTTTAGACGTACAGTACGTCAAGCCAGATGTTAGGCAGCAGGATGCAGGCATCTTGTTGTCTTGTGTGTTCCCTGAGGCATCTGGTGGGCCACTGTGAGATACAGGAAACTGGACCAGATGGGCCTTGGCCTGATCCAGCAGGACTCTTCTTCTGTTCTTAAGACAAACACCATATCACTTCACTTTAATTTCAGTGGCCACAATCCAGCTAGTTTACCTGGATTTAACTCTAACTTTGCACTGAGTAATGGCCATTGATTCAAAATGATCTTGGTGTGCTTCTCTTGGATTACACTGAATTGCAGAAAAAGTTATTAGTTGCTCAGTCTTACACTGGATTGCAGACAAAAATTATAAACTACACCTAGAACACAGTACATTGCAACCCCCTGTGTTCGGTTTTGTATTTTAAACACACAACATTCCGAACCGTTCATTGACGCAAGGAATGCTTTTGCTTCAAATTTAGTGCTTCTTTTTTTCTTTTTGGAAATTAATACAAAAGTCCTCGTTCTACACTATCTTCTTTTTGAGAATACAAGTCTGCTGCCTTTCGGTTTTACCCTTTATGTCAGCTTCATTTTTGAACAATAATACTTGAAATTCATAATGAAAGCCTTGCTTTTCATACTCAAAACATTGTATTCACTCAGCACAATGTTAAAAATGGATTTCTTTGCATTTTAATCATTTAAATGGAGGCACCTTCTCACCCATGGATCCATTTAAAAATCAAACATAATTATGTTCTCAAATTCAATCTCAGACCATGAAAGCAAGATGGGAGCGGCAGGAGAGCCCAGTTTCCAGATTAAATCAATTGATTTAAATCAATTTTTCCATTTCATTATTCATACATGTCTAGAATAAGCATTCTTGCTAAGTGGTTGCTAGAACAGTTAAAACATATTCGATCGTTTCCACACACAGAGCCTAGAACCAGGAGCACACTCCAAAGTCTTTGGTTTGCATGTTTTTTAAGCCAAATAATTGTGAATTAATTTCAGAATTGCAAGGACAACTAGGAAATGTTTCAATGTCCTTCGTTGCCCACATGCAAAGATACTAGGGCTGCCGTCCTACGCATAGGAGTAAGCCCCACTGAACAACATAGGACTTGGCTCAAGACTATCCTGCCCTGGAACAGGCAGGCCAGCTGGCCTGCGCCGTATACAGCACAGAGTTGGAGGTGGCTGCAGTGCAACTTTAAGTAAGGGGAATTATATTGAGGGGGCACAGCAGCCACCTCAATAGGGCTACTCAGATCTGTGCCAGCAAAATTGCTGACACAAATTCAAGCAGCCTGGATAAGTCCAACCAGGCTGGGGCTAAAGTTTTGGATCTGGCCTAGGTTGCCCAGGCCAGTCGCCCCACCACCACCACCAGAGCCAGTTCACCCACCGGTCCACTCTTCCCCCACCTTTCCCCACCCTGATCCGCCTTCGTTCCGCCCTCTCCCCGCCTTCCCCAAATCCCTACGCCCGCTTCCTTATCTTGTCTGGGCAGCGTGGGGCCTGGATTGGGCCTAGCTGAGCCAGCACACATCTGTGCACTGTCTCAGCTGCCTCCTGAGTCATTGAGTTGTACAGTACGTTTATGACACTCCCTGGCCAGTGGGAGGGACTTGTACAGACCCAGCGAGCGCTTAGGATTGCGCTGTTAGTCCTGAGTAAAAGGTTCGCATAGTCAAAGCGATGGTTTTCCCAGTAGCAATGTATGGATGTGAGAGCTGGACCATAAGAAAGGCAGAGCGCCGAAGAATAGATGCTTCTGAATTATGGTGCTGGAGAAGACTCTTGCGAGTCCCCTGGACTGCAAGGAGATCCATTCGGTCAATCCTCCAGGAAGTCAAGCCTGATTGCTCCCTGGAAGGACAAATCCTGAAGGTGAAGCTCAAATACTTTGGCCACCTCATGAGAAGAGAGGACTCCTTAGAAAAGACCCTCATGCTGGGAAAGATGGAAGGCAAAAGGAGAAGGGGGCGGCAGAGGATGAGATGGATAGACAGTGTCACCGAAGCGATAAACATGAAATTGGGCGAACTCCGGAAGCTAGTGGAGGACAGGGAGGCCTGGCGTGCTGTGGTCCATGGGGTCACGAAGAGTCGGACACGACTTAGCGACTGAACAACAACAACAAAACATGTGTAGATTTGGGCTGCCAGCAAGTTACTTATGTAAAAGCTTAAGTAACCTACGTAAGTAACTTACGTAACCAGTGTCCAGCAAGAATCATGAAACGAGATCCATGATCCAACGGGAAATCAGCTCAAGCAGCAGCCTTCCTAAGGCTGAAATTGAGGAGAGTTTCAATTGTAGTTTGAGAAATTGCATGGGCTTCAGCTATTTAAAGGAAAGAAGTCAAAAAGTCCCCTTAGATAGTGCAACACTCTTGCTTGAGCCTATGCGGCTCTTTAAATCCCATAATTTTCTAAAGCCCCTGGAGTGATAATTAATGGGCAGGGCAGTCTCTCTTGTGAGATGGAAAGTAAATGATCATACTGTTTGGTTGGTAGAGTCATAAATATTCATAATTTGCCATAATAATAAACACAGTACATGACCTGTTGTGTCATTTTTATAATGATGGACCTCAAGTCATATATAGCATAATCGTTTACATACAAAAGCAGGCTTTAGCTCAGTGTATTTGACAGAGAATCATTGATCCAGTTTTAACATATTATGAAGCATATACTTTATGTTTGTTTATACCATATTCAGTTTCAACTAGATTTTGTAAAGATCCAAGAGCTGCATCAATTCACAGAAAAAAAAACAGGACAGAAACATCTAAATGTGCCATAGAGGCCTGATTTATTTTTAAAATCTGATCCAAGGTGTTTCAAGCTTATGCTTGAAAAAGGGCAGCAACAAGCTCAAAACAAGCACCAAGACCACAATCCTAAGCACACTTATCTGGGAGTAAGTCCCACTGAACAAAATGGGACTTACTTTTGACTAAATATGTATAGAATTATATAAATATGTATAGAATTGCGTGTTTAACTTTAAAAAATTAATCCTCTACAGCAGTGATTCTCAAACCTTTTAGTACTGGGACCCACTTTTTAGAATGGCAGCTGTCTGGGACCCACCAGAAGTTATGTCACAGCTGGAAGTGCCAACATTGTGACACCAGAGCTTTCTGCTTTCCTGAGAATGCAGCAATAAGTTGGGTTATCTCTCAGCCATTTTCCAATAGTAAAGTAAATCAGAAAGAAAAAAGCCTATTTACAAACTTGACACAAGCAAAACAACCACACAGCTCTCCCCATTTCCAGCATCCCATCTTCCCATATTTTCAATATGGCTGCTCTAGGTGTTTCACAACCCACCTGAAATTGACTCATGACCCACTGGTGGGTCTCAACCCACAGTTTGGGAACCACTGCCCTATAGCACTTTTCTATGCTTTTGTTGTAATTCTTAAAATAAATACTATCACTTTAAAAAAATCAATATTTTTTTAATCCAATTGTTTTTAAATCATGGATTTCTTTCTACTTTGAGACAAACCAGTTAATTTAATTTTAAATTTGCTTCTCCCAAACTAGCCTAAATAAGGAACTAGGCTATTGAGGAGTACAATAATTTTAACACAGTTAAGTTACTCATAAACCACAATGAGATCAAGACCATAGTAAAAAAAAAAAAGAGCTCTAAAGACAAGAGACTTTAAAGACTGAAAACCTTTTTGGTTTGAGACTGTGAAGCCCTGTTTACAGCCTGGTACCTTCAATGCTCCAGCCAATTTTCAGTGTACCCAGCGCTCATCCTTCCAATATCTCTGCCCTTCTGACACATATAAGTGCTATCTGTTATCTAAAAGTAATGTGAATAACCATGTTAGATAGCCAGATTAATGCTAACCTGCGCTGGTGCAGCTGAGCTGAGTGGTCTACACTGTATCAAGTGCAGGCTGGGAGCAGATTGGAGCTCTCTTGGGATATGTGGATACAGGCATGCCCTGGTATCCACTGGGGTTTTGTTCTAGACCCCACTGTGGTTACCTGAAGTTGTGGATACTGGGCACACCTTTTTAAAGACAGGGGAACATCAGTGGTTTTGCTCTAACAAAACCATAGTATTTGGTCCCACACGAAATAACTGCACTACCAAGTAAATTGATCAGCATTTGGAACCTAGAAGCATTAAAAAATGGCAAAACTAATGGTTGTGCAGGTACGAGGTGGGAATTGGGAAAGCCCCAATACAACTTCAGTGATAGGCAGTAGTTCCCAAACACCCTGGGGCAATGCAAAAAAGTCCCCAGGGGCATCATGGGAGGTGCGCCTGCAGATCCACTTTACAGCGCAATTGCAACATGATGGAGCAGAGGCTCTACACCGCATGCTGCATGTCATTTTGCTGGGTTTTGGGAGCCCTCCCACCTGCCCTGACATGTTTAACGCTGATTTCAGGCTCATCTGCAGTTGTGGAACCTGGAAATAACTGCTGCTGATGTCATCAAGTTGCATGTCATCAGTATTTACTTCTGGGTTCTGTGAATGGAAGCAGCAGCAGCAGTGTGTTGCAGGTCTAGTAAGTTTGGGGAGTGCTGGTTAAGTCATATTTTTTTTAATATAAGTAGCTATTATTTGAATAGGTAGGTTGAGTTAAACAGGAAGGAAAAGCACCAGGTTGGCATAAGCCAATTGGCAAAGCCCTCCACATCCCTTGCTCAAGCTCATTCGTGATTGGCAGTGGCAGCTGATGGAAGTGGCTCCTCCCATCAGCCAATTTGGGGAGGAGTCTAAGGACTCCAGGATTAGGGGCCAGTATTAGGGTGCATGGCTTACCGGAAAAGCGATGTTTTTCACTCTATACTATGTATTCTCCAAAATTATTGTGCTCTTTTTCTCTATGCATTTTTGCCTCTTTTTTATGATGTAAGCTAGGTATATACGATAAAATAATCGATATGTACATTTAATATTTAATGCACCGTCGAGGGAAAAGAGCAAAGAAAAAAAAAGTAAATTCCGTGATATTGTTGGTAAGGGAAAGAATCTCCTGTGGCAACATACTCTTGGGCTCTTGTTGTATTTGCATTATATATAGTTTAGTCTTTGCAAAAACAAACAAAACTAACCACCACCACCCAAAAGTATTTTTTTTTTAAATGTGGGGGTTGGGAGTCTGACCCTGCCTGAGATGGGGAGTGAAGGACCTTTCAATACAAGCTCACAGGCTAGATTTCCAGCTCATTGTTCCGTTGCTAGTTGCCATGGCAACTGGAGCAGCTGCTAGATTCTAGGCTTTGGCTTGTGTTTCCTAGGTAGCTCTGCTGCCTGTGTGTCCAGTTCATGAGGTCTGCCAGCCATTCACCCTCCCGCGGCTGAGGGTGTCCTGCCAGACTGTGCGGGATAATGTTTACTAACATCAGCCACATGGCTCCATTTCACCACAGCTCAGCCCAAAATATGTCACTCATAGTCAATTGTCAGGCGCGAGGCCAACCTGCCTGCAGCACGCTGAAAAATCTGTCACAGGGGACTGTGGCCACCAGTGATTTTTCATCAACGATCTTCTTTCATAAGAAAGGGGAATCAGTGTAAGACTCCACACTTGCCCTTCCGCATAAGCGACGTTATGATTTAGGATGAATAAATGAGTCATGTGGGTAAGCTGTAGGAGCCACTGCGTGTGTGTACATTTACACAGCGCACACTGTTCGCTTAGCACTGGAGCTCCTTGTCGACACAGTGTGCGTTTCCATTTCCTTTCCAGTACAAAGGTTTCCATGAATGTCGCATTTTGATTCTACTGATAATGCTGACAAGACTGACCGAAAACGAGAGTGTTGCTGCCGACCGTGTGGTTAAATGGTGTCTACTTACTGGAACGCGGTTTCTCCTGCAAAATTTTTAGCAGGGGATTTCTTCAGGGGCTGCCCCTTTCGAAAAACAACACAAAAACAGCTCAAATCTTGAACGGAGCAGCTTTAAAATCCTTTGCTTTTATAGCCACTTGGATATAACCAATAGCAGGACTCTTGGAGAAAGCCTTTTTGTCACTCTGCTCTAAACCTGCAGCATAAACCTGCAGAACACAAATACAAGAACTCTTCTTTTAACAGACCTGAGCTTAACAGACTTTGGAAATACAGTAACAGACAATTTCTGATTAACTGCAGAGGTTTGTTAAACCCTACCTTACAGAGCTCCTTTGGCAGCACCAAGGGAGCTCTGTAAGGTACCTGTAGTTAAATGCTGGAAGATGCTTGGGGCAGGCTCACCTACTTTTCAGGACTTTTTGTAGGCGTTTCTCCATTGCTAGAGCACCCTAGCGGGGAGTACTGCAGAGGGACAACACGGGCAACACAATCCAAAGCCCCCTCCCACAGTGGACTGATAGGGGGCAAAGGATGTCTGGATTTAACAAATTTGCAGAATTAACACACATCCCTTTCCACCATTATTCCATGTCCAGCATTGAAGCTTCACTGTAACACAGCTTAAAACTAGGACATTTAAAATCACTTGATAGGTGGTTATGAGCCAGATCCTCAATTGGTGTAAACTAGAAGATCTGAAATAGGAAGATGCTGGATCATACAGATGCCAACACCTCTACACAGTCTGTAATAATATTGAGCAAATGACTCACACTGCAGAGTAGCCTTGATAGCATTCTCTCTGGCAATTAACTGAATAAAGCATTAGGACTAATACTGAAGGTGCATCCAGGCAGTCCTTAGTGTAGCTTTTAGCACAAAATCCTATTCACCCTGTATGACCTTTCCCCATCCTTGCCAATTAAGTCTAGGTGAACAGCACTGAATACAGAGAACTCAGCTGAGCTACAAAGACAGCTATAAAGGAAGTTTTTTTTATTATTATTTAGCTCAGTTAGCAAGGCCTTCAGTGTTAGGAGACAATGGTTTGATCCTTCATAAAGCACATGAGAGTACAGCACACTAAGGCTTGCACCAGGAAAGCAGTTATTCCATAGGAATCACATGGGTGAGCACACCTATGAATTTCAGCTCACATGGGATTTGAACACTACATTACTCCAGTCAGGGCGTGTATTCATTTAAAAAGCCTGCTAGACTCTGCACCAGCATTGTCAATCATCCTTATGTAGACTTTCTGTATCTGCATGTATCCCAACCATGAAGGTAGAATTCACTGGAGGCAGCATGATGTCATTTTCTTGAAGCCACCTCGGGTCAACCAATATGGTTGACTCAGATCATTGCCGCCAAGGAGGATTGCCGCGAATTCACGAATAAAAATCTCCCTGCACGTGTGTAAAAGTTAATCTCAACCTCTTTAATCATGCCTGTGTGTTCTGCATACGGGTGTGCGAATCGCAGTCAGAAAAATGGGATTTAATTTCCACGGAAAGATTCATGTATTCACATTACATCGGTTCAATAAAACTACAGTTCACTGAAACAGTGAGTGCATTATTTTTGAAGCTGTGTAATTTCTTGTTGTTCCTAGCAATCTTATTCACCATTTTCTGACACCCACTGTTAATGGTCTAGAAGGAAAAAAAAATATTTTCCCCCTCCTTTTTTCCCCCTTCCCGTTTACACTTTTTCCCCCACCTTCCATTTTCTACTGTAATATTCTCAAAATTCTGAACATTAACAGAAATTTGTGTTTTTTTTTGGGGGGGGGAAGTAGAAGTTTAAAAAAAACTCTTAATAGTCTAGAAGTAAAAAAGAATTACTCTCATATTGACAACTTATGAAGAGATTTTAATGAAATTTTCCTATATATTTATCTACTTTTTGCCCACCCTCCCCCCTTTTTTTTTCTTTCCTTCCCGTTCACACTTTATTCTTCCGCCTTTCATTTTCTACTGTAATATTTATGGAATTCTGAACATTATCAGAATTTTTTTTATGGGGCATGACCGTTTTATTTTTGCTTGTGTAGATTTCAAAAAATAAGTCTGTCAAAATAGTGCAATCTGAGTTTAAATAGACAGCAAGTAGCATTTTGTCAGGTATGTTCAGTAATATAATTATGAGGAATTTAACCTTGTAATTGCATATTAAATCATAATAAGGTTACCAATAATGTTTCTACATGATCACGTTTTTATTTTCGTAAGTTTTTATTTAAGGAGTAAACTATTCAATCCTAAACAGTATGAGCAAAGCAATCTGAAATGCTTGGAATGAGGATTGTTTTGAGTCAACCAACATGGCTGCTAAGCCCGCCCCCTGGCTTCACTTAGCCAGCATTAATTCTTAAGGCATGCCGCCTCCAGTGAATTCTACCTCCATGATCCCAACTGAAAGGGATGTGAGTTTCCCCCCAAGAAGGATTTGCCCTTCAGAGGGCAGTAAACTTCCTAGTCCTTAAAGTAATGTGGCAGGGAGGATGGCACAATAGCAGAGGTGTACCTAGAGGGGGAAGACAGCACTAAGTTTTGCACGCAGCTCCTCCCCCTCCTCTTCGGAGCCATTCCAAGTGGTTAGAACAAAATGGAGGCTATGTTGGCTCTGAATGGCTCCAAAGAGGTGGGGGAGCAGCTGCTTGCAAAACTTTGTGCTGTCACCCCCCTCTAGGTATGCCTCTGCACAACAGAATATTTTAGAACAACTATATAAGGTATATGGACCATCCTTTCCCCCACCCCGCCAAACCCAAATATAATTTTATTTCTATCTCAAGAAAGTCAGGATCTCCTGAAGAACTGAACACTGTTTTCCAAAACTTTGGACTTGTTTTTTTTTTGGGGACGACGACAAATTGAGGACTTAAGAATATGCAGGTTCTATCAGGGGAATGTGATTATAACATTTCCAACTTATTTTTGTACCCAGGGACTCACAAATTCTTAAATGAACCATGGACTGAGAAAAGAATTATATGACACTTGCCATGTAAATAAAAAGAAAAAAACACTTCCTACATGCCAAAAAGGAGGTGTGTGTGCATGTGTGCGCGCGCGCATGCACGCGTGTAAGCATGTGCATGCGGGCGTTGGGGTGCGTGTGTAAACTGAACAATGTTCCGGCTACCATAGCAACAAAAGGTGGCTCAATATCTAATGTTGACTTACGTTCTGTGAAAAGTAAATGTTAACTTTGAAGTGGTCTTTCTCATGACACTGCTCAGTGATAAACTTCACATTGAAGTCCATATCAAGCTAGGCCAAGATACAGATACCCTTATCATTTGCCTTGGGACAGGGGAAAGCAGGGGGAGGGAGGGTAAAGTGAATTTGAATGGAAATTGATGGCTAGAAACGGGTTAATTAACCCATTGCCTGACCCCAGTTGTTCCTGCTGCATACTGTGAAAGGAAAATACACAGAGGACAAACCACACTTAAGCCAGTGGCACATGCCATTTGGCTCTCAAGTTTATTTTAGAAAACTGATGCCTGCTTCCCTCTTGCAGTGCTCCTTGATCAGTGTAATAGAAAAAAGGCTCATTTTTTAGAAAATAGCAATGAAAAGAGAATTGTGTCCCTTTACATTCAACCTTAGGTGTGTGGACAGAATATACTGTACAGGCATGCCCCGGGTATCTCCTAGAGTTCTGTTCCGGCCCCCAGCCCCCCTGAACCCATGGATAAGGGAGACACCTTTTTAAAGACAGGGGAACATCGTGGTGTTGCTGCATCAAGGTAAAACAAAAGAGATTTGTTTAATGTTCCCCTATCTTTTTAAGGGATGTGGTGGTGCAGCAGGTTAAACGGTTGAGCTGCAAGCTTGTTGACCAAAAGGTTGGCAGTTCGAGACCACGTGACTGAGTGAGCTCCCGTTGCTTGTCCCAGCTCCTGCCAACCTAGCAGTTCGAAAGCATGTAAAAATGCGAGTAGATAAATAGGTACCATTTCGGTGGGAAGGTAACCATGTTCCATGTGCCTCGGCGTATAGTCATGCTGGCCCCATGACCACAAAAGCTTGTCCTCGGACAAATGCCGGCTCTTCAGCTTAGAAATGGAGATGAGCACCGCCCCCTACAGTCAGTCAAGACTAGACCATTCCGTCATGGGGAAACCTTTACCGTTACCTTTTTATCTTTTTAATAGGCATCCCAGTATCCATGGTTTCTGTGGATAACTGAAACTGTGGATACCGAATAAGTGGATACGCTTGTAGTCTGAGTCACTGCTGGCTGAAGCAAGACATGAATGAAGAGCACAGCAGCTGTGTTCCTCCAAGGCACTTCCTTGACGTGAAGCGCCTTACAGCAATGCTATGACAAAGGCCAAGAACAAGTGTAATCGCCACGGTTTCTGCAGTATTTGAAATGTCCTTCATATAGAAAAAAAGAGGGCTGTTCATCTTTGTACAGTTTCCAGAATATAATGAAAGCTTGGCAGCTAATTTTGATTAAAAAAAAAAGTCAAGAAGGAATAACCAAACTACACAAGCAGGCTGTGTGGCAGGAGCAACAGAAAGCAACAAATTGATACAAAAATCTGAACAAGATCTACTGAGCTGCAAACAGCCCCATCTCTCCTCTAGCTTCCCCCCACCCAATTCATCTCTTATTTCTTATAAACCCATGGAATAAAATTTTAATTGTTCTATGCTGCTTTGGGAGAGAATAAGGGCTGGAAAGTTTAAATGACAAAGACTTATGGCGGTGGTTTGCATGACAATTCTGGTTTTATCTTTTATCTGAGTTGACCTTTGCACCTTTTTTTATATAGTTTAAAGCAGAGAGGAGCTGTTATTTCCCTATTCACCTAGTTTGACTCCCTTGCACAGATTTTAAGCCTGGGGATGCAGCATTAAGCTGACTCATTAGAAGGAGATAGCTACTAAAAGTGATATGCATGCCTCACCCTTGAATGTTTGGGAAAGATTCTGCCCTGCTCTTCAGATCTTTTCTGATGCCAATGAATGAATGAGGTTACACTGGGTTAACATAAGAATAGGGGAAATGTGACAGTACTTTAAGCCCTGCCATTTACAGGAAATTCATAAAACTTTAGCTACAGGAAATTTAAACCTACCCCAAACCAATCACTAGACAATTCACTGAAGGGAATAACAACATCCTCTCTCTCCACACTTACATTTAACAGGCCTTTCTCATCTTCAGTTTTTCAATTTCTCAGAGGGTATGAAAAACCAGCCTGCAATAAGAAATGTGTGTCTTATGGAGGGGAAAAAAAATCTAAAAATTTCCCTGCATGCATAAAGCTCTCTTTCCTAATTGCACCCTGATCTCTTGCAAGCCTCAAAGCATCAATGGGAGTGTTATGTGTGGTAAGGCTGCAGGGCTGAATATGTAGAAATATGTCTGGGTTTCACATTCCATCCATGGAATTGGATATGCTACTGTTAATCTTGCCATTTCAAGATGGAAAATAAAATTTCATCGTAGACTGAAAATACTGCAAAATGAGGCACGTTCAGTTTAGTTCATCTGAAGATATTTTGTAGTCTAAATGTGCATGGAAGAGAAATCAAGTACTGCAGAGATGAATACAAAAAGAACTACAAAAGGAGCTACAGAAGTCCTACCTAGCTTTCTTCTTCTGTCTTCTGTTTTGTAGCTTGGCCTGGATTGATAGTTGCCCTAGTATTCTGCATTACCTGTTGCAGGGGTGTCAAACATAAGGCCCGCAGGCCCGATATGGTCCCCTAAAGCTTTCTGTCAGCTCTCATAATTGGGCTCTCCCAGCACTACCATCAACTGCTCTCAAAGGCTGAGCTGCAAAGTGACGTCTTGGCAGAAGTGGCGCTGCTGAAAGGGCAGCCCACATGATAATCAGACTTGAAAATATGATCAGGTGGGAATATTTTCTGTATTTTCCCAATATGGAATAGTTTCCATATTTTCTCTTCCGTCATTTGCCGCTAACAAGTGCTTAAGTGAGAACAAAATGCTTATTTCTGGTTATCAGCCGCTTAATGACATCACTTTCTGCTTAATGACATCACTTCTGGCCCCCAGAGGATACCATCAATTTTATTTATGTATTAAAAATATTTTTTTAAACCCCGAATTTCCTGTCTCAGAGCAGATGAATGCTATTTGCTCCACTGTATGAAACAAGTTTTACACCCCTGACCTATAGCCCTCCACTATTTTAGGTCCTACTACACCTTAGGCTGAAACTAAACATTATGGGAGGCACATGATTAGCATTTATGTGCTTGCTTTTTAGTTCAAGATTGCAGTGTGCAGGGAGGCGCTTTAGCTTCCTCTTGTTCCGGATATCCCTGTTGACTAAGTTTTTAAAAAAAGGATAGAAGCACTTGTTGCATGCTTCAGGTAACTTGTAGTTTGACTCCTAACTTTCATTAACAAAAACAAACATGCCACTGGAATTCTATGTGGAATTGCCTTTAACAAGTACAGCACTTGGAAGCAACAATTGGTTCAGAATGCAGCTAGCAGGTTGTTAACAAGGGCAAGGTGCAAGGAGCACAATGTCAATCTTGAGACCACTGGCTGCTGCATCCATCCACTGCTGGTTTTGTCCATTACAGTTGTAAATAGTCAAGACCAGGGTATCTCAAGGACTGCCTTCTCCCAAATCAACACACAGAGGTTTTGTGCTGTATCCCCCCCCCCCCCGCAAGAAGTGTGCTGGGTGATGTGGGGCAGTGTTTTTTCATTGATATTGTGGAATTCCCTCCCCAGGAAGGATTGCCTTGTTGCATTTTTGCTGGCTCTTAGATAGTATATTAAAACAGTTTTGTGTCAAAATGGATTAGGAATTAAATGCTTTGTTTTACCTGCAGAGCTGGCTGGGGAGGAGATGCCAACCACTGAGGTTTTTTATTTCCTTGGTGTGCAATCCTCTCCACATTTACGCAAAAGCAAATCAATATGTTCAGTGATAATCTACTCCCAGGTAAATGTGCACAGAAATGCAGCCTTACAGACCAAGCCTAAGCAGGTTTACTTACAGCCCAATCCTCACCCACGCTGGAACAGGGAGGCCAGCTTGCTTGCCCCGTATCTGGTGCAGGATTGGGGGCTGCATGTTGCACAACTCAGAGGAAGGAGAATTTATGCTCCTAACCCTGTGTTGCGCTGCCGTTGCCCCAATAGGGCTACTTGGAGCTCCGCCTGCAAAATCGCTAATACAACTCTGAGCGGCCCATGTAAGGCCACTTACGTGATGGGGACGGGGGTTAGGATCCAGCCTATGTCGGCCAGTCCAGTCCCACCCTGCTTCCCAGGGCTGGTCTGCCTCCACCTTCCCCATACCCCATTCCACCTTCCCCACCCTCCCTAACCCCCCGCACTGGCTTCCCTAGGCCAGCGCTTACTCGCCCAAGTCTTTGGGCCAGTAAGCCATGTCCATGTACAGTTCTCCCCAACTCAAAAGGAGACACAAACGCATAGGATTGCAATCTTAGAGACAAATCCCACTAAATTGCTTAGGATTTCAGCTTTATGGCCCAATACTATCCCCTGCTAATCCAGAGCATGCAGCTGTGCCCATAGAGTGCACCCTGTACGCTACTGCAGGGGGTGGGCACGGGGACCAGACAGTCAGCGAGAGGTAAGTAAAGACCCTTTTTATTTACCTCCCAGTGGGTTGCTCTTTGGCCGGCGTAAGTCCAAGGAGAAGCAGGGGGCCTTTCAAGCAGCTAAAAGTGGGGATATTGCATCCCACCACACACTGCTGCTGCCAGGATCCACCCCCTCGACATTTCAATAAATATTTGTATTTAAGACAATAAAGCAGCATGGTGGGAGGGTGAAATAAAGTGGTTATTCTCCATGTCTGAGCTGCACCTCCTAGAAAGCCCACACCTCAACATTATCCAAGACTGAAAGTAAGGGGGCATACATTCATATTACAGTATGTATCAGATGCACATGGTGATGCAACCTCCTTACATTGGTGGTGGGCTACTTCAGAGTACCGGGTGCAAGGGAGTGGCAACAGGATCCAAGCATCTTGTTGTCTCGTGCCTCCCTGGGGCACTTGGTGGGCCGCTGTGAGATACAGGAAGCTGGACTAGATGGGCCTTTGGCCTAATCCAGGTAGGGGTCTTCTTATGTTCTTATGTGATGCAGCTACATCTGTTGAAAACCAGTCGCAATACCAAGTGCAGGAAGAAGGTACGGATCAAAATACTCCACTGCACAGATCAAGATTCAGTATTATAATTCTACTTCCCCCCCCACACACACACACACTAAAGTGGGAAATTGACACTAAAGTGGGAATTGGCACCTACTTCATGAAAGGGAGTGATGTTTAAGAAGGTAACCAACTTGCATGCCAATTTCTAAAATCTCATTGTATTTTAAGGAAATATCCATGTGGGCATTTCCCTACAAAACACAGCAATTTTGGTGCCAGAAAATGTATCATTGTCACTGCTAAAAAATTTCAGTAAAGCAGGGAAAATGCATGTCACTTGCAAATAAATAAAGGAAAAAGGATGCCGTTTTATTGAATGCCATTTTATCAAATGCCATTTTACTATTTAATCCTTAAAAAAAAAACTTTCTTTCCCCATTGTGTTGTTATTTATTATCTGTTTTTCTCGTGTGACAAAAGACCACACTGAATTTCAATGGAAACTGAGCAATGTTAGATAGTTCAATGAATGAACTTTCTCCAAATGAGTCAGTGCTTTAAATATGATCCCTGGCTTCAAAATAGATACAGGGCTGACATTTCTCATGCATCCAACACTCCTAAAAATCAATGCATGTTACATAGCAGGAGTTTTTCAAAGTATTACACACCATTGAGCGGCTGGCATCAGAGCCTTCTGATACTGTTAACAACTTGTTTATTTATATCTTTTAAAATCCTCACAAAAGAAATGCCTGCAAATCATGCAATCAGTGGACTGAATAACTTGGGAGCCTACACTATTCATGCTTCACCCACACTACTTATTCTGCCTAGATATGGATGGTGAGTGTGTGTGTGTGTGTGTGTGTGAATGGTTGGGGGATCCACATTTTTATAGAACATGATAGCAAGCCACACCTCAGAGCAGTGTTTCTTGAACTGCCTATACATTGAATACAAGAGAATTTTTGGATTAAAATTGGAGGGGTACATATCAAAAAGATCCGTACGTACATATGTTCTCAACTAACTACCAGAAGAATGGTCAGACAATTACTGATTATATGATTATATGACAGCCCAGTTTTCATAGTAAGTATACCCTGTTCTAGACCATAGTAACTAGTTTCATAATAACTAGATCCTGTAAGCATGAATAGAGTAGGCTCCCTGAGTCAAGGCTCAGAAATGGGACTGCGACTTTTGCTCCCATTGACATCTATAGGAGCTGCATCAAGGTATGCCAGTTCATCTCTAGTCCCCACCCCCTTGTAGTGATACTGATTTACTGTCAGAGAATGGGGATGGGAAAGGAAAGTAGCGTAGTATCTCCCTACTGCAACAAGCAAAGAAATGGTAGATGAATGGTAGACGTTGGCATGGAGGGAACGCTAACCAACTTTCCATAATGACATAGGTGTGCCAATGGGGCCTCCTCAAGGTAAGAGAATGTTTTTTCCCTTACCTTGGAGCTGTATTGCCCATACCCTGATACTGCTTAGGATTGTTCCTATCGTGATTTATAAACTTTTAAGGCATACTTCAGGTATTCTCACAGAGCACCATTTGAGAATGAATTACTCTGCTTTAGAGACCATAAGTTGTAGTTTGCTCTAGTGATATTGCCCTTGTGCACACACCACCGTCTGAGTGGCTGCCACTCCACATGTACACTCCATGTAATGGAGGGAAGTCGGAACTGCAATTTGGAGAGAGTGTATGCAAAATCTGTGAATGGTCACATACCAGGACTGTAGCATTCGTGGCATTCTTTTCCCATAGGTCAGTGGTCCCTAAACTTTTTCAACAGCGGCTCCCTTAAGCTACTGGACCATTGGCTGCAGCTCCCCAGTAGGGTGACAATCCTATACATTGTATAGGGTGGCAGATTTTTTGTGAGAATTCCACGGCTCCCTTGGTTGGTTTCCATGGCTCCCCAGGGAGCCACAGATCACAGTCAGGAACCACTGCCACAGGTTTTAAATGTGGCACAAGTACACTTCTAAAACAGAGTTGTCCCTAGCTCCTTTGTGTTCTGCAATGCTAAGAAGACCATGGGCAGCTGCCTCAGGGCTTTGGGAGCCTCTAATTGTAGCCTTTTGCTGTTGTCTAACATGGTATCTTTGTCTGGTTGTATGACATGCTTGTTTGCATGTGTGTACATAGTGCTGGGTACCTGCCAGGAGAACATGGCCCAAGCCAGTTTTCTGTCACTTGAATTGGACTAATGGCAAGAAGACTCAGGTCCCAAAGGCCTCAGGTATGGCAAAACCTTTGGTTTGTCCGGGCAATTACCCCCTCATCACGTTAGCTGGCTGGCTTAAGAAAAAGCCTTGCCTTCTTTCCTGTCATCTGAGAAAATTTCATGGCCGGCTGCACCTTGCTTGTGTGGCAAGTTTGAATCTGAGAGCAAAACTCATAAACTTCATAAGCTTTCTGACCTGGAGTAAAGAAAGTCATCAGCAACACAACAAAAGCCCGGCCTCCAGCTTCCCTCACAAACTCCATGACCAAATCTAATCAAGTGTTGTCTGCCTATGGAGACTCTGGCCTCCGGAACAAGTCCACTGTCACACACCTGGCTGGCAGGATGCAACAGAAGCACCTATCTTGAGTCAGACATGAAACATGAAGGGCCAGCAAGGTACAAAGAGAAAGTCCTTGATGAGTTAACCCCACCATAGTCCATATGCTTCTCTCTTGGAACGTAGGGTGCAGGCGACTCCCCACCCTGTATCCATTGATCCTGTGTCCGCTGTTTCCATGGTTCAGAAAATCCCCCCATCACATGAATGACATATTCCTATGATTGCAGTCATCCTGTGGCTGTCTCCTGGGTCTCTCACGGCGCAATCCTAACCTGGAATTATGCCAGCACAGTTAAGCCTGCAAAGTTTGGCCTGCACAAGGGCCACCATAAATCGTGTTTGGACCAGAGAGGCCAGCACACAGAAATGTGCCATCCCCCTGACTCCGAGCGTGGTCCAAACACGATTTATGATGGCCCTTGTGCAGGCCAAACTTTGCTGGCCTAACTGTGCCAGCGTAATTCCAGATTAGGATTGCACTCTCAGGCTCTTTGCTGTCTGTAAATGCTAACAAGAAAAAGCGCTAATGGGAACAGAGTTGGAGAGATGAAAATAATGCAATGCTAAGTTCTATTAGGGTGGTGGGTGTAGGGACGTGGTGATGCTGCGGGTTAACTGCGGGTTAACTGTTGCTGAACTTGCTGACCGGAAAGTTGGCAGTTCAAGACCATGCAACAGAGTGAGCTCCTGTTGCTTGTCCCAGCTCCTGCCAACCTAGCAGTTCGAAACCATGTGAAAATGTGAGTAGATAAATAGGGACCACCTTGGTGGGAAGGTTACGGCATTCCGTGCGCCTTTCCGTATAGACATGCCGGCCACATGATCGCGGAAACTTGTCCTCAGACAAATGCCGGCATTTCGGCTTAGAAACGGAGATGAGCACTGCCTCCTACAGTCAGTCACGACTAGACCATTCAGTCATGGGGAAACCTTTACCTTTTCAAGTTCTATTAACTCTATTAAAGTTAAGTTCTATTTAAATTAAGTTCTATCTAAATTAAAGTTCTATTAACTCTATTAACAGAGGAAGTGAATTCAAACACTGAAAAATAGTGTTGCATTATTTTTTAGTGTTTGAATTCACTTCCTCTGTAAGACAGAAAATGGGGAGATACAACAAGACACATTTACAGGTTAGTGGACCACTCAGAGCAGCAGAAGATAAGTGCTGCTGTGGTATTGTAAAAGGAGCACCACTACCATGCACTTCGGGACCTCCAGCGCAAATGGGTGGAGGTTTTGAGCAAGCAGCAGCGGTGGCCAGACACACACCCGTGCAGGAAAGGTAGCAGCAAGGGCGGTTCAAGGGTAGGAGGAGGTGGATCTCGGCAACAGCAGTGCATGCCAGGATGGTATCCCTATTTTTCTAGCCATACACACACCCTGTCTCAGCTCAGACTTACGCCTCACCTCAGACTTATGCCAACAAAATGGGTCCAAGGACATCCATTGGTGACTTGGAGGCCTTAAGAACATTAACTGCCTTCTCTAATTCTACCACATAACTTTTTTTTTTACTTACTTCGCTCAGGCTGTCTGGCAGCCCTACCCCATAGCATGCCACACGTGCTCCACTGAGGGCACTGTGTGCTGTGGACTGGCAGGGGGTAGGATTAGCCAGTCAATGTTGGTAAGCAGGATTGCATTCTCAGGATCCCTCAGCACAGCGTATCTATGCCTCGACTGTTAAGAGACCCTGAGTATGTATTCTCATTAATATCCTTTCCTATTAGCTGAATTTCCTACCTTGTCAAGTTTAATTACTTACTATTACATTCTGTGTCTTCACACTTTAAAATTACTACCTGTGGACCCTAGCGTTCTAAATCTTTGTTATTAGATGTGAATCGGAGTGTGGAGTAGCACTAATAATACCATTCATAACATAAATTAAATTCTAAATAATTGTGAGAAGAGACAGTTTGCTTCTTCACAAAATTTATCACTCATTCACTCATAGGCATTTAGTATCATAAGATGCTGTGATGGCCATTAACTTCCCAATCTACACTTTGCACAGAGCGAGGTGGTAGAATTCTAGATTGGCCGCAAGTGAGGAGTCATTTGAATCCATCTCTTGCCGAAAAACATCCTGACTGCAGTAAACCTGCAAATCAGGACGAGGTCCAGACTAAACATCTCTTCCAATATGTTCATGTATTACATGAAGTGAGTTTGTTTTGTTGTTTCTTTTTGACATACAGACATATTCTAAAGGATGACCTCACACCTGCAGTTTGAAGTGAAACAGTCTAGAACAAGGGTATCAAACATAAGGCCCAGTAGCTGGATGCAGCCGGTGGAAGGTCTTTAGCTGGCTCTTGGGCTTTCCCAGCACCACCATCAGCTGCTCTCAGCTGCTGAGTTGTGCTGAGGGGTCACTCAGAGCCATTCTAGGCTCTTAGCGCATCTGGGCCAGGGATACGTCACTGTGTCTGGAGCGATCTGAGCGCAAGGGAGGGCGGGGTGGGGCTCCCGAAAAGCGCGTGGGTTTTTCCACGCTGCTGCACCCTGCTGCAGCCAATGCCTGTCGCGCTTGCCTTCCCCCATGGCACCCTCCCTCCGCCTCTGGTGTCACCCCTGAAAGGGCAGCACCCATGATAACTGGGCTCTCCCGCATCTTAAAAATATGATCAGTATTTGTGTATTTTCTCTTGTATTTGTCGCTACTGAATTTCTAAATGAGAAAAAGTGCATGTTTTTGGTCATACCCTACTTAATTACATCACTTCCTGCTTAATTACATTACTTCCAGACCTCAGGAAGCATCATAAATGGTATTCGGCCCACTGTATAAAATGATACCCTTAGTCTAGAATTTTGCCTCTTCGCTCTGTGTAATGTGTAGAATGAACAAAGTGGGTTGTATTTAAAAAAAACAAACTAACAAGGATTAAACAAATTCTTCCACAAGTCTATCAATGGCTGTTAGCCAGGATTGCCAAATGGAACTTCCACTTAGAGGCAGAATCTCTCTACATTCCAAACACTGAAGGCCAACAGAAAAAGGCTGCCATGCCCTGCACAGGAACACCCAGTGATTTTTGGCTGGCAACAACTACAAACACAAAGCTTGACCCAACAGGGTAATTCTTATACTTTTGTGTTGTAATAAATGTAAACAGATTTGGCCAGGAATGAATGGATCACGTCAGGCATTCAGGGATCCCTGACAGGCTTCTGCTCTTTCCAGGAATTTCCAGGAGCCTGCCAGGGACAGCTGTGAAGCAGGCCTCTGGTGGAGCATCAAGACAGCAATCTTCATGCAATCTTCCCTGAGCTCCTGCTTAGGTGGGGACAGTACATCAAACCTGTAAGGTATTTATTTATACATCTAGAGCAGCTTCTCGAACTCCTGCCATTGCCCCCAAAGCCCTGGTACCATATACAGGTTGGTAACTGTGGGGGTCCGTTCTCAGATCCCCTGCAGGTACCAAAACCCATGGATAATGGAAACCACGGGTGGGGGCCAATAGGACCTCCGGATGCTACTAGAAGCATCTTCAGGATACATCCAGAAGTGTCAGAAAGGCACTCCCAGAAGCAACCTGAGGTGCTTCTGGTTACGTTCGGGAGGTCAGACAAGGCCCTCAACACAAGTTCAGAACCCATGCTGAATCAAATCCGTGGGTTCCAGACATGTGGATAAAGAGTACACTTTGTATCTACCTGTACACTGAAAATGTTAGTCTTTCTTTTTGGGAGATGCTTTGGGTTAAACCGCTGAGCTGTTGAGCTTGTTGACCGGAAGGTTGGCAATTCGAGACCACACGACAGAGTGAACTCCAGTCGCTTGTCCCACCTCCTGCCAACCTAGCAGTTTGAAAGCACGTAAAAATGCGAGTAGATAAATAGGTGCCACTTTGGGGGGAAGGTAAACCTTCCGTGCGCCTTAGCATACAGTCATGCTGGCCACATGACCACGGAAACTGTTCTTGGACAAATGCCAGCTCTTTGGCTTAGAAATGGAGATGAGCACACCCCCTCAGTTGGTCATGACTAGGTCATTTGGTTGCGGGGAAACCTTTATCTTTATATATGTCAAAGGAGGAAAAAATTAAAATCATAGCAAAGCTATTAGCCTGGGTTGATATCCTACAGGGAGCTGTTAGTAAACTGGGATCTAAGAATGACTGTACAGTATCTTTAAGAGTACTGTTGCTAACATTCCAGGTTCTCACTGCTCAGATAGACTCTTCCTGCTGTTTGCTGCTCGTGTGGTGCAAAACTTCAGAACAAGTAGCTGTTTGATATACTTCAGAAGTAGCTGGCAACAATCACTTCATCAGTTTTTTTTCTTCTCCACCAACAGTGGTCAATGGCTACATGTGCTTTACAGCAGAGTCCACCCATATTTACAGGGGAATATCCCTAGTTTTAATGGGTCTTATGCTTCAGGAAGTTTGCATAAAAAAGGCTTAGGCAAAGAGTTAGGCTATTGTGCTTGACCGCCCAGAGATCTGATATCCGTCTTTTCACCTACAGTATGAGCTTCTGACATGTTAATTATTCAGGATTGAAAAAACAATTACATACATCATTATTTAAATAATCACAAATAATACATGGCATGTAGAATCCATTTAGCTTTCCTGGCATAGGATACTTCATGGACTTTGCAGTCCATGAAATACTTCATGAAATGCAGTCCAGAGAAATGAAGGATACTTCATTTCTCTGCAGTCAGAGAAAAGGAGGCAGGTTTTTAATGTTCTTTTTTTAAAAAAACAAAAAACAGTTGCAAATAGAAACAAATACTTAGGCCTACCTGGGATCCTTAGTGGCTTTTCTGTTCTAGTCCAGCCCATGGGGAGAATGCACCATAAATTATACCTGGTTTGGAATTGCTCTAGAAAGATTCTGGTATGCTAGAGCTATTTCAAAACAAGGAATGGAATTCCAATAGAATTTACATCTGGCTAGGACAGTGATGGCAAACCTTTTAGGCTTGATGTGTCAAAACTTCAGAAAATGCTCAACTTGCCTCTGTTGGCATGTCACCCCCCCCCCCCGTGCCTCCCAAACAAAAGAGAAGCTATCCTTTATATTCATTTATTTAAACAAAAAATACAGCCCAATCATGTGTGGTACTATGTATTATACAAAGAAACATCAAATTACAAAAATGAAAAAGGAGTAGGAAAAAATTCAGTTTTTGTCCGTTTTTGTGAGTGCTAGTGTGTCACCCCAAACGTTATGACCAGTGATGTCATGCACCCACTACGCACCACTACGTGCGTACCGGTTCCTAGAAGTTGAGCTGGCCCCGCCCACTCAAAGCTGGCCCTGTCGGCTGGTTGGCTCAGCAGCAGCGCATGTGTACTGCACGCCCTCAGCCATTGCCTGCACTTTCTGTGAGGAGGCAGGCAGGCATGCAGCGTGGCGGCGGCGGCATCATGATATCACTTCCGGCAATGACCTCACTTCCTGCCACGACATCACTTCCGGCTTATGATGTCACTTCGGGTGGGCGGACCCTGACAAGTGCCAATCAAAAGTGAGTACCTGTTCCTAAATCATTTGGATGACACCACTGGTTATGACGTGCCACTTTTGACACCTGTGTCATAGGTTCGCCATCGCTGGGCTAGGACATAGCCAGTGATGTCATTCAGGGGGAACGGACCAGAACGGGCGTTCCGGATCCTAACGGGCTCCGTGGCTGGTTCCAGGTTCCCAACAAGTGCCAATCAAAAGTGAGTTCCTGTTCCTAAATCATTTGAATGACACCACTGGACATAGCTGAAGCTGGCACACCTTGTACTCCTGTCATAGTTAACACTGCTGCAACACCTAGCATGCTTCAAGCCAGGGGCGATCCTGGGGGACCCCCACCCCCCGCAGGTGCTGCCCCATTCATCAGGTTATCACCCCCATCTGTATTTTGCAGTCCACAGTAGGAATGGCTTCCTTATTCACATTTGTGCAGGCCAGACCTAGAACTTGCTATCTGATTGATTTGTGTCCCTGTCTTGAAGTGGCAAGCTCAGGCTAGAAGCTGTTCGCTTCTCAGAAGCTTGGGCAATGTCCCCCTTTAAAATGAACAGGAGGGCTTGATGTGGGCCTGTTCGTTGCTCTCCTCTATTTGCAAAAGGTATGCCATGAAAAACAACACAGCCACCTTCCATATCCGACAGGCAGTTTAGTGCACAAATCACTTCTTTAGTGATGTCCCAATTACTAATTTGACCCTATTAAAAAAAGGTACCGGGGTGGCACAGCTGTGCAAGGGGATTAATTTGTGCCTGTTCTTCTAATAGAAATTATCTTTGCCCTGTGTCACAGCCCTGGCACATCGTATTTGACTTGTTCATGATTTTGTTGTTTCTGTTCTTTGGGAATTCTTCATGGCTTTTGTGGACACACTTTGTGTTATCTGAAACAGCAGGGCATGAAATTTCAGCAGTTCTTCCCTCTGGATGATCTCTAGCCCACTTGACACCAAGCAAAGAAACAGCAGCAACAGCCAAACTGTTTTTGATTCCTCCACTTCATCATGCTGACACAGGCTAGGGAGTCCAAGGGGATGGAGAATATCTTTATTCAGGATCAGAGACAGTCTTATTAGGCCCCGTAAAGCCCACTTAGAAAGCAGACATTTCCTGTTGCAGAGGGTTTATAGAGTAGGTGTTAAACAGGATATAACCAGAAGAGGATGAATAGGAGGAGGAGGAGGACTGCAGTGACAATAAAACAATCAAATGGCAGTGTAAGAGCAGAAGGCCCAGCATGTAATTTGCCTAATCGGTGCAAAATACAATTGATTTATACAGTCCTATGGGAGAAGAAAGATCTGCCAGCAAACCACCTCGTAATGGTGGGGAGAGAATGACAGAATGGTGTATAACGCAAAAAGTCTGGTCTCATCCACAAAACAATGGTATGTCCCACAGTGCTTCAACACAAACCAAATCTGAATTCCCAGAGAGCCAGCAAATTTAGCAGATCACAGATTGGGTTTTGTTGTTCTGCATTGATCCAGATACAAATGATCTTAAACAGGGATGCAATGCATTTCTTCCCCGGCTGGAAACTTGGCCAGATCCATGGGTTACAGTTTACTAGGCAGGATCCTTTCCAAAAGAACACAGGGACCTGTGGGCAGGTTCTAGTCCCGTTCACAAAACAGCATGTTAAGAGGACATATTCATTGTGAGGGAACTACCAGTGGACTGAAGGGGCAAAATTGTTCCTTGATATATTGGGAGCATATCAACAGAAGCCAGGGGCACTCTTGATGTTATTTTTAGGACAGTGATTCTCAAACTTTAGCACTGGGACCCACTTTTTAGAATGGCAATCTGTTTGGGACCCACCAAAAGTGATGTCATGGCCAGACGTGCCATCATTGTGCTGCCAGAGCCTGCTGCTTTTCTGAGAACGCAGCAATAAGTTGGGACATTTCTCAGTCATTTTCCAACAGCAAAGTGAATCAGAAAGAAAAAAGCCTATTTACAACCTTGACAGAAGCAAAACAAGCACAGAGCCCTCCCCCTTTCCAGCATCCCATCTTCCCATATTTTCAATATGGCTGCTCTAGGTGCTTCACGACCCACCTGAAATCAGCGTATGACTCACTGGTGGGTTCCGACCCACAGTTTGGGAACCACTGTTTTAGGGTATCCTTCCTGAAACATGTCAGGTTAATATTTCATAATTATTGTTAGTTATTACTGTGATGTGAAAAAAGATCAGAACGTACATTGGGTTCTATTTCTTCGATTCTTCTATTTCTACTAAGCAATAAGAAGCTGCAGTATCTTCAAACAACAACAATAACCACACTAGAGGAATTCAAGCTCAAACTCATCAGCAAAGGGCTACTCAGGAAGGATAAAGTATAATGCATCTCTGCCACAACATGATCATATCTATAGTTTTGGCTTCAGTCGTGTAGCAAAGCTGAGCACTCGGTGAAGAAGAAGCACAAGTTGGAGAAAACAACTGAGGAACAGCTGTGTCTTTACTCACCTCTAGGAAAAGCCTGCAGAGAAGAGATTCAGACCACTGAAGCAGTAGTGCAAGTCCCATTGACATGAAAGAGAGCTATCTGCACGCTACTTGCCCACATGCCTACACACTCACTTGCTAACCTGACATTTGGGGCATGTACAGAAGGAAATGAGGGCAGCCGTCTTACTCAAACCAGCCCTCCCCTCTCTGCCATCTATAAGGATTCTTCTTTTCAAATGACTTTTTTGGGGGGGGGGCGGGGAGATCCTGTTGAGCCCTGCAGGGATGGCCTCACTAACTCCTGAGTGGCCAAGGACACTCCACAGGAAGAGGGTGAGGATGGCAGCCCTGCAAGACTGAAGCCTCAAGCCTGGGTTTTGATTTTGGCCCACAGAAGTGCTTGACAGCTATACAGCCGCCCTTTACCTAGAAGTGCATGTGTGGCCAAAGACAGGGCAGATGAATGCAGGTGAAGGAGGGTGTGTGTGACCACAGGGGAGATGAAGATATAGGGAAAGGGAAAAGTGGCAAGGGAGAGGTGTACAGCAGAGAAGCAGGAAATAGAGTTGGGAGAAGAATAAACCTCTGCTGAAACCCGCTGCTAGGTAGAGGGAACAGAGAAGGAAGGAATGATGCTGGCTAGCTGGGAAAGGAGACTGGGCCTGTCGTGGAAGGGCAACATTAGTTTCCCAGGGCCCAGAACTGAACGGGAAGACCCACTGGCAGCCTCATACAGCTGGTCAGTAGGGCAGGGGAGTTGCACAGTGGCACATCCAGCACGAGACGCCAAGAGATCAGACCTATGAGGCAGATCGAGGCAAGAAGGAGGGAATCAGCTGTTTGCCACAGGAGAGGCATCGGCAGGTGAAGGGATTCAGGCCAGTTTCCAAGGATGCTGTGTGTTGGGAAACAAATAGGAGGGTGGGGCTGCTAGAAGTAATAGACAGGACCCATGCCTGGCGAGAGAGCGAGAGAAGTATCTAGGGGATTCCATGTAACAGGATACACTGCCCAGTCTTATCTGTCCCAGATAAGATACACTGCCCAGTCGAACCCATTGGCACCGATCGAGGCTGCCGCTGCCCACTTGCAGCAGGGGCCCAGAAGCAGAGGATGGCGGCCCAGCTTTTGCAGCACAGTCTTGTGCTGCTGGATTGCTAATTCTAGCAGTGCAAGGCCCCAATAGGATTGGGGCCACAGAAAAATAAACCTGTTTCTGTTTAGCATCACCAAAATCTAGTTAACCTCTTATTTGTCCTCCCATAATTCCTGGGGCCCCAGCCATGGCCCAAAGGCACCGCTGCCATGTGGAACTACTCTGTGGGATGGTTTGCAACCCCTGGGAGGTGCTACACATCCCAAGTCACGGATAGCAGCTGTGAATCCTATGGTGAAGCAATAGTCCCCATTTGCCTCTGGCACCATTTGGCAGGAGAGCTCTCTCTCTCTCACATACCACACAAAAGTGTAATGAAGAGCTAGAGATAAGAAAAACAGGAGCTGGGAGAATGATCTTCGAAGCACTGTGCTGAGTTGGTTTTCTTACTTCAAACTTTATATTCAAGAAAAGTGAATAGTTGTGCCCAGGCTGAACTGATATCATTTTCTGGACAAGAAAAAATTCTCTCTGATCCACTTTTGCTGAAGCAATTGTTTCTGAAATGTCTAGTGAACGAGTCCCTACCCCACTACACAGCCTTTGGCCACATTCAAGCATTTTGACTGGCCCTCTGAAACCAGTGGCATTATAATTACATGCAGCCCCCACCCCTGCCCAGCTACCACATGTCTTCTTCCTCCTCCTAGATGAAGGGACTGCTAGGTTGGGTCACTCTCACTGAGAGAAAAGACAGCAAATGATCATGAAGTTGCAAATATTTTGCAGGTGTTTTCTATTGTGAACATTTTAAGTTATGTACTGTACAAAAGGTATACAGTATGCTATCTTCTATAATTGACCTGCGCTGGCCCACCACAATCATAACCTGGAGTTAGGCCTGCACAGTTAGGCCAGCAAAGTTTGGTTGGCACAAGGAACACAGTAAAGTATGTTTGGACCACTCTTGGAGTCAGAGAGGCCAGCACACAGACGTGCGCCATCCTCTGACTCCGAGGGTGGTCCAAACACGCTTTACGGTGGCCCTTGTGCTGGCCAAACTCCAGGTTAGGATTGAGCCCTGAGTTATGCAACTGTGATAGTTTTAAGTTTTGTGGACCTTGGCTTAGTGCCAACCATGTTTTCTTGACTGGCACACCATGAATTATGTGGCCCAGTTCACACCACATTAAGGGCAAAATCCTATCCAATTTTTCAGCCCTGATGTAGCCATCCCAATGGGGTGGGTGCTTCCTTCTGTGGTGGTGGTGAAGTCATGGAGGCCTCTTCAAGGTAAGGGAATCTTTGTTCACTTACCTCAGGCCTGCATTGCAGCTGCATCAGCACCACAAGATTGGATAGGATTGGGCCCTTGGCCGTTGGAAGTTAGCACTGGGCTTCCACTCCCTCCCTCTTTTGCCTACTTGATCCTCTGCCTCACTTCCTGGTTTACAATGACTGGTTTGTCATGAACAGGGCAAACTACCTTAACACAGACCATTTCATAAACTGGAAATACATTTTAAAATATGGTGTTGAATTCTAGTTTAGAGACAAACTGAGGATTCAGGTATCATGCCAAACTATGAATATGACTCTATTGCAGCTGTTCCCAAAGTCCTATTCGGAATGTTGTAAGTGGCTGTGTGTGTGTGTGTGTGTAGGGTTGTATTGGCCTGTTGGCCTCCTGCAATGTCAGGGAGAACTGTAGCCCCCTCCGTGGGTCTCCCTGATGCCAGGAAAAGCCCCAGTTTATGCTTGGAGCTCATTTCCACTTGGAGCAGTTTTCACCTGAAGTGCGCTCTGAACGCAAATCAGAGCTTTGGAAGATCCCCCCTCATGGGATTAGAAGCAGTAATGTCATCCGGGCGTGCCCGGAACCGGAACACCCGGATGATTGACAGCCCTCCACCCCTATGGTGGAGGGCTGCCACGCCCCCCTGCACCTCACAGCGCCGAATCGCTCCGATTCGGGATGCCAGGGAGGGCGGGTGGGCCCAGAAACAGCTCTCCCGTCCTCCGGAGAGGCGGTGCAGCCCAGGCCCATACGCCAAACTGGCGGAATGGCGTACCGGGCCATTCCGGCTGTATGGCGCCACTGATTAGAAGCATGGGAAAAGCATACCTCAAGTGGGAGCAAGACACACCCCAAACCATATGATAGGCAGGCTGGCTTGGCTATATCATCCACACTGGCCCCATTTCTTTATGTCTGGACTCAGTGCTACATACCTGAAACAACTAGGGCCTGGATACAAGGAGCTACACAGGAAACACTGTGAACACAATACACCTTTGTACTTCTGTTTTCAATCAGTGATCTCCCAATGTGTCACGATAACTTATTTTGAAACAGAGGAATTTCAAAAGTAGCTTGTGCTCTTTGGGGGGCAGGGAGGGGGAAATATTTGCTTGTTTGCTGTTCAAAGCAAGAAATCAACCCCCTCCCCTGAACATGCCCAAGCCTCAAGGAGCTCTGCTCATTGCAGCCAAGAGCTGCAATCCTTTGTGATTGAGATTTGAGATTTCCAAGCCAAAGTTTTGTGGACCCAGTTTTTAGAACTGGGTTTAAGGCTGCAAGGCCCAGATCCTGGCCTGATCCAAAATCTAACTGAAGTCAGTAAGATACATAGCTTAGCAGACAGTTTAGCATAGGGCAAAACCCCAAACCGAGTTGAAAAGCATCTCTTATATTCTTGTGTGTATTAGTTTCTCCCAGTGAAATTACAGACACTAATACAGGAAAATGTGTACTATTAAAAAAAATTAAGTAGTACATCATTTAATTGCTATTTATTTTCATAAACATGAGGTATTTCAAAGTGCTATAAAGATGCAGCACTAAATGTACATCGTTGGAAGAAATTAAACACAGAACTTTGCAAGTACTCAGTTCTATGCAACAAACATTAACAAATACATTAACTGGAAGAAACAGGCTAGGAAAAAAGGCATATATAGTCAATTTCTTTACAAAAGTTTTCTTAGTTCAAAAAAGTGATAAAGTAATATCTACTCAAAACTTTCCACAACCATTTTCATACGAAAATATAAGTATCAAATTTAGTTATGTATCAGCATCATACTAAAGTATACAGGCAGTGTAAGAATTAGTACAGTACATAACAGAGATTAACAATATATTTGTATACAAAACATGCTCCTCAAACATTGAGGTATTACAGTACTTAGGTATGAACTTCCAGTCTAATATTGGTACAAAAGTCACCTCTCATAACCCAAGACATGTACAAAAGGCAAATGTGTATATGGTATTTACAGAGGTGGGTGTCTTGTTTTGTTTTTTTCCCGCAGGGATACAAAATGGGTTTGCCCATCACACTTGGCAGAACATAAGCACCATTAAAAAGGAATGGATGTTTCCAAACTCAACAGAATGTCATAAGCAGGTCCAAACGCTCACAACATGGAAAGAACATGTACAGTTCTAAGAGGAAATACGAAGGCATTCCATCATGGTTTGGCAGTCTGTTCAACCCCGTACAAGGACATCCATCTGCTCTCCATCCTGATAAAAAGAATTTTGTCGACAACTTCGGAGACTGGATTGAAAGGAAAACCAACATTCTTAACGTCAAAAAACACAACTCTCTTTTAAGGAATCAAAAATGTGCAAAGTGGCAGTGGCTGTCCATATTAGACAATTTGAAAAAAAGGAAAAAGGAAAAAAAGAAAAGCATGTTTTAAAAAAATTAGCAAGTCTGCATGTGTTCTAATTTTTTTATCAACTGCTGTTGTCTGACTTCCAATTTTTCCTTTTCTAGCAACAATTTGTCCTCCTCCGCCTGTAGGGAATGAACGTATTCGGTGGCTTTTTTCAAGATGACAACTTTTGCGGCTTTCTCATTTTTAACCAGTTCTGGCACATGGTCCCTTAACGTGAGGAAACTTGACCTCAGGTCGTTGCGTCGCTGGCGTTCCAGGATGTTGTGGTTACGTCGACGCTCGCTGTCTTCCGAGTCAGAGTTTCGAGGACTTGAGCTCTTCGGCTTTGGCTGGGTCATGGGTTTGACTGGACGGGGGGTGTCATTTTTTAGCTTTTTCTGTGGGGGTGCATCTTCGCTTTCCATATATGGAGAAGGTGCCGCATAGTTGTGTTGCTGATGGATAGGGGCACAGCGCTTCAGGATCACCTCACTGGGCTGAGTTCTCAAAGAGGCAAACGTGGTGGCATTTTTGGGGCGCACCGTAATCGTTAGGGTAGTAACAGATTTGTTGGATGAGGAGCGCCTCTTTTCCACTGTCACCACATCGATTTCTTCATCATCCTCTTCTTCTTCATCTTCATCTTTGAAAACATAGCAAGAGGGGAAAAAAACACACCAAGATGTTATTCTCTCAGGAAAACATACCAGAAGGTTCTCAAGCATTTAGCATTAATTAGCATATATGAGTGCTAAATAAAAGCAATTCCCAGGGCAATGTATAAATATTTAAGTGCCAAAAATAGTGCAGGCACGAAGACAGCATTTAAAAGGTAAAAAAAAACCCACCAAGTTTGTATATCCAAGCCTTGGAGACCACATATGTTCCAGCAGGCCTTTAATAAGACTGGTTGTATCTCCATGTATTGAAAAGAATGGGATTTCAAGGCATGCAGTAAGAGGAAGAAATGAACTGAAATAATTAATAAATGCAGAAAGGCAAAAGAAAGTGTATTTGAAAGAAATACTAGAATTTGCCTTTTAAACAATTGTTCTGTGCTCTAAATTCCATGCAGAATACACACAATGTAAAGGAAGGGGCACACACTTTAGGACGCATCTTGCTTGATCGGAAAAGGGCTGGAAAATGCTGGATTTGTTCTAATGGAAAATGGAAAGCTGTTCCAGTTGGTAGGTCCCTTTAAGCCAAAGTTTTGGTGTGCTGCCAAGAAGACAGCTGTTGGGAGGAAGTGCTCCCTCACTCAAAGCTGTCAAAATGCAGACATGAAGGGGGCAGCAAGTCTTTGAAAAGAGGAGGCTGGCCGTCAAGTTTATGACTATGGTCATATGGATCCACTCATTTACATAAGACAATCTGTGTTTATGGTCATACCGGATAAAAGTCCGTCCATGTTACACAAAAGATAAAGCAAAGCATTCTCCGTTTTGCTCTGCTAAAACCAAAGAGATCTGCCTGATGGCCACTGCAGTGCTGAGTGTTTCACTATTGAAGCCTTGTGCAAAATGCACAATCAACCTACCCCACCCCATAGAAAATATTCTAGTTTTTTAAATGCCTGCATGGTTTTTTTTTTCTGCATGAACAGCTCCTCTGAGGGAAGCCGAAACAAAACAGAGCAAAATATTATAATAAACTTGCATTGAAAATATTTAGCATAGGGGGTTAAAAAAAGGGGGTGGAGAATCTCTTCTTTTCATCCAGCCTCCGCAGTGAAATATCTTCTAACCCATGAAGACCCACACAGCACAACTATCTGGGGGAAAAAAGACCTCCCAAAGGAAACTTTTTGAAACCATTCAGACCTAAGAGAGGCAAGCACACCGCCACCTACTGATCAATGTTTGTAATATTTCGAATAGGGAGGAGGAAAAGCTCAGCTATAAATGTGGACAACCAGAGAATGGGCTAGTTCATTTAATGTTTTAGCAACCAGTCAAAAAAGGCCAGTCAGCTCGGATTTACAAGGGTTTTACCTTACAAAATAAGGTCAGTTGCACTATGTTTCCTATCTGATCTAGACAGCTCCTGTTAAATGTTCCTACAAGATTCACCTTAGCTCAGCCCCTCAATACCAGAGGTATACAGTTGTGTATATACACAACTATAGGGCAATATTTTTACTGTAAGGATCAAACACTTTCTCTTTTCACATCATCCCAACCCTCTGTCTCATTACGAATGATACCTAATCTATATTTCTTTCTAACTAGTTTGCAGCAAGCAGCTCCACAAAGATTCATACCTTTGCAGTCTATTCTCTGAGTCCTCAAACACAAGATCAAAGACTATGGATGCCCATTGTTTGGTCACTAGGGCTGCAATCCTAACCACACTTTCCTGGAAGTAAGTCGCATTGAGCACAATGTGGCTTGCTTCTGAGTAGACCTGCAATGAATGGCTTGGACTGCAGATCATATTGGTGCATCTGCGTGAGCGAAGAAAAAGACACCTTGTGCAATTCGGCTGCAGGAAGATAAAAGTAGAACTTGGGAAAGACCCAAAGAAGAAATCATCCTTTGTTCTTTGTCACTGTCCAAGACAGTGTTCCTTGTCAAATTGAAGGAACTAAAAGCATCTAATGCCAGGTCAGCGCTATTGATGATCAGCATTTCTGCTATTTTTAAACCATCGAGCTTCCTGCTCCTAGCTGGGCTTACAGAGACATATGTGCTCCCACTGTGCTGGAAGTGGAGGGGGAGAGATAGGGAGGGAGGGCATGAAGTCCTGCCATGACGCATGCACATAACAAAGGATGTCGTCATTTACCAGAATCACTGAGCGTATCGTCTCCTGAGCTGCTGTTGGCCCGACTGTCACTGGTTGCACTTGGGTGGCGGCCACTGCTGCTGCGCTGAGCGGGAGCGACTGCCCCTTGCGCCATCCCACTGCCGTTCCTGCTGCTAATATTCCCCCGGATCCCGGCCACACCCCCTGCAGCTGAGGCTGGTGCTGAAGCCACCGGCTCCCTCTTGGTAATGGGAAAAGGGAAGACCACCGCTGGATCCACACACTCCGAAACAGAGTTGTTGAGTTCGGCTGGGCTGCTGCTATTGTTCCCAGGGCTGGTGATGGGGGTGGCGGCGGCGGCGGCGGGAGCTGCCGCCACTGTGGCAGACCCAGCTGTGGAAGGAGCCACAGCTGCTCCTCCTTTGCTCTGCAGCTTCTCACTCACTGCCCTCTCCAGCTTCTCCCGGGCAGAGAAGCCGCTCCACATACAGTCCTGGATGATGATGGAGTTGAGGTTGCTGCTTTCTCCCAAGCCGGTCTCGAAGGAGTCCCCTCCATCTGCACTGCCCCACAGGTCACCTTCCGGGGGCAGCAGCAACAATTCCGAAGCCCAATCAAGAGGGTCGCTGGCTCGGAACCCCCCTAGAGCCGCTCCTCCCCATGACATTGGGGCTCCTCCTGGGGGGTTCTCCTGTAGACCTATTGGGCTGGGAGACAGAGGAGGTGTAGGCAGGAGCTCAAACTTTTTCCAGATGTCCTCCCCTGGGGGAGCAGAATCCGGCCCGCACAAATAAAAATCATCTTCATCTGGGTAGAAGCAAGGCTGCAAAGAGTCAAACTCGAGATCTGGGTTTTTACTGACCATCCCTGGCATCTCTGCGGATGTCTTCTGTAGAAGGAATCCTTAGTGGGAATAGTACAAATTCAAGGGAAACGTTGTTTGTTCTCCACTTGGTAGGGAAAAATTATGACCCCCTTTCCCAGCAGGACCTGAAACTAAATAGAGAAAAAAACCATACAAATTAGGTGGGTTTTTTTTCTTTTAAAAAAACAGAACTATAAAGCTATACTGTAATGCAACCATGTCATTAAAAGGAACGCTCTGTCAATATTTCAATAGGGGTGAGTAATCAAAGAAGAGAAAAATCATATTGCTTTCACATGCAGTCATAAACTTCTATGCTTTCTACCTTCTATAGGGAAATAGCACGGCAAAATAATCCCAGTAGGACTGTGTGTGTGTGTGAGAGAGAGAGAGAGAGAGAGAGATCTATGAATGTACAGGGCTTGTATTCAGTTCAGCAAGCTGCTGTTTCTCAAGGCTTGGGCGCACCCACTTCCATCTCAGAAAAAAAAAAAAAAAGAAATATTCACAGACGCAGAGACTGAACTTCATCCAGCGCTAAACCCTGCAGAAAAGCCCTGTGGATATTCCAGCAAAGTCAGAGGAAGTTTCTTTCCTCTTTTGTCATCTGCAGGCTACGCGGAGAGGGAAAAGGAGGGCGACGGATGTAAAAAAAAAAAAAAAAAAAAGAGGCGAGGGAGGAGAGAGGCGCTCGCAGCTACTTTGCAAATTACCATTCCATTCACTTCCAAGACCGTTTCCAGAAACCTACACGCAGTGATAGTAGGAAGGGGGGGGGGAGACAAGGAAATCTCTCAGCGCGGCGGGCATTATGCAATAGAATGAAATTCACAGACATGCACAGACGCACACTAGCATCACGTAAACCTTGAAAGAAAGGTGAAGCAACTTTCTATATCCTGACACGCGCGCACGCATGCACACATACACACGGGGGGGGGAGGGAAAGACAGGATGTGATTGAAAAAAGGAAGGGTCTTCTTGTTGTCATTGCGTGCACCCCAAATGGCTACATACACTCCCAAGTTTCCAACACGTCTTGATTCTCTTTCCGCGTCAACCCTCTACCACAGATCCGCGCTGTGGAAGGGAGTGGGGTGGGGGGGATTTAAACCCGAACCACAGCCGAACCCTCGATCGACCGCAATGCCACCCGATCCTATGGCAGGATTGCGCTCGTACAAAGCATGTAAAATATTCCTCTCGAATAGGCTTCAGCAACCTTCCCCACTGCATGCACGTCAGAGGAAAACAAAGTAAAATCACGGGGACGGGGGTGGGGGAAGGAAAGGAGACGAGAGGCAGGTTTGCATTTACCGAAACTGAGCCCCAAGATCAATAACAATAAACCGCTCGGCAATAAAAGCTTTCCCGATCAACACACACACACACACACACACACACGGAGCCATCCCAGCTGCTCGCGCCTGCCTGCCCCGCCCCCCTGATCGTTCCCACTATTGTACAATATTTTTAACCATCGTCAAAATCTGATTTAATTCCTTATCACGAGAGAGGGGACGACGACGACACGAAAGTCAGCATTAAACAGCACCTCCTTACAAAAAGCCGATTTTGCACATGCTTCCTCCCGGTGCAACCACAACAGTTTTTGCAGGATTGGCTGCTGATGAATGAAAACCCGGAATCCTGAACATGCCAGCGTCTCTATACAGATCTATTTTTTCCTCCTTCTCTTAAATGAAGATGGGGGATTTATCTATTTGATTCCCCCCACTTCCCAATGCGATTGCCTCCCCGGCCCCGCTGTCTCGTCTTCTTACCTCCTGGCTGACGGTGGCGGTTGCAAAAGCGGGGGGTGGGTGGGGGGGTAGAATTAAGGCAGAGGCTGTTCTTGGATCTAGCACTTTAAAGAGCGCCAGCAGCCGGATCGGCCCCCCAAGCCTGCCTTAAGCTTCCACATTCACCCTTTGCTTGCAGACAGATGACTGTCACTGAGTGGGCTTTGAAGCTCTTGTATATTATTAACTTAAAAAAAAAAAGTCCTGACACACCCGGGGAGGGAAAGGAAGGGGGGTGGGAGGCGAGCGAGCGAGCCTTAACCCCACCTCCCTGATTTCCATAAAAGCAGGGGAGGTGCCAGGCATTTGGCGCCAAAATCCCTTTTGCTGGCTCTTTATTCTTTGCAAGGAGCGCAGAGCAGCCGCAGCAGCAGCTACGCTTGCAAAAGAAATGCAAAAGCCGTCGCGGCACTCCCGCGGCGTCTGCTCCACCGCCACCGGCTGATCGTGGGTGGGTCGCGCACTTTGCAAAAGAGAAAAGAATGGTGGCGTGTTTTTTTTTTTAAACATTAAATTATTTTGTTGTTGCGTTGGCAACTGATGTTGTCGGGCCGATCCCAGTTTTACTCGGAAGTAGTCTCACTACTGTCAGTGAGTCTTGCTCCTCAGTAAGCGTGCGTAGGATCGCCGCCTTATGTGCCGTGCATTACACACACGCAAGCTTCCCTTTTCCTTCTACAATCCCGCCCTAGTTCTCCTTTAAAACAAAACATAAATGGTTGTCGATTCACACTGCAGCAGATCGTTGAAAGGGAAACGAGAGAGACGGGGTGTTCTTTGTAAGTACACAGGACGAGGAAAAAAATAGGGCATATAATTATCTTCTAAGGCTTTGTCTAAGTCTTTGTTGCAAGTATTAATTGTCCTGGGATTGTGCGAAAAATGTAGCACCTTTGTCTTCATTCATAAGTACCCGGCGAGCAAGAATCAGCCAACGGCTGCAGATCGTAAGATAAAATAAATAAAGCCCGCTGTCCAGTCGTGTGCATCCTGCTCCTCGACACACACGCACACACACACCCTCCCGCCCCGGCTCTCCACAGACACTGTATCTAAATAATGCACAACGGTTGCCGAACCTGCAAGCGTTGCTCTGCAAAAGGCGACACCTTGTGGAGGCAGGAGGAAAACGAGGATTCTCGTTCTCAAAACCACGCGTCGATCGTGGTTTAGCCCAGTTAGGCGGTGTACGAGGCGTCGTCTCCCGCGAAGTTTCAGATCTCCTTCAGAACACCCCGCTTTGACTTGTATTGGGGGAAAAGAAAAACAAAAAGCCTGACCTTGCCTGTGTGAGACGTAACAGGTGCTTCAGTCTGTATGTGGCTTTGTGCAAAGGCGCACAAATGGTAGGAACATTCTGTGTGTAGGCTGCTGGTGGCATGGGCTGTTGTACATTTTTCACTACCAGGTTGAATGGTGGTTTTTTCTTTTTCTTTTCCAAGATCATGTGTTGGATTCAATGCGTTTTGTAATCAAATGTGGCTTTCTTCTCTTCCTCCTTCAGCACTACACTTCCCTGCTCCGTACTTACTTATATACATGAAAACAGGTCAGCACTATATAATATAACCTCGTATATACGCATGGAGTTTGTTTCACTTGCAACCACCTGCAGCTTCGAACATGTTTCTTCCACCCACACACCGAGTTTTCTTTGTGAATCAGAAGGGAAATTTTTTGTCTCCTGGTCACATGCTGCATTGATTTTGTGTTCCCCCCCTTTGTTGAGCACACAAGGCTTTCCTTAATCATAGGCTCTCTAGGTACCATTGTCAAAACCATTATGTAATTGGAGTAACTCACTCCATGCGTTCCACTTCCACCAAAAAAAAAAAAAAAAGGCTTGTAAAAACCATCTGCATTCTGATGACAAAGGACTGGAGTTTGATGATTTGTATGCCTGAAGAACACCCAGTAAGAATTCAAGAGAAAAATTTCTTCAAGTTCTGGTGTTACCCTTTTCTCAGGAACATAAGAACATAAGAAGAGCCCTGCTAGATCAGGCCAAAGGCCCATCTAGTCCAGCTTCCTGTATCAGACAGTGGCCCACCAGATGCCTCAGGGAGCACACGAGACAACAAGATCCTGTTGCCACTCCCTTGCACCTGCATTTTGAAGTAGCCTACTACTAACGTAAGAAGGTTGCACAACCCATCATGGCCTATAGTCCATGAACTATATGAACCCATGAGCCCAATGAACTTTTCCTTCAGAAATTGGTCCAATCCCCTTTTAAACGCACCTAGGCCAGATGTCATCACCACCTCCTGTGGCAAGGAGTTCCGCAGCTTAATTACCTGCTGGGTAAAAAAGTATTTCCTTTTATCTGTTCTCACTCTCCCAACACTCAATTTCAGTGGATGTCCCCTGGTTCCGGTATTGTGAGAGGGGGTAACGAACATCCGTCTATTGACCCTATCCCATGCATAATTTGTATGTCTCAATCATGTCGTCCCCCCCCCTCAGGAGCCTTTTTTCTAGACAGAAAAGCCCCAAACGCAGCAGTCTTTCTTCATAAGCTTCTATCCTCTCTTATAGTTTGCAGATCTTCCATTTACAAAAATTTCCTGAGGTTTGTGGAGGAAAACCATCACAGGTGACAAGCCATGGTGGTTATGTACCGTACAATCTGAGATTAGATGGTTGTTCATTATGAAGGCTGGATAGGAATCTTTTGCTGTCATCCGAATTGGCCGTGGATGGCAGTTTTTTTGCCTACCCCAGACTGGCAAGGGAGGGATGGTGTGTTCAGTTGGCTTCATGGTTTGTTTTTTTTAAATGGTCACTTGTGTTTAACAACGTTAAACCCAAGCCAGAAGTCTGGTGTCTTCATCAGGGAATGCGAGGGTAAATAGGCTGCTTCAGAATGCCAGAGGCAGGGGAGTGGCCACAAAATGCAAGTATCTTGTCTTGTGTGCTCTCTGGGGCATATAGTGGGCCACTGAGACACAGGAAGCTGGACAAGATGAGCCTTTGGCCTGATCCAGCGGGGCTGTTCCTATGTTGGTCAATAATGGGGGAGTATATGTACATGGAACCACAGATGACATCAGATACCAGGTGAAGCCTATAAGAGGAAACACCTGGCTGGACCAACCTCACTCAACCCTTAGTACCCGTAAAGTGGTAGCATACAGTGCACCATCAAGGGCCAGGAAGGGAAGATGCTAGGAAGTCCCCAGCAATCTGCATGGAAGAAGGGCTTGTATGCTGGCAAGATGTTGCATCTGTCTATGTGTTTTGCATGCAAAGGTGCATTGCATCAGCTTGGACAATAGCTGTCCATGAGGGCAGAGCCATCTGATATCCGGAACTGAGCACAAAAAATGTCCTCTCTGCAACAGTGTCCTCAAGTGCATATTTAGAGAGGGTCAAAACGCTAAGTATGGCAGCTGCCACTACGCACTGTGTAAGTGGCCCCTCCTGCTCACATTGGAGCCATTCCAGGAAGCAACAGCAGTGCGCAGGCGAGGCAGTTTGGGAGAGGCTGCTTACATGGGGTGTTGTGGTGCCCGCAGTACTTACCATTTTTCTCCCCCTCTGAGTGCAGCACAGTCTGGGGAGGGGCTGTAGCTCACTAGTAGCCTGCTTGTTGCTCTGTCAGATGCCTGGGGACTGCGCAAGCAAAGGAAAGCAAATTCTAGCCTGTATGCCAATAAAGGTACGCATATGTAAATTCTAACCTCTGCAATCAGCCAAAGGACTAGGGTCCTAAGGGGTCTGTGTGTGTGTGTGTATGTGTGTGTGTGTGTGTTTCTTGTTTTTAAAGTATTACTGCAATTGTAAGCTGCTGAAAGACTCATTCATTGAAAGGTCAGGTACACATTCTTGAAATAAATTATAAATACATAAATAATTGGGCTGCCAGAAATTTGTCTGGGCTAATAACTTTAATGGACTGACACGGTTGGCTTATACTGTTATAATATGTGTTGGTTGGTTATATCCCATCCCTGCCCTAACGGCAGTATTTATTTATTTATTATTTATTTATTAGAAGAATTTATACCCCGCCTTTCCCATGCTGAAGCAAATGCCCAAGGCGGCTTACATGGGCAGGCTAGCCTAAACCACAATTTTTCAATTGGGTTTTTACAAATATACAGTATTCTTGTGATCCGCCAATCCTCAGTCCCAGACGTCGCCTTTACTTCACAGTGTGGTTCTCTCCTTTGGCTGCATGCCAGCATTGCAAGTCAAGCCTGGACAGGTCCTCAAGGTCGTATTCCATTCTTTTGCTGGCTGGCCTTCTCACACTACACACTCCCCCGCAACTCTCACTTGTGATGAGTAATCAGCGCCACAGTGACTCTGTTCTGCCACCGCAGGTACTGCAGCTTGTCACAGCCTGCCATCCGTCTCCCATCCAGAAACAAACCACAGATTTTCCTGCTTAGCTTCAGGCAGTACCAGCAGCTCAAACATCGGTCCACACCTCCTATGATTTGATCAAAGTGTGCATCGTTGAGTGGGGATTTGGACCTATATTTCTTGCCACCAAACCTGACGCGATAACCATCCAGGTCCTGGGACAGACAAGGAAGCAGCTTCCAGTGAGGCTTTATCTCAGTTGCCTCGTTGCCCACCATTAACGCAAGTGTAAGCAATTTCTGTAAGTCCTAGGCTCCCTGTTCCCAAAAATCTAAAAATAGATGGAGCAGCGAGACCAGCAACAGCCACTGGAAAAGTCGCCATGCTGGGGTGAATATGGGGACCGTTGTTCTCCCCCTGCTAAATAGCAGAGGGCATCACTTTCATAAGTGCCTCCTTTGCCCAGTTAGTAGCGGTAATGCAGGCAATTTTTGCATATTAACTTCATTTTCTTACCGAGACTTGACCATCCACAGAATTTCTGTGGATCAGAAATTCCATGCAGACCATCCATGCAGTGTTCTGGAACCATCATCAGCCCCTGTTGTGATGTCATTTCCAGGACACCATTTTGCCCTCGACACTGGGCTACAGTTTCATTAGCCACTCTGTTATCCAATCCAGAAGTTGGAATACTTCAGAATGCCAGGTGCAAGAGAGAGGCCACAGGCTGTAAGCATCTTGTTGTCTCGTGTGCTCACAGAGGCAGCTGGTGGGCCACTGAGATACAGGAAGCTGGACTAAATGGGCCTTTGGCTTGATCCAGCAGGGCTCTTCTTATATGTTCTTAAGTGCAGAACTCCTGGTTTTCACCATAACAAATTTACCATAACATTTTTAAGTCTCTTGCCATGCTAAATATATGATGGTGTGAGATCCTGGCCCAGATCAAGGGCAGAAAAAAAAATTGCACTGCCTCAATGAGAGGGGAACACAAGCTTTCACACAAGAAAATGTGAAAGTGAAGTGCTGCTCAGGAACAAAGGGTGACAGGTCGAATGCAATAAGGTCAACTTCTTCCTTGTATGATTTTCTATAGCTCTTTGTGTGAAAAAAATGCATAGTCTGGATATATACATTAGCTCCAGAGATTGGCTTAATATTATCCCAGGAGTTTCAATAATGTTTTGCCATTTTTGTCTCTTATTTTTACAAATTTGCTGCCCCGATCTGTTCAAATGCTGCCCTGGTGTCTGAAAAAATCATTCACCTTTCATGACCCCTTTTAAAGGGCCACAATCCTGTGAAATATTTTACCAGATAATATAATGAGGAAGAAAAAGAAAAAAGCAAAAGCCACAGTTGCAAATGCAGAATTATAACCAGACATATAAACCTGTCTTCATTAGCCCCCGTCTCAAATATCTCCAAATGGTATCAATAGAAAAAGACGTTCTCATAGCAAGTGGGTTTGAAGCGTGAATCCTTTAGCTTTCATTTGGAATCTGCTTTATGTTTAAGGGGAAGACTTTCATTTCCTGCATCTGATACTCATTTTCAAGAGTAAGCTAAAAGGAGGATTAACCCTGAAAGGATGCCTAGCTCTGGACATTTATGATGGTAGTCAGTGGTAGCACAATGGATGGAACATTTGTCACAGACTGGGGAAACCTGGCTTTGGATACAACAACCATAGCCATGGAAACTCAGGGCACACTAGAAGGTACACTATTGTGTGACTGGGGGCTGCAGGCTTGATTTTACCAGTAGCCCCATGCAGCACTAAGGCACGGGGACTTTAATCTTGCTCCTTCATTGCTCCAATCCAGATTCCACCCCCTCCACACCACAGTGGCAGCTATTTTGCAAGGAAAGAAAGCTCTCACTGATGCCAATGGAAATTATTCTTTCTTTGAAAAATATCATTTGTAGCCTATAGAAGGATCCAGATTGAGACTGTGGGAGCAAAAGGTTAAAAAACCCCATCCCCCCATCACAGTCCCAGTCCAAATTGGGCTCCATGCATCTGCTATTGATATTTGAAAAAGTGGACATGCCGACCCCAATTGCATGATAGTATACAGGCATGTATACAGGTGTAGTATACAAGGATGTAGTGGCGCTAAGGGGCGTGGTGGTGCTGCGGGTTAAACAGCCGAGCTGAACTTCTTGACCGGAAGGTTGGCAGTTCGAGACTGTGTGACGGAGTGAGCTCCCGTTGCTTGTCCCAGCTCCTGCCATCCTAGCAATTCAAGAGCACATAAAAATGCGAGTAGATAAATAGGTACCACTTCGGTGGGAAGGTAACAGCATTCTGTACACTACGGTGTATAGTCATGTCGGCCACATGACCACGGAAGCTTGTCCTTGGACAAATGCCAGCTCTTTGGCTTAGAAATGGAGATGAGCACTGCCCCCTACAGTCAGTCATGACTAGACCATTCGGTTGTGGGGAAACCTTTACCTTTATACAGGCATGCCTCTATATTCATGGTTTCCTTTATCCATGGATGCCATGGATACTGGGGTGCCTGTTAAAAAGATAGGGGAACATTAAACAAATCTCTTTTTGTTAACATTGCAGCAAAACCACTGATATTCCCCTATCTTTAAAAAGATGTTCCCAAGGTCCATGGTTTCAAGGACCCATGGTGGGGTCCAGAACAGACCCCCAGCAGATACTAGGCCATGTCTGTACTGTCTCATGTGCTCTGAGTTCTGTTATATCTGAATTCCAGGTTCTGACACAACAGTATTGTCTCACAGGAGGTCTGATCTGGCCAACACAGGTGGTAGAATGGGTGGAAATGAGATTGTAGTGTCCTAGGGCAGGAGTGTACACCACACACCACTTTTGCAGCCCAAACCTTTCTCCCTGTTAGTTGTTGTTTATTTGCAGGCTGTTTTTACATGGGGGCCGTTCGAAATTGGCATTCCCCCACCTGCAATCTGAAGTGAAACAATCCGTTTTACCTCTTCATTCTACTGCATATGTAGATCAGGCCCCTCTGGGTCGGCTGACGTCTTGGGCAGTGCAATCCTACCACCCACGCATCGTCGGCGCAACGGGGTAGCGCCGACGCTGCATGCTTAGTGTTGACGTGGGGGCACCAATCGGCAGCCCCACGTCGGTGCTAAGGCCACAGGACCGGCGCTGCTGGCAGTGCTGGCCTTGTAGCGCCCGCTCAGCGCCTCCCTAGCATTGGCCGAAGTTGGCCAGCGTGAGGGAGGCGCCATGGCAGTGTGCTTCGGGGATTGGTGGGTGGTTGGGGTATTGTGGGGGGGACGTGGGGGGGAAATGGGCGGGCCACGGATTTGGCCATAAAGCCGAATCCTAGGCCTGTTCAAGAGGCTGCGCAGCCCCGATTCGGGCTGCCCAGTCTCCTCGGATCTGCGCCTGCTGTTTAGCAGGCACAGCTCCGAGGAGTGCATAGGAGAGGCTAAAGCCTCCCCTACCGTAAGGGAGCACACGCTCCCTTGCCGCGGGAGGCTCCAGCCTCCCCCCACCCAGCGTTGGATATGGCGCTGGCCTTGCCATTCTGGCGCTGGGTAGGATTGTGCCCCGAGTGTCCATTTGTGCCACGACACAGCTCTATGCCTTGTTTTCAGCAGGGGTTGTAGATGTCAGCTATGAAATATGGAAAGTAACAAGGAAGATGAAACTGCCTCTGAGCATATACAAATGTCCTTGCCCTTACCACTGAATTAACAACAGCTGAACCCCACCTACACGTTAGGCATGACAGTGGGTATGAGTTCTGGGCATTGTTCAACCCAGGACTTCTCTTTTTAGAAATCCAACATTGCCAGTCTGTGGGTTCTCCTATTCAGACAGTTTGTACACATGTTTTCCGGGAAGCCAGTTCAACTGAAACGAATAGGAGCCTACCTCCAAGTAAATGTGCTCAGGGGCCCAGTGTAAGGTCGGACAAAAAGGGAAAAGAAACACTTTTGGAACAATGCGTGCTGGTTAACGTAAACAGATGTTGATCCCTTGAAACTAATCAAGGTTTTCTCGCTTATACCAATCTTGGTTCAACGTTTGGTCTGAATTCTCAGTAACCATGGGCCAGAACTTGAAAGTTATTCCTCTGTTTGTTCTCGTTTTACATGTGGCAGATAGAGCTGGGCTGATAAGCTCTGGAACATTCTTCAAAGGTTTGCCATAAAAACTGTTAACAGCAAAGGAAACAGCTTCACACTTATTGCAGCAATGAAAGTACCTTTAGACCCTTTAAAGCCCTTTATGGACTATTGATGGTTTTATTATTGCCAGCCTGGCTTCAGTAAATCAGTGTAAAACATTTGTTTATTTCTGTGTCACATAAATAATTGGGCTATCTCTGGCTGTTACTATAGATGTATGAGGCGCAATCGTAGAAGTCACTGATGTCTGACTGCCTCTTTCTTTTACACGCACACAAACACACACACAGCTATCCACCCACAGTCACCTTCAGAACAGAGCATTGTTCTATGGAACAAAACAGAAATTCACTTTTGTCTCTTTTAAAGCTCCTAACTACAATCACCACATCATTTGAAGCTCACAATTCTTAAGGAAAGGAAGGCCAGCAGGCGCTTGTAAAGTTGGTTTGATGCCCAGGAATGCTTCGTTTTAACCACACAAACCAAGGGACTCAGGCAAGGAAGGAAATTATCAGATGGGGTATGTATTGTTCTGTCATTCTAGACCAGTGTGATTTTCAACCAGTGTGTCACGGCACATTGGTGCGTTGTGGACGGTCTGCAGGTGTGCCACAGAAGTTTGGAGGAAGGTCATTTATTACTTGGGCCATTGGGGAATGTGAGCGCCTCAACAGAAGCATGGTGTGCCTTGTCAATTGTCAAAAGATAGATGTGCGCCGTCACAATTTCAGCACCTTGTCAGTGTGCCATCAGATGGAAAAGGTTGAAAATGGCTATTCTAGACTCTACCCCCAGAGTAGTGGCCAACTGATAGCCTATGAGGCAGACCCTCATATATTTGGCTCCATGGCCCTACCAGATTTTTGTCAAAGCGCCAAGTTGGAGAGAGGATATCTGTGTTTGCCTGTTGCAGCAAAAACCCGTACAGGAGTCCTGTAGCACCCTCAAAAAATAACAGATTCATTATAGCCATGTAAACTTTTGTGGACTACAGCCCACCACATCAGGGGCAAATAAGGAGGGTAAATGCCATCAAAACATTGCTCACAATTTTCCATATCAGAAAAGCATGTATTAAAGCAGCAACAATTTGAACAGTTTTAGTCTCAATATACCCTATCAATTTTTCATTTTGTGTATACACCTATGGACGTGCTGTACAGTAGCTCACCCAGTGCCCAAGTGCATGTGCTCCGTAACTAACATGCCTCCTTCCATCAGGTGGGTCCAACTGTATTAAACATTCCACCCAACTCCAGAGCTCATTCAAAGTTACCCTGGCCTTTTCTCCAGATAATGGTCTGGTCTGGAATCCAAAAACATACTGTTCCTCCAGGGCCAGCCCCTCCATGAGGCCAATTGTGACTCTTGACTCATGCAGTAGATTAAGGGGCACTCATCTGATCTCTTTCCTCTCACTCACCTCCACTGCTCCACATTGGACTCCACATTGCTCCACTGCTCCCACTCCCTATATTGTAAAAGGAAATGCAGGACAGAATGGAAGAGGAAGTGTGGAGAAGAGAGTGGAGGGCTAGAACATTTCTGACTTCTCTGTCCACTCTTCCACTTCTGCTCCATCCCACTCTTCCTTTTCCAGTTTAGGGAGAAGTAGAGGCTGGTGCTTCACCCAGGAAGGGAGGCAGCATTTGGCAAGTTGCCTCGGGCACCAGATGGTTTTGAGCAAATCCAGTGTGCCTTTCAAATTGACTTCTGCACAGAGACCCTTGAAACATTACCCTGCCCGCACCGGAGCCACTTTATGACTTTATTCACAGTATGACGGAGGTAACAGGTAACGTTTAAATGACCCAAACTCATGGTCCAGGCTGATTGTGCAATCCTTCCTGTGACAGCAACAATTGACCATCTCTATTTTACAACTCTCTCTCTCTCTCTCTCTCTCTCTCTCTCTCTCTCTCTCTCTCTCTCTC
>JAJKFI010000146.1:551862-565309 GCA_029204185.1 Lerista edwardsae | reverse complement strand
CTCTCTCTCTCTCTCTCTCTCTCTCTCTCTCTCTCTCTCTCTCTCTCACACACACACACACACACACACACACACACACACACACACACACAGCAATCATGCCAACTGACATGATGTATATTTACTGGGAAAGAAGCCTCACACTTCAAAGGAAATTACATGTTACTTCCATCAAGCAGAAAACACTTGAATATTGATTCCCAAACATTTTAGCATCAGGACCCACCGATTTATTTATTTATTTTATTTTTGAAGAATTTATACCCCACCTTTCCCATGCCAAAGTAAATGCCCAAGGCGGCTTACATGGGCAGGCTAGTCTAAACCACCATTTTTCAATTAAATGGGTTTTTTTTTCCAAATCTACAGTATTCTGCGATTCACCTAATCCTCAGTCCCAGATGTCGCCTTCACAGTGTGGTTCTCTCCTCTGGCCGTGTGACATGGAGCTTCAGCAGGTGATCGTAAGTCCAGCCTGGACAGGTCCTCAAGGTTGGACTCCATTCCTTTGCCAGCTGGCCTTCTCACAACATTCCTGCACTGGCTAATCAGCTCCACAGTGACCCCGTTCTGCCACAAGAGGTACTGCAGCTTGTCACAGCCTGGCATTCTGTCTCCCATCAAAAAATACACCACAGATTCCCCTAAAAACCTAAAAGAAAGGTTTCACTTTACCAACCACTCAAGCCTCTGTGGCTATAAGGGTGATTGGGCAGCAGTGCTCCCTGCAGGTAGTATGTTTAACCCTGGATTCACATAGCCTAATCTGCCTTGTCAGTTTCTCAAATCAACTGAAAATTGGGTCCCGGACCCATAGTTGGGAACCACTGCGCTAGAAACATCCTCTGTTGCCATATGTTAGGAAACATGCACTGCCTCCTCAGGCTGCAATCCAACACACACTAACCAGGGAATAAGCCCCACTGGGCACAGTGGCACTTACTTCTGAGCACATGCGATTGCAGTGCTGGTATGTGGCTTCAGTCATCTTATCATTCTAGCAGCTTGTGCCGAGACACAAATAAAATAATAATACTTGTATTTATATACCTTATAAAAGTATATACAGTACATTGCACAAGATTATCAGCTGCTACAATTGTTGAAAAGCGGTATATAAGTACCTGTTGATTGATTGATTGTTGATTTTGCTTTAAGGAGGTCTATAAGCACCATTTATTGATTTATTTTACTATGCAATTTTGTGAACTTCTCTTGTTGAAAGAGAAGTGAAAGAGAACTTCTCTTGTTGAAAGGGACGTGGTGGCGCAGCGAGTTAATCCGCTGTTGCTGGGCTTTCGACCGCAAGGTTGGAAGTTCAAGACTGCGTGACGGAGTGAGCTCCTGTTGCGTGTCCCAGCTCCTCCAACCTAGCAGTTCGAAAACACCTAAAATGCAAGTAGATAAATAGGGACCACTTTGGTGGGAAGGTAACGGCGTTCCTTAGAGTCATGCCGGCCACGGAAGCTTGTCCTCGAACAAAAACGCCGGCTCTACAGGCTTTGAAACGGAGATGAGCACCGCCCCCTACAGTCGGTCACGACTAGACCATTTGGTCGTGGGGAAACCTTTACCTTTTTTACCTTGTTGAAAAGTGGTACATAAATATTCAACATTGTCATCATCGTCATCCTCCTCCTCCTCCTCAACAACAACATATTCAATTTTTATCCCGTCTTTCTCCCTGAAAGGCACTCAAGGCAGCTCACAGCAGATTAAAGTATACATATTAAAACATACAAAACGATAAAATACATTAAGAGCCACCCAGTGGCAAAGAACATGAATAATATTAATGTTTCGCTATTATTTAACAAAGCTCAGGAAATCTGCTACAGAACCCAGCAGAGACATGGCGGAATGGACAAATGCTTCTGTTTTCTCTCCAGAGCTGCTTTGGGTTTTTGAGGCTCCAGCTTTTCAGATCTCCCATCCAAGTATTGCTGAACTGCTAATTTATGTCAAGAAATGTGACATGGAATTCAGGGAAGGGTCTTGGAGTAATGCTTTGCAAGCAAAAGGTCCCAGATTTAATGGGACTACCCAGTAGGACCAGGAAAACCCTGTCCCAAACCTTGGAAAAGTGCGGCCAATCAGACAACCATGAGCTTATTCAAGGGACCAAGGATTTGGAATAAGGCAGCTTCATACCATCATATAATAATCTTATGAGCCAAAAGCAGAATCAAAATATTTTGCCCCATCAATTGCTGCAAAATACGTTTAAATGTATTCAGTCATGGTACTTCTCCATCAAAGCCACAGATGCCCTGGGGAACATGGATCACTTGAAACGTTTTTCTCAATGACACTGCGTTCCTGATATATTCTCCCTACAGCCACTCCTGCATTAAATGCTACTCGTTTCTTGAAGTTCTGCTGTGATTTTGTTTCGGTAGGAGCCCATCCTTTTTGCATTGAGCACTCTTGAACTTTCCACAGTTGTCCAGGCTGCAATGGTCCTGTCACCCAGACGCTCTACCATTGAACTACAGCCTCTCCCGAAGACCCACACACAAAAAAAGTCTGACCTGGCCTTGCTCTTATATCACAAAGCTCAGTTTGGGCCTGCCAAAAGCCCAGCATAGAGACGAGCTTTGCGATCGGCTAATGTCTACAAATCAAGTTACCGTTAAAGAAACAGGGGTCACTTTGAAACAGTTGGTAACTCCTCTTTGACATCCGGCATTTTCCTCCGTTTCAATGTATCAACTCTCCATGACAACATGCCTAGTAAGCCAAGCATCCCAAATCATTTCTTTGTTTTTGGAAGTGCAGGTACCACTTTTGTGAATACTATGACTGCCATCAGAACTGGCAGCTGTGGGCAGGTGGCTCTTGGCTTTGCACCCTACTTCTCCAAACCATGCCTCCTTTGAAAGGCCAGATTGCTGCACAACTGCCCACAAGCCTGCAATCCTATGCACATTTGAACACAATGAGATTTACTTCTGAGTAGATCTGCATAGGATTTGGCTGCCAGCTATCTCCACCTCCAGTGGGGTTAGGCCAGGTAGGGTGGTATCGTGCCAAGGACCACCTCCAATGGCAGTGCCTCCAATGGCACCCATCTCACAGGTTGCATTGGATCACTCAAGAAGTGACACAAGGACAATCTGTCATCTCTTGTCCGGTCATTCACAACAGATTGTCAAGCCACATATGATGCACAACAAACACCTCACTGTCTGTGGTTCCTTCTTTCTGCTTTTCTTCCTTTCTTTGTTTTAAAATAGAAGTTGGGAAGCTTCTGATCCCCGTCAGGATCACATTGGACACAGAGTTTAAAAACTTTTTCCCCAGGGCCATTTTTCTGAAGACCCCTGACCCTAGCCACCCAAGGGAAGGGCAGCTGCTATTGGCACTAATTTTTGTCAGAAAAACAGCCTGGGGGAAAGGGTTAGAAACAAACACCCCACATGTTCTGTAGTTTTGTTCTGGATTGGTCTCTCCCCCTGCAGGCAATACTTAAAAAAAATTACAATGACATATTTGATTTCATGTGCAGTTTGATTCTGACATGATTCCCTTTCTGAAATTTTGTCCCTTTGCTGGGAAAAGCTTGCCCTGTTGGATTCCTGCCTGTTGTGAAGCTATTGATGGCATATAGTCTCTCAGCCCACTCTTACCTAAATCCCTGCATGTTGATGCAGTGGCACTGGAGCGGCTTCTGCTGTATCCCACCAAGGATTTTTGGCTGCTGGAGGTAACTCTATGGGGTGCATCCCAGCAGTTGCAATGGGTTATCTCAGTCTTGCATCAGCGATATCACTGACGCAAGTCCACATTGACTCATACAGATGGATCAGGCCCAGGAAAGAGGTTTGGATACTGCACGCACTGGTGCTGTCAGTCCTACCCCTGTCCCTGGCCTGATCCCCCACCACAGCCTATTGTTGCTCCATTCAGTCCTTCCACACCCTGTTCAACCCCTTCCCCACCCTTCCCCCACGCCTGAGCTGGACTTACCTGCTGGGGGGGGGGGGCTCCTGATGTTCGCCGGCACCAGCTCGAGGATCCAGCTTTCCTACTGGCACGCCTGGACCCTGCACTGTCACAAAGCATTTTAGGGCACTTTGGCAACAATGTGCAGCAGCAGAACATGCATTCCACCAGTGCAGGCCCTCAATAGGACTGGGCTGTCTGTCTTTATGAAGAAATATAAGGTAGTACTGCTCCATTGTACTCTATGCCAGAATTGTGGAAATTCTCACTTACTGACTTGAAATGCAATAAACTGCAGAGAACGCGGCTGAATCAGATGATTTATCATGTCTTGATGTACCTTCCTTAACTGATTTTGTGCCAGACGCTGAAGTGCTGTAATCACAGCTGCCAAAAGAAGAGTGGGGTTTGGATAGAGATAAAGGAAATGATAAAAATAATTGTCTAAACGTATTTAAGCCAGTGGTAACGTTCTCTGAAAGTTAGCCACTTCCAGGAAGTCTGCAAAGCTCCAACAAATCATTTAGCTCTCTTTTATAAGGATAGCTCATATTATGGTAAAGGAGCAATACACTGAAATACAAGGACACTGAAAGAATTCTTCAGAAACCCTATCTCTTTGTTGTTGTTGTTGTTGTTCAGTCGCTAAGTCGTGTCTGACACTTCGCGACCCCATGGACCACAGCACGCCAGGCCTCCCTGTCCTCCACTAGTTTCTGGAGTTCGCCCACTTTCATGTTCATCGCTTCGGAGACACTCTTCTCATCCTCTGCCGCCCCCTTCTCCTCTTGCCTTCCATCTTTCCCAGCATGAGGGTCTTTTCTAAAGAGTCCTCTCTTCTCATGAAGTGGCCGAAGGATTTGAGCTTCAGCTTCAGTATTTGTCCTTCCAGGGAGCAATCAGGCTTGACTTCCTGGAGGCAGGCGCGTAACTTACCTGTAGCACCCCATGGCACGAGCCATGGGGCGCGGGGTAGTGGTGGGGCGCCACTGCGGGCGGTCCGGGAGAGACCACGCGGTTTCTGCCCCGCCCACGCCTCCCTTACGCTCTGAAATAGAGCGTTTCTGGGGTTTCCGCGCGGGGGCGGGGCGACATGGGGGGCGCGTGGTCAGTGCCTGCCATGGGGCGCGCTCCCGGCCCGGACCACCACTGCCTGGAGGATTGACTGATTGGATCTCCTTGCAGTCCAGGGGACTCTCAAGAGTCTTCTCCAACACCATAATTCAAAAGCATCTATTCTTTGGCGCTCAGCCTTTCTTATGGTCCAGCTCTCACAGCCATACATTGCTACTGGGAAAACCATCTACTGGGAAAACCATTGACTATGCAAACCTTTGTTGGCAGGGTGATGTCTCGGCTTTTTATTAAGTTGTCTAGGTTTGCCATAGCTTTCCTCCCAAGAAGTAAACGTCTTTTCATTTCATGGCTGCAGTCACCATCTGCGGTGATCTTGGAGCCCAGGAAAATAAAGTCTGTCACTGCTTCCATTTCTTCCCCTTCTATTTGCCAGGAAGTGAGGGGAGTGGTTGCCATGATCTTAGTTTTTTTAATGTTGAGCTTCAAGCCAATTTTGGCACTTTCCTCTTTCACCCTCATCAGAAGGTTCTTTAGGTCTTCCTCACTTTCTGCCATTAGAGTGGTATCGTCTGCATATCTGAGGTTGTTGATATTTCTCCCAGCAATCTTGATTCCAGCTTGTGAGTCATCCAGCCCTGCTTTCCTCATGATGTACTCTGCATATAAGTTAAATAAGCAGGGTGACAGTATACAGTCTTGTCGTACTCCTTCCCAATTTGAAACCAGTCGGTTGTTCCGTGTCCAGTTCTAACTGTTGCTTCTCAGAAAACAGATAAGGTGGTCTGGTACTCCCATCTCTTCAAGAACTTGCCACAGTTTGTTGTGATCCACACAATCAAAGGCTTTAGCATAGTCAATGAAGCAGAAGTAGATGTTTTTCTGGAACTCTCTTGCTTTCTCCATGATCCAGCGAATGTTGGCAATTTGCTGGCATATGGAGTGCAGCACGTTGACAGCATCATCTTTTAAGATTTTGAGTAACTCAGCTGGAATGCTGTCAGCTCCACTAGCTTTGTTGTTAGTGATGCTTTCTAAAGCCCACTTGACTTCACACTCCAGGATGTCAGGTTCGAGCACAGTGACTGCCCCATTGTGGTTATCAGGAACATTGAGATCGGCCTTATATAGTTCCTCTGTGTATTCTTGCCACCTCTTCTTAATCTCATCTGCTTCTGTTAGGTCCTTGCCGTTCTTGTCCTTTATTGTGCCTACCTTAGCATGCAATTGTCCTTTGATATCTCCAATTTTCTTTCCCATTCTGTTGTCTTCCTCTATTTCTGTGCATTGCTCATTTAGGAAGGCTTTCCTATCTCTCCTTGTTGTTCTCTGGAAATCTGCATTCAGTTGGGTATATCTTTCCCTTTCTCCCTTGCTTTTGGCTTCCCTTCTATCCTCAGCTATTTGTAAAGCCTCGTCAGACAGCCACTTTGCCTATCTTGCATTTCTTTCTCCTTGGGATGGTTTTAGTTGCTGCCTCCTGAACAATGTTACAGACCTCCGTCCAAAGTTCTTCAGGCACTCTGTCTACCAAATCTAAGCCCCTAAATCTATTTGTCACCTCCACTGTATATTCGTATGGGATCTGATTTAGGTCATATGTGGAGGGCCTAGTGGTTTTCCCTACTTTTTTAAAGTTTAAGCCTGAATTCTGCAATAAGAAGCTCATGATCTGAGCCACAGTCAGCTCCAGGTCTTGTTTTTACTGCCTGTATAGAACTTCTCCATCTTTGGCTGCAAAGAATGTAATCAATCTGATTTCGGTGTAGACCATCTGGTGAAGTCCATGTGTGCAGTCGCCGTTTGTGATGCTGGAAAAGGGTGTTTGCTATGACTGTGTTCTCCTGACAAAACTTTATCAGTCTTTGCCCTGCTTCATTTTGTACTCCAAGACCAAACTTGCCTGTTATTCCTCTTACCTCTTGACTGCCTACTTTAGCATTCCAATCCCCTATGATGAGAAGGACATCTTTTTTTGGGTGTTAATTCTAGAAGGTGTTGTAGGTCTTCATAGAAACGGTCAACTTCTTCCTCTTCAGCATCAGTGGTTGGGGTATAGACTTGGACTACTGTGATGTTGAAAGGTTTGCCTTGGATCCGAATTGAAATCATTCTATCATTGTTGAGGTTATACCCCAGTACTGCTGTTCTCACTCTCTTGTTCACTACGAAGGCTATTCCATTTCTTCTAAGGGATTCCTGCCCACAATAGTAGATGAATTAAAATTCTCCCATTCCTGTCCATTTTAGTTCATTAACTCTCATGATGTCCATGTTCAGTCTTGACATCTCACATTTGACCACATCTAGCTTACCTTGGTTCATAGAGCTGACGTTCCAGGTTCCTATGCAGTATTGTTCTTTGGAGCATTGTACTTTCCTTTCACTTCCAGACACATCCACAGCTGAGCTTCCTTCCGGTTTTGGCCCAGCTACTTCACTCTTCTGTAGCTACTAGTACTCGTGTTCTTCTCTTCCCCAGTAGCGTAATGAACGTCTTCCGACCTGAGGGGCTCATCTTCCAGCATCATATCGTTTAGCCTTTTAGTACTGTAATCCATGGGGTTTTCTTGGCAAGAGTACTGGAGTGGGTTGCCATTTCCTTCTTGAGCGGATCATGTTTAGTCAGAACTCTCTACTATGACCTGTCCATCTTGGGTAACCCTATGGCATAGCTCACAGCTTCATTGAGCTACTCAAGCCCCTTCTCCACGACAAGGCATCCATGAAAGGGAACCCTATCTCTACACACCACTTTTTGTGTGATTTTTGTGTGCATGCATACAACATGATACATCTACACCTATGAATCCAATGTCTGAATATATATAACTCCACTTGCATTCCTATGGGGAGGGGGACTCTAAATGTTGCAGGAGCCTGAGCTCCTGTGTAACATAATCCTTCCCCCGCTTCTTCAGAGTCATTCATGGCTTGAAGAAGTGGCTTGGAGGCTTTGCTCTCGGAGTCATGAATGGCTCTGGAGGTGAGGGGGCATGACTACAGCCCCCGCACCACCAGTAGCTCAGGCTCCTGCAATGTTTCCCACCACCACCACCACTAGGAAAGCCACTGCTTAACTCTAGTGATTTACATTATGTCTTGGGGTGCAATCCTAACCAACTTTCCAGCACCAGGGTCAATGCAGTTCCGAAATAAGGGAACAAACATTCCCTTACCTTGAGGAGGCCTCTGCGATTACTACTCCACTGCAGGATGCAGCACATGCACCATTAGCACAGCTATGTCAGTGCTGGAAAATTGGTTAGGATTGCACCCTTGCTCACATAAACATCAATAGGATCAAAATCTTGACCCAAAGAAATGGTCCATTGGGATGACGGTCCGATCATTTCTGAGAATTAAATATAGACTTGTATTTTTCCTGCAGGTGTTTTGTCTTCCTGATTGTTACCTGCAACCAGAGCTTATTTAGACACAATTGAAACTCAGGGTGCAATCCTAGGCAGTGCCGGACTGGCGAGGCCAATGGGCCAGCACCATATCCAGCGCTGCTTAGGATGGGCTGGAGCCTCCCCGCGGCAAGGGAGCATGCACTCCCATACCGTAGGGGAGGCTCCAGCCTCCCCTATGAGCTCCTTGGATCTGCCCCTGCTAAAGAGCGGATCTGCACCCGCTAAAGAGTGGGCACAGATCCAAGGAGACCGCGCAGCCCGAATCGGGGCCATGTGGACTTGCTGATGGGCTTAGGCCACCTCCCAAGCCTGCCCAGGTCCCGCCCAAGTCCCGCCTCCCCCTCTCTCACCAATCCCCGTCGCAAAATGGGACAAAGAATCCCTTGCGCTGGCCATCTTCGGTCATCTTCCCTTCGCAAGGGAGGCTCTCCATAGGCGCTCTGAAGCTGACTTCAGAGTTGGAGCGCTGACGTGGGGGTGCTGCTCGGTGCCCACGTGCCAGCGCTCTGCCCCTTGCATTGACGCAATGACGTCGCGTTGACGCAAGGGGCATGCTTGATTGTGCTGCCCAAGATTGTGATCCAGCAGAGGAAGAAATGCACCGGAACATTCCACACATGGTCGTAGACTGGCACTGTGCAAGCGTGATAACTTTATTATGATCAGTGAAGTAGATGGCCACTGCTGGTTTCCTTGGGGACTTTATGGAAGAGGCTGGAATGATAGCTGTAAACATGCTGAATATTTATTGATCACGGGAACTGTTCAGATTTGCGAAACCTCATTAGTAGAAAAATAAAAGCCACAGGGCAGCCTGTTCAGTTTCTTTTTCACCTGTAAAAAGGATTCTCTGATATTGAAATCAGCATTGCTACGCACAGCACAAAGTAGCAGCGTGTTCTCAAAGTTAGGACATTTTTATTAGCTTGCATTGCCTCAACGGTCCGGGAATGTTGTGTACGTGGCACAGTCCGGTGTGGATCAGGCTGAAGGCTGCGGCAAGCCCCTTTTCATCAGCCGATTACTTCAGCTAGTTTGGGGATAATTCTTATTCTGGCAATTTGTCATTTCATCATGAGGCCATTTCTCCCACAGAAGCCTAAATTTGTCTGAGAACTATTTACAGAATGTTTTCTGAGAGCATACAGGTCTCGTGGTGTCCCCTTGAGCAATTGCATCCATACTTGCTTTTCTCTCCTTTATTTAACGTTAAAAAGAGCTATTTGTGTGTATAGGACAGCCCGGGATGAACGGAGCCCCGAGTGCGCCCATGGCAGGGCGACGGAACCGTGCCCCCAGCATGTCGCCCCACCCCCGTGTGTCGTCCAGCCACGCCTCCCTGCGCCTGGAATAGCTCCATTTTGGAGGGTGGGTGCGCCAAACAGCGTGTGGGTTAGTCTGCGACTCCGCGTAATGGCGCCCCGCCGCCCCGCCACTGCCGGTGCCCATGGCTCATGCCACTCCGGGCTACACCCTTCCTCCGCCTCTGAGGACAGCATTTAAGTATTTGCTCCTAATTGATTTTCTAGATGAGAGAAGGTGAGATAAGAAATCTAGACATTATTATGAAAGACTCCTAGTCAATGACATAGGACTGGGATACCTTCCCCCACATAGTCCTGCTTGTCCCCTACACTCATCAGAGAGGGCCTCCACCACCACCACCTGAACCCTAGGGGCAGGTCCTTTTCTGTCGTGGCACCACATCTCTGGAATCAGTAACCAGAAGACTTGAGGACAGCCCCCTTTTTACATTTCTACCCTAGCCCACCCAGTTCTGCCCCCTTCACGCTTTCCTGTCGCTGGTGCTGCTGGAGCGCTGATGGCCCTTCCTCTTGGCGCTGAGACCAGGCGCTAATTAGTGCTGGCTCAGGACCAATGCTCCACCCTACTGCAGTATTGTGAACATGCTTTACGGCATGCTTGCAACACTTTTAGTTGACACGTCCTGCCAGCCATGAGGCCATTTTCTCCCCTTTTAACTTGGGGAGAGCTATAGTGAGCTGCACAGACTGAACAACACTGCATGGACAACACCTTGTCCCTCAGTAGTGAATGTGAATATTCCATGACATCACAGCAGTTTAGCCAATACAAGTCAGGTAAGTAGGAAAGGCCTATTAAGTAGATAGTTGTCTATAGGCACATAGTATTTATGTAATTGGATCCTTTTTAAAACATGCACACACAATTCTCTTCTCAACGATGGTAACATTGAAGGGAGAAAGAGCTGGAACTTAGAAGTTTATCTTGGCAGAACATCACATCATTAAGAGAAGATTATGAGTATCCTGTCCAAATTTCTTGCTCTGTGTAGGAGTGTGTAAGGCTTTAGCCTTCCAGATATTGACACCACTTGCACACTAGTAGCAGGTATCATGTGGAACAATAAATTCTCTTGTGATAACAGACATAATAAGAGGAATCCTAACATGCTTTCCAAAAATAGTTGATCCAATGACATGCAAACAATGAAGGATAACTAAGAAAACTGAAAGAACAAAAGAGATGTTTCAATGCAAGGATGTTGGTGATGGAGTGAGATAAGAAAAGTAGACTTGCTGGTTCAAAAGACTATACAGAACTCAATTCTTACATCTTCATAAATCGTTGCAATATATGTGGCTGCAGCCACAGTAGGACATTAACATTAACAATTAACTTTAACAATACATTAACAATTACTTTTAGGTTTCAATCTGGCTAAACTGTTGTGATGTCATGGAATGTTTACAGTCTCTCAAACGGCACACAATGATTTATCCTATGAAGCAAACAGTTCAAAGAGTCTGATGCCTAGAACAAAAAAGTATTTCCATATGATCAGTTTAAGCAGTCCTCATTAGAAGTGTATAAAATGTTGTATTGTATTCCCAGAACCTAACCAGGGTGATTCGGTTCAGGATTCCAGGCAGCCTGGTTTGGGGAGAGGGTGGGAAAGGAAACATTCCATGCCACATAGCGTTAAAGGATTCAGGTTTGGAGATTACTATCAGCACCATCCTTTAATCTGAGTAGTTTATTGCTATATAGTGGATAGGTAGGAGGGAGGGAACACTTCCCCACCTGAAACCATGATGGGACAGAGTTCCCTCTTTTGTCTTGCAGAGTGGTTTCAGGCAAGTCAATATCTTCTACTATCTTGTTCCTTTGACTCCTAAACTCTTTTCCTTTCTCAATTTCCTGGACATGGTCCTGCTAGTGCACTGGCTTCCAACCTGGGGGTTGGGACCCCAAGGGTGTTGCATGCAGCAGTGGGATCTAACTGATCCAGGAACTGGAATGGTGACTGGGACTCACCTTTGATTGGCAGCCCATCCCGTCGGTTCTGCCGCCTTCCCACCTGCCGCGTGGGCTGCCCTGGTGGACGTGCCCCACCGCCGCTCACTCGGGCACCTGGTGCGCCCCCACCCGTCCCCCCCGGCAAGCAGGCGCCCCCTCAGAGGCCAGGGGAGCATCATCCATCACGGAGGCGGCGACGAATGGTGGTGGGTGGGCGGAGCTATCCCTAATTAGGTTCAGGAATGGCCGTTCCGGTGCATTTCCCGGATGACACCACTTGCATGCCAATTTTCAGGGGGTCGCAAACTTGGCACCACTATCTTGAAAAGCTGGGTACCACCATTTTGGGAGAACTCAAAACACAAACATCACTCAGGGTGCAATCCTAAACTGAATTACGCTGGCATAAGATAAGCCAGCAAAGTTTAGCAAGTACAAAGGCCACCGTAAAGTATGTTTGGCCCACTCTTGGAGTCAGAGAGCCCAGAACACAGATGTGAGCCATCCTCCCTGACTCCAAGAGTAGTCTAAACATGCTTTATGGTAGTCCTTGTGCTGGCCAAACTTTGCTGGCTTAGTTTATTCCGGCCTAACTCCAGTTTAGGATTGCGCTCTCAGAGGCAAAACATTCAGAATACAGTATTCTAAAATGGATTTGGAGTTCTTTCCACTTTCAGAAAAGGGTGATTTATTAAAAACAATGACTTTACTTCCTGTTTAATGCCATCACTTTGGGCTCTGCCAGCACAATGATGCCACTTCCTATTTCCTGCTTAAAGACATCACTTTTTGCTGAATGACATCACTTCCAGCCCCAGGTCTTAGGTCACAACAGGTTATTGTTCCTAAAAAGGGGTCCCAGTGCAAAAAAGTTGGGAACCACTGTGCTAGTTTGACCTATCTTTGGTCACTATGTGTCCAATTTGTGAGTCCCGACTGACCAGTAAAAGACAATTGGACAATCAGAGGATTACTGTGAAACTGAAATACTTTACATGAAATACTTTAATACAATACATCCTTCCACCACGATGCTTAGATCAGCATTTCAGCTTTACAATAATCCTGTGGTTGTCCATTGGTTTGTTGGAACCTAACTAGCTCTTCTATGAATGAAAGATTTCATCAATCCTGCATTCCCCTTGCAGCTATTGCACCTCAGAACGTCTGGTTCCAGAGTCCTTTGACTCCAAGAAACAGGTTTTTTGGGGGCCCAGGAGAGCAACTATGCTAAAGAGGGATACACAAGGTTGCTTGTGCGAGCTTTCTTCTTCTCATAGTACTTAGAATCCATCTCTTCTTTTTCCTCACATTCTTGTTTGCATGGGTGGGTTTTGTTTTGCTTTTTTTAAAAAAGAACTGGGAACATCAGTACTTCAGAAGTAGGTTCTGACTGAGGTTGAGTTCCCCAAAACAAGCATCCTAAAAAGAACATCCCATCAGTGATGACATTTCCTGCCGTGGAATGCTATTCCCTGAACAACTATTGTCTATTACCTTACAGTTTAAAGGAAGAACAGCCCTGAGGAAGGAACTAAGTTATGAAGGAGATATTTACCATTTACAATTGAGGAAGGCTTATGGTCAAATCTGGGCTCACAATACAGAACATGGATGATGCAATAGGAAAAGAAACACAAAATATTCAATTTTGTTTACCAGAACATCATTATAAAGCAATTTGAGAGAGAGAGAGAGAGAGAGAGAGAGAGAGAGAGAGAGAGAGAGAG
>JAJKFI010000146.1:529304-549971 GCA_029204185.1 Lerista edwardsae | reverse complement strand
CTCAAGCCCCTTCGCCACGACAAGGCAGTGATCCATGAAAGGGTCAAAAGTGAGTACCTGTTCTTAAATCATTTAGATGACACCACTGGGTACACGTGTTGCGGAGGGGCCCACTTGGACCTGCACTATGGTCTCAGAAGTGAATGGTGATGATATGATCACCAATCACTTCTGGGTTTGAAGACCTCGGCGTGGCACTGCAAAGGCTGGCAAGAGGCTCGGGATGGGCAGTAGAGCCTTTCCCAGCACACAGAACCCACACGCAAGAGCTCAGTCGGATGAGCCTCTTACTGGCCTTTGCAGTGTCGCATCATGGTTTCACTGCTAACCGGCAGGGGCCCCTGCACTGCACTATGAAGTGCTCCTGTTTTAAAAACAGATTTAGGCACCTCTCCTTGAGCAATATTCCACATTTCTATACTTTACTGGATTTCATTTTACTGGTATTGCATTGCCTGCTGGAGGACTGCCAGAAGACATCAGTGGTAAGATCCCCGCTGAATGGAGGGGAGGCATTCCAGGGTAGAGGCAGTGCGGAGGAAAGGTGGCGTGTGATTGAAACTGGGCAGGAGGATGGCTGAGAAGAAGGTAGGTTCAGGCCTGGAGGGGACAGGCTCAGCAAAAGAAGCTGCCACTGGATCCTATTCTTCCTCCCATGCCTGAAAGCCCTACATGAGTCTACTTGGATCTGCGCCAGTGATTAAGTTGGTCCTGATCCGAGTAGACCCATTGAGGTTGCTGATGTTCAACATGAGGTAAGCAAACAACTGGTCCCGCAGGTTACAGTGGTGTCCGTTTTGGTGCTGCAGTACTGCCGCACGGGCAACCCCATTAGGATTGGGCTGTAAGGCTGTTTCTTGGGAGTAAGCACCATTGGACACCATGGCACTTACTCCAGAGTAGATGTGCAGAGATCTACGCTGTGAGTGTATTTGAATGTAATCATTAAGGGTGCAATCCTAAACTGAGTCAGGCCAGCATAAACTAAGCCAGCAAAGTTTGGCCAGCACAAGGGGCACCGAAAGTATGTTTGGACCACTCTCAGAGTTAAGTAGTCCAGCACACAGACATGACTCCCTGACTCCAAGAGTAGTCCAAACATGCTTTATGGTGGCCCTTGTGCTGGCCAAACTTTGCTGGCTTAATTAATGCCAGCCTAACTCCACTTTAGGATTGCGCTCTAAGATACATTGGTGTATTTTGCATACAAAGCTACGTTAGCATCTCTGCAATGCCCATGTAACATCCACACAAAATGGAACTAATACTGGGCTGAGTAATTGTTTGCTGATGTATCAGACAGCAGGAATGGGCTGTCAGAGGAGTCAAAAGTGGTGAATTAGTCAGAAAATTGCAAGGGAAATTTATAAAGAAAATTTATAAATGCTGCAAATAAAAATGAAATCTCTGAATCATACTTTATCAACTCCTAATATCCTATTGAGAGATTATGACTAAAAAAAAGGATGAAAAAGTCAATACAGTTTAGAGAGCAAGTACTGTCTAGAAGGAAAAACCCTCTCAAATGTTCTTATCTTCCTCATCATTACCCCAGCTGTGTGCCTAATTTTCCCCCATGTGTTTGAAAGAATTTGCCTACAGCTACACTATTATGGAGACATAATACCTATTATTTCTCAAGTGTGTGTGTGTGTGTGTGTGTGTGTGTGTGTGTAAAAGAATAGGGCTGAGGTACACTGCAGCTGTTTGGCTTGTGCACTGTCCTATCCCTAAAAATGGGTGAGGGAGGAATACTGTAGGTATTCATCTACTACTATTGTTTCCTTGAAGTTCTCCCCACACATTTTGCACCATACAGAAGCCCCAATGCCAACCTTTTTACTTGTTTTCCTCACCTACAGGGTGAGGAGTGGGCAGAATGGGGAAGATATGGGGGTGGCGATTGGGTGGATAAGGCCCATGAGGGGTGGATTCAGCAACTCTCCTTCCTTGGCCTGCATGGGTCAATGTGGACTTGCACAGGTCCATTTTAAGGCTTATCCCAGGGCAAGGGGACAAATATCTCCTTATCCTGAGGAGACCAGCAGCAGCCCAAACTCCCCCTCAGGATGTAGTGGAGGCAGCCACTGCAATGCTGCACAGACTTTTTGGTAGAATTGATTACCTCAGGAAGTGCACACCGTAAGGATGAGAAGAATCCCCTCACTGTATTGTAAAGGGAGGTTGCAGGAGAGAGGGAAATGAATACCTTTTCCCTTTTTTCAGAAACATTCTCTCACCTGCTGCTCAGGTTTCAGACTACAGCCACCCCTAAATCTGGGTCCTTTAGCATTATATTGGACGGGGTTTTTCAGGGGGTTAAGAAAGACCTTTTTTCTTTCAGAGGGGATGAAAGAAAAAGATCTTTTTTCTTTCATCCCCTCTGAAATTCCTCCTTCCACCCTAGACACCCTAAGTAGCAGCACAAAGCTTCCATCCCAGACTAAATTGCAGCACTCCTCATAGGGGCTTGGGATCTACAACAACAGTTTATTACAGATCCCCAATTGTGGCATTTTAAACTTTAACTACATACATGTATTGGCTTGCGAAGATATTTCAGTAGAAAGCAAGTCTTGTTGAACACCCTTTTAGAAATGTGCTACTATTCCCCAGAGCCCTTGATGACATCTTCAATTTACTCTCATTTCGGGAACGAATAACATCTTATTCAAGAGATGTTGCAAGCTGCCTAACTGCCTATTTACGGATGGAACTAAAGCAGTACCTTCAGAGACTTGTTAAGTAATTGATCTGTGTTTTAGAAAGCCCTCAGGAATTAATGTTTTTCTGCCTTTAAACCCATATTCATTGAACATGTGATCAGCCCCCTCTTTGAGTGTACTCTTAGAGTGCTATAGGCACTGTACTCAAGTGCAGTAGTGAAATTCAGGGGGTTCGCCCAGGTTCTATAGAACCGGTTGTTAAACGGCTGGGCCCTGCCCACTCGCTTACCTCGGCTGGCTTCGGGTTTTTTTTGGCGCTGGCTATGATGTCATAGAACCAGTTGTTAATTCATTTGAATTGCACCACTGCTCAAGTGCCTTAAAAGCTGACCCAGAGCGGAATCGAGAATAGGCAGGCCAAAACTCCTGCCTCATATCTAGCCCAGGGCCTGGATGTGCTGCTGTGCTACGGAGGGGAAAATATTCCCCTTTCCCTGAGTAGCGTGCAGTGGCCCGGATGGGGTTACTCAGAACTGCACTGCCAAAATCAGAGGCTCAAATCTAAGAGGCTAAATCAGGGCCGCTTGGGGATGGAAGTTAGGATCTGGCCCATAGGCCATGTCTCCACCCCCTTCCACCCATGGGCCTGCTCATTCATTGCCTCTCTCACTCTGTTCTGCTTGTCCCCCCTCCTCGTTCTGCCTCCCGCTGCCCTCCCGGAGTCCTTGCATTGGCCTTGCAAGGCCGGCCTTACCTTTGGGCCTCCAGGCCTGGGGCAGCAGACATGCTCTGGGGCAGCGAGGCCAGAGCACATCTCTGTGTTGGCCCACCTCAACCAAAACTGGCGCTTATGCACTTTACAGAGCGTTCGCAACAGCCAGAGGCTGACACAAGGGACTTGTGCCGGCCTTTCGACTGGTTTGAATTACATTACCAACGGTCCTGAAAATTTTTTATAAGCCAGTGAGAGGCTGGCAGCCCAGTCCTAACTTGGATTGGGCTGGTGGGTGGGTGGTTTGTGACAACAGAACAGTGTTCCACTGTCGTAAATGTCTCTTGGTGGTGCAAATAGTGCACTGCCATTGGCCATTTTGTGAGTGCTTCCACAAGGTGATAGCATCACAGCCTTACCACCGGAGTCTGATGCCCACACCAGAGCCAGTAAGCCAGTGACGGGGGAGGAATGGGTGGGAAGGGGAGAAACAGGGGAGTGTCTGGGAAGGGAAGGGGCAGAATGAGGCAGATATCAGCGGCTGTGACTTGCACTGATATCCTCCTTCCGTTCCTCCTCCCAGAGGTGTCTCTACAGGGAGGGCAAAGCTGTAAGTGTTGCAAGAAGCCTTACCCTGTCATGTAAATCCCTCCTCTCCCTTGCTGCGGTAGCCAGTAAGCAACGCCAAGATGTTGTTTTTCCCTGTGAGGATTGGCTAAAACGGTGTAGGAAAGGAGTGATTTTTCACTGCAAGGTAAGGCTTCTTGCAAAACTTAGAGCTTTGCCCTCCCTGTAGAGACGCCACTGCCTCCCCCCCCCCTTACTCACTTTGGATCTGTGGTGGCAAAGTATATATGAGGGGATCTATTGGGCTAAAAAATCTTACCCTCATTACAGTGGTTCCCAAACCTTTTCAGCTGGCAGCTCCCTTGACCAACTGGGCCATTGGACACAGCTCCCCATTAGGGCTACAATACTAAAAATTGTATAGGGCAGCGCATCAGGTTTTTCGCAAAGATTCCGCAGCTTCCCTGGCTGGTTTCCATGGCTCCACAGGGAGCCAAGGCTTGGGAACCACAGCCCTTTGGTATTCCTAGTGAGGCCTACTCTTGTAGAGTCTGCTCTCAGTCTACCCAGAGATTTACAGATCTATACAGGGTGTAGAGATTTTGCTGAGAGGCATTTGTTTCTTGGGATCTGCAGGCCTGTACACTTACTGTATGCTAAATGCAATGTCTGAAGGTTTTGCCGAGGCAAGTGTGTCATGGTGAGTAGTGGGGCAGGTCCGCATGGTCTCGATGGTCTTCATGTGCATGCTTTGAATGTTTTGCAGTGGGATGGTATTAAAAATTAATGTTAGAAACCAGGGTATGTGGATGGTGGGTTGAATTAAAACAGTGGCAGGATGCTATAAATCTGCTTGAGGGCGACAACAAACCATTTATACCATTTATACATTACCATTTATACATTACCTGGATCTTGTTTCAAATGTGAGGCTCACTCATACCTGTAGAAGTTATATAACTTGGCCCTTCGTCAGGACAAGTTGTTCTGTTTGCCTGCATACTTCAAAGCAGTCTTCAAAATTGCATGATTAGTCTCCATTTCACCCACCTAAGCACAAATACCTTGAAACAAGCCACTATCGTGTAGCTGGCAGCAAATTCAGTGCGCAAATAATGAAGTATTGCAAATCATTGCTATAATAAAGGGTTGTGCTTCCAAAAGAATGCACAGCCTTCAACTAATACTTAGCAAAACCTGCTGAAGTTTCTGTTTCCCCGTTGGAATAGATAAGTCTGATTGGCTGAGCTCCCATGTCTGGAAAACTCCGGAATGTATGAGTAAAATCACCTTCATGTAGGAAGAGCATTTAATTACATGCCTGAGGGCCTCTTCACGTGTTCCTTCTTCCCCTCTCCCAATCGGCAGCAAAAGACAAAGATGAGAAGGGTGCCATTCAAATGTCACCCATATACTCCGGTTATCCTGCCACAATCACCATCTTTTCCCTTTGAGGCTACGATGAATTGTAGAACATCTTTGACTTCATGATGGTGCCTCCTGCAGCATTGGGACATACTGAAAGAGAGCCCAGTCGTATCTCCTGCCAGCCAAGACCCTGTAGCACCAGCAGACTTGTCCCTTAGGGTAGGGTGGCTACCCTGGGCCCCACACTTGGAGGGTTCCACTGCTACAAACAAATGGGGGTGGGCAAGAAACCACTTCAGATGTGGTGATAGAGGCACAGGGGAAGGCTGGGGCTGGACTGCATCTGGTTGTGTAGCAAAGCACTGGAGGCTGTGTGGAGTCACAGAGGTGGAGGGACAATGTCTGTGCATGTCTGAAGTAAGTCCCTTTTATTTCTCTTTCCGCTGCTTGAAGGTTTCCTTATTCTGCTTTCCCCGCTAAAGTCAGGTCACGGAGGTGGCAACTATGTAACTAGCCCTGGGTGGTTTGACAATTGGGGGCAGGCCTGGCTGAACTGAGGCTGGCACCTCAAGACTCTTGGCAGAATTGGCTGCACAGCTGCAATACATGTATCACTGATTCCAGGCCAATTATGGCCAATGTCATCACATTGGGCCCTGCACTTTGGGGGGCCCTGCATCCGCACAGTGAGCATACTGCCTGTTGCCGCCCCTGGGATCTCTATGAACTGTAAGTCAGTGGGGCGAGTAGAGCAGCTTTACTTTGGGCCCTCACACCTGCCCCTGCCTCCAAAGTGCCCAAAATGGGCCTCCTGGAAGCAGTTGGCTGTGACATCATCATGTCACCACCATTTCCAGGTGTGATGTGTTGCACCGCAAATGCTTTTCTTGGTGAGTGGGGGCCCCGCAGGGAGAGTGGCCCCCCTACAGGAATGCCGCACATTGGGCCCCGCCACTCCTAGAGCTGGCCCTGACTGGTCCACTGGGTTGCACTTTTTTCTGTGTTTGGTCCTCAGTCCAAACATTCAAGGCTTTTCCCCCAACCACTCAGTGCGAGAATCACAAAACTGCAGTGGCACTTGGGAAGTAGTGCAAGCACTTCCCCAGATATTCATTTCTCTTAAAAAAAATGTGCACATTCGTGCTCACACAAACACACACACACACACCACAGTCCTATAATGGCAATCCCTGCACTTTTAACAAAGCCGGTAACTCCACTTCATCACTCAAGGTCATAACTTTTCACTGTCTTTTAGCACTGAAGTCACTTTTTATGTACTGGTTTTCACTTGGGCAACATTATTATGGGTGAAACAAAAGTCCAACTTTAAACACAATACCAGAAGGTCGTGAAAATGTCAGGAAGATACTGCAGGCTCAAACCTATTCAACTTTCCAGCACTGATGCAGCTACAATGCAGTCCTGAGGTAAGGGCTCACCTTTCAAACTTTCCCTTATCTTGAGGAGGCCTCTGTGACTGCCCCACCACCACCACAGAATGCAGGGCATGCCCCATTGACATGGCTTCCTCAGTGCTGGAAAACTGGATAGGATTGGGCCCTGCCTTAGCTTTTTTTTGTACCATATGCTGCCTCATGGAAGTGATAAAAATTTGAGATGCTTCTGGAAGAATATATTGTACATATTCCCCGTGAAAGGCCAAAACTACCCCATAATAACTAACTACAGAGAGGTTTCCTGCAAAAGATCAAAACCACAAAAGCTAAACCCTTGATATCTGTGGGTCTGCTAGAAAAGAATGTGAAGAATCCATAGAAATAACAATAAAAACCTTTTCTTGTCAGCAACCATTATCAAATCAGGTAAAAAACCCCACTTAGAATGAATGTATGATTGCTGTGATAACAAAAAGTTTAATTAGCATTTCTCAGGAGCAGATGAAAAAAATATAGCTACTCCCCACTCCCAAATGCTTGAATGTCTCCTTATCTGATGGTGTAAAGATTTTTATGACCACCTGAAGACTTCTTCAACAAAGGGATCCCAATCTTCATGCTTTCTGGAATCATATGCTTGGTTTCACTTCTGCCATCCCTGAGCCTTAGCTGAGATTTCCCTAAGGAGGGATAAACGATGCTAGCAAATGCCTCAATGCAAACCCAGTGGCGTTTCTACAGGGAGGGCAAAGCTGTAAGTGTTGCAAGAAGCCTTACCCTCTCATGTAAATCCCTCCTCTCCCTTGCTGCTGTAGCCAGTAAGCAATGCCAAGATGTTGCTTTTCCCTGTGAGGATTGGCTAAAACGGTACAGGAGAGGAGTGATTTCCACTGTAAGGTAAGGCTTCTTGCAACACTTACAGCTTTGCCCTCCCTGTAGAAATGCCACTGTGCAAACCATTTTCTAACATCAGACTAAAATGTGAATTTAAACTTTTTTAGAGCCCAATCCTTCCTCCACTGCCGATGCAGCCATGCTGGGGGTGGGGAGGCTTGCAAAACAGGGGGTAGGATCAGTGATGTCAGAGGGCTGCCACGCCTCCCCAAGCCTCACTGCGCCTGAATCGCTCCATTTTAGAGCGATTCGGGACGCAAGGGAGGGAGGGCGGGCCCAGCAGCAGCTCGCCCGTCCTCCGGAGAGGCGGCGGGGCCCGGGCCCTCCGCAGAACTAGCGGAACGGCATACTGGGCCGTTCTGCCTGGATGACGCCTCTGGGTAGGATCCAGCGTGTGCCATCGTTGCCAGATCCACACACCCCTGGAGCCTCCTAGCCCCCATTTCACTCCTCTCTGCCCAATTTTGCCCTCTCCCTGCCCACCCCACTGCCACTGCTGCTTTATCTTCTGGCATGGGGGGGGGTCCAGCACAGAGGGGGAGCACTGCCACCTCATGGGGCAGCACTTAAAAAATGGCTGCCAGCAGAGCATTCCATGCAGTGTTGGCAGGCATTTTGCAACAGTGGTAGTATCTTCTGCTTTCGTGAAACACTCTGCAATGCACTTCTGGATTGGACTGTTATACAATTTGTGCCATTTGTTCTGATTGTGGGATAGAATATCAAAGTGCATTTTACTCTAATTTAAGCACAACCTTCTAAATATGCCTCACATGTGAAATATCCACATACTTCTTTGCAGATTGTTTGGCATGATGCTCCATACCACACAAGAAGGAAAATGCCCCAGAGAATAGATGGGGGGAATATCCTTCTCACCAAACTAATATGGTATTCACTCTCAAAGGAAGGCATTGTTTCTGGGTGTACATTTATTAGGAAGCCACAGATGAAAGTTCCCAACACGTTTTCACCCACCAAAATAAGACATATTTGTGACAGTGATATTCACATATGAAAATGTAATGGGGATTTTTCTCTTATCACTTATGCATTTCATTTTCTTTAGGGACAAATGGTGCATATAAGCGCCTCAGAGACATGGCCCAGGGAAATCAGCATAGGCTAGCCACCTAACATGTCTTGAATTCCTGTCACCTGAGTTCGGGTATGGAATTTTCCACTTGTGGTATCATGTCAGAGTTCAACAAAGTTGAGGTTTTTGGAATACTTTGGATTTCAGAATTCTGGACAGATTCAAAATCTGTACTAGATTTTAGAAGAATAATGTAGAATTCAGGCCCAGTCAACTGGTGTGGTCTAGCTGAGATGTTGAAAAAACAACATAGGATGTTAATCCCCTTTCATAACCAGCCTGTGAACATCCAGAAGCTTCTGGATGGCAAGGGACAAAAAGAGACCCAGAAACTGTAGACTTTATGGATACAGCTAGATGGTTTTTAGGTCCTTCAGTTTTGTTCAACGGAAGTTCTGACCCCTTACATATGAATTGAGCCTTTTTCTAGTTCCCCCCCCAAGCAACAAAAAGTGAAATTGTGTGTCTGATTTTTCCACCACAGAGCTAACGATTCTGTCATACACTTAGCAAACATGATAACTGCTAAACAATTAACGTTGCAATTAGCAAATGTGCTAACAATGCAGTGTCCCTTGAAAACAATCCGCTGTTGGGGGGGGGGCGGGGGGAAGGTAAGCATCAATTTTTAAAAAAATAGTTTCATTAAAAAAAAAAAAAGATCATGAAAAAGGCCCTTTAAATGGTAATGTGGTTATGACAGCCTGGAACCCTTTTGAAGAACAGTCTGTGGAGAGAGCTCTGTGCTTTGCTTGTTATAGCTCGTTAGACTAGAACTTCATTTTGACTCTTAATGAATCCCTTCAAATGTTAATTATGTTCCATACTACAGAGTCTTAGAAATGATCCTTTAGGTGTTGTAATAATTAGTACTTTCATTTTCAAAGCACTTTACAGAAATCATTCTTCCATTTTTTTCCCTGTAAAAAAGTAAATGTGTATGATTAAGCTAATTTAGAAAGCAATTGAGGCAGAGATGCCCATCCTCCACCCCAGAAAGGCTGATGAGCCGATTCTTATCATCACTTCCGGTTTGCCACTTGGCCTGTTAAGTTCCAGCCACTCAGTCCTTTGTAGGATGGCCTCAGTGCAAAATCACACACAAGAGCACAGCTCTCCCATTTGGATGACATGGAACGGAAATGCATGATCTGCTCTCTAGTGCTACCACCAGTCAACAGCCTTGCGGGTGTGTTTGAAACCAAATTGAGTTTCTGAATAACCTTCAAAGGCCGTGACTTATCAGACCTTAAGGAAGACGGAGGCTGGCACCCACCTGCCCTCTGCTGCCTCCCTGCCCACTGAAGGCCTCAGTGCATGGCCTTCTTTTCAAGAAGGTTTCTGCCCTTGGAAAGCCTCTATCTGGCCTGCAGCAAGCCTCTGGTCCCCTATGAGCCTCTGGCCTCCTGACCTTGCTGGCACAGGCTGCACCCTCCAAGCTATGCACTGGTTGTGTGTGAAGAGTGGTGTGTGTTGGTGTTTGGAGGAATCCTGGAACTTTGAGCCCATTCATTCATCTATCTAAGTTCCGTCTCTAATGTATGTATTTAAATTTCATAATTAAATTTATTTATATATTCATTCATTTATTTTTCCAGCCCTCAAAACCGTACCACATATTTGATACAGCCAGAGGGAGATCTAAGGGAGGGCAAAGCTGTAAGTGTTGCAAGAAGCCTTACCTTGCAGTGGAAATCACTCCTCTCCTGCACCGTTTTAGCCAATCCTCACAGGGAAAAGCAACATCTTGGCGTTGCTTACTGGCTACAGCAGCAAGGGAGAGGAGGGATTTACATGAGAGGGTAAGGCTTCTTGCAACACTTAGAGCTTTGCCCTCCCTGTAGATCCACCTCTGGATACAGCCTTCCGGGTAAAAGTTTGGAGACCCCTGCACTGGAGTGTGAATGGCTATAGAGGGCACACGGGAAGAGCAGGGGAGGGGTGGCAGGCAAGAAGGTGGCAGCAGCTTTTGGCATCTTGCCTCAGCTTGGGCTGGCCCTGAAGGCTATTTATTTTGTAGACAAAAATGGTACTAGTCAAGTTTATGTAATGCGCTTATTGTTTTCCAGGCTGTAGGGAGATGATTGAAGCAAATGTCTCAAAATGTCCTTGGCAAAGCACACTACCAAATGTTTTGCAAATGCTGTGCAAGTGACTTGGCCATTGAAGCACTTAATGAAGACCTTGTGTGTGTGTGTGTGTGTGTGTGTGTGTGTGTGAAGTACATCAATCAGAGGCTGTACATTTCAACCCCGCCTAGAAAACAGGTTTGTACATTTACAGGGAAAATATCTGCATATATTTAAGGTTTCCTAGCAAACCTAGTTTCAAAATATTATTGCGATAAGAATTTGAAACTCCACAGTATATTAGGCAGAGTTGTTAGATCCCATGCCAGTTCAAGGAAACTGGTGCTATAATCAGCCAGTTAAGAATAGTTGGATGGTATGCTTCAGTACTGGGCGCACCTACATTTGAGGTACATACCAGCACCAAGGAAATGAATGTGAAAATCAATTCTGTGCCTATAAAACAGGTGAGCTTGGAGTTTGCTGCCTTAGCCAAGCACCTGGCTGCTTGCCACGTATGTAGCCCAGAGCCACAGGTTGTGCAAGTCTAGATGAGATCACAATTGATCCAGAAAGCTGTTGATTGGAACCCATAAATATGGACACATTCCAGGCAAAGTAAGCAGTCATTAGACACAAAAGCACAACAATGTCAGGCGCAGCACTATAGATTTGAAACGGCTACTGACATCTCCTTTCTGAATCCAAAGAGAAATGGGCCTTACAACCCCTCCAAAATGATAACAGTGAGGATGCTGTTGTCCTCCGCTCTTTCCTTAGTTTAGGGAGAATCCCTGCAAAAACTCAGTTCTTGGTTGTTGCAGTGTGATGCTGTCCAAGCTGAACATGTGCTTGGTGAGCTCATTGAAACCAAAGATGCTTTACATGTGTGCTATAGAGGCATTCTCCCCACTTCTTTATCCTTCAAGAAGCTTAGTTCTCACCACGTTAAAAGTAGGGACCAAATGCCACATCATTAAATCTTCATATTGGTTTTGCAAGAGAAAGTAATTTCAACTTGTCATCATCATCATCATCATCATCATCATGGTCATTGACTACAAGTTCTGTTTCTTGCTGCAGCAGATTTTCAGTTTAGCTGGTGTTTGCATATAATGGATATGCTGTGATCAGAGATCTTCCTGTCTGGCTTCAAATTTGTTTCTGCCTATACAAATGGCACCAGCACTTCCCGTAAATATGGTAAGAACTAGATTATCACTCTGTGCAAGGCATCAACAATGTTTCCCACATTTAGCATTGTCATGTTCTGTGCTGACTTGAAACATCTCACTGCCACTTCATACTTATAATATACTGTATATATAAACAGAAGGGTCTTGTTTACATGCCAGAATGACAGGACTCACATTGATGGAGATAATGTTGGCAATGGAACTACGTGACCATTGAATGATTCCCACCCCTTCTTTGATTAATTTGCTGTCTTGCCATTGATTAGGGGGATAATCTTGTCATCCATTAGTGTGTGGTAGCTCTATTTTGTAAATCAGGAAGGGGGATTAAACCAGAATGTAACATTACAGTGAGCCCTTTCCCAACCTTAAGAGTCTTGTGTGTTCAAGAATCTCAGTGGTATGTAAAGTACTGTAGGATCACTAAGAACTCTCATTTGACTACAGTACTGGGATCAAACCTGTCTATTCTGTATTTAAACACTCAGCCAAACAGGGAGGACAGGCAAGAAATGCTCTGCTTTTTAACATCAAAAGAGACTGGAAGTGAGATTTAGCTGGGTGAAGAATTTTTGGAGAGAGGAATTGTAGATACGTATGTCCTGGGCATGTGGAGAGCCACATCCTTCTCCCACACAAACCACACCCCTCTTTCTATTGACTGCGACAATTCCATGTGTCAAAGCACTAAAAAAAAATTACTATTAAAACTCCCAGTTGAAACAACTCAAATCAAGATACTTTTTTTTCAAACTGGCAAAGATATGTATCCCACAATGTGTTTTAATCCATGGCTTGAAGACTCAAGCAACGTTTTAAACTATGTTTTTTAAAATATGTATTCAGATTGATGCCTCCTGCCATAACCATTAAGGCTTCAGAAACACATTTAACAAGCACCCCACATACCAGCTTATCCAGCCTTACCAAGCCTAGGGCATTTATACCATCAATTCTGCCTGTTAGGATAGTAGATGCTGAGGATGCTATGACTAATGATGTAATCCGATGCATGTTTACTCCAAAGTCAGCCCCTCTGAATTCAGTCATTGCTGCTTTTGACATGTTCTGTTCCTAAAAGCAACATCAATCTACCTTAAGAAGAAACATACTGAAATCCTTCATTGTAAAGGAAAAGGAAATGAGTATTTGAAATATATTACTGTATTATGTATATATTGGCAAATGGAAATGATACAGTTTTACCCAGTAGCATAATTTCAACCATTACACCCCAACTTTTTGGGACAATTCTCCATTTAAGGGTAATTCAGACAGTTGTACCCAGCACCCTCATTCTGTAGTGAAAATATGGAACCACAAAGGCTATTATGAATCAACTTACTCATGACAAAATCAGGAACTGGACCCAGGATGAGGTGCAGCCTGCAGCAGCTGCTCACAACCTGTGCAGCAATATATGGTGAGAGGGGTAATTCTGGTGCAGGTATGCTGTTGTGCTCCCACCCAAAACACATGATCTGGAACAAGGTTCACAGCACAATCCTATGCATGTTTGCTCAGAACAAATCCCCTTATGTTCCACGGGGCTTTATCCCAGAAAACAATGCCTAGCGATTGTCCCCGAACAGTGGGTCCCGACGTGATTTTTGGTGGGCCATAAATCTGACAAGATGACAGCTGACAAGAAAAATGCATTGAGCCCTGGCAAAACTGAAACACAGCAGCACATGCAGATTTACTTATGCATAGGTGGATGTGCCTTGGTTCACTTTGAAGGGCATGCCGAGTGGAACGCAAGGCCACCTGATCCAATGAACGTGGCACTAAATAAACTCTCCAGAAAGTGTGCACCTCCCCACCATACTAAAAAGGATAAAAACAGAGACTTAAGCAGCTGGCAAAGTGAAACTTTTTTTAAAGTCTCATAAAGCTAGGTGAATCCTGATGCTCATCTAAAAAAAAGTGGGTCCTGATGCTAAAAAGTTTGGGAACCAATGGTATATTGAAGCCGGGCAGCCCAATCCTACTTAATTTCTTGCACAGCAATGCAGCTGCACCAACACAGTGCCAGCTGAATCCCACTGGTGAGTTTTGGCCTTTGGGCAAGGTGTCCCAAGGAACACCTCCTTGGGGCCCCTGGGGTAAGCCTGTGCTGCCCCTCCCTTCCCCGTTCTGCGCTTTCCCACCTCCCTCTAGCTGACATATTGGTGAGCATCCTCGGTGCATTGATGCCGAATGGCTCGTCATCTGCTGTGATAGATGTAAAGGACCTTACACTGCCAGAACGAGTGTTTTGGAGGTGCAAGGCCTGCTTAGGATTGAGCCATCAGTCACTGAAGTAGAACCTACCTCCATGTCATTTGCTTTAGATTTGGATGTTAGGGGGTCCACACACTAGCATTTTATTGCCGGTTCACTGCTGTTGAATTTTGTTGGAGGTTTCCTGCAACTGCAGAATTTGCTTTGCTAGTGTATTTCGGAATTAATTCCCAGTTCCAATTCCTGCTGATTTAGATTTACCAGCAGTTCCAAATGTCAAAAGAAGAGTCAAGAATAATAGCTCAGGCATTCTGAATAAGCTGTACTCCACGGAGTAGCTGCCATGCACTGGTTGTGACATGTAATCTACTCCTTTTTTCTTGCTGGAAGACACTGATCATGTTGCATGGGACCAGTTCTCTTGTAAACTAAAATCATATAGTTAAACGAAAGCCAGTGTTGTGATCATTTTATGAAGCTCATGGTAACCGGATTCATAGACATGGGTGAAAATTGGGCCTTGTACGAGCAAATAGCTTGCACTCTGAGACATATTTTACAAACCATTAAACTATATTTGCAAAACCAAAATTTTGCTTAATAGTAAAACAAAGATACAACCCCCCCCCAAACAAGATCTCAAGCCTGGTACCCGGGGCAATGTACCCCTCCACCCCCCTTAGCTATGCCACAGGCATGCCCCGGTATCCACTAGGGTTCCATTCTGGACCCTACTGTGGACACCTGAAAGACAGGGGAACATCAGTGGTTTTGCTGCAACAAAGTGCTATATATTTAGTGGGCAGAAGATTTAGTCGAGAGGGTTAATGCCTCCGTTTGCCTGAAGATAAGATCTGAAGGTCGCCAGTTCGGGACAGCCGGAAGTCTCTGTGAGCGGCAGACCTTGTTAATTGCGGCTGATTAACAGCTGAGCTTCGGCTGCCTTGTGTGAGGGGGAGTTGTGCCAAAGTTCAGCCGCTTCTCTGGTGGGAGCAGGGAAGCCATTTATCAGCCAGCAAGAAGACAAACGGGTGGCCAGAAAGAAGGACTAAATCCAGAAAGATCCATCTGTATGTGTGTAGTTCTTGAAAGATAGAACATTTCTGTAAAAATTGTAAAAACCTTTGGGTTTCTGAATAAAGTCTGCCCATGTAAACCAACTTGAGTTATAGTCACTAGAGAAATCTGGTGACCTAAGAAAGGCGGTATATAAATCCAAGTATTATATATATATATAATGTTATTCTTTTTTTTAAAAAAAGGTACACAGCTAATGACGTACGGTGTTACAACACAAAAATTAAGTCACAGAGTCACTAGCTGACGTTGCCTGCGGGGGTCGGGTCTCAACCAGAGACCTAGGAATCTCACAGGGATCGTCGAAGAATCGAAGTAGTTCCAGTGATAACAGTCCGTTGTAGCTCAGCAGGTGTTATTGCTGGTATTTCTAGTTGTATAAAATATTTATCAAAGTTTGGGGATATTGTTCCTAGTGCGCCAATGATGATAGGCAGCACTTTCGTATGTTTAAGACACAGTCGAGTAGTTTCGAGGCACAATTTGTGGTACTTGTCTATTTTTTCGATCTCTTTTTCAACTACCCGGTGATCTCCCGGGATGGCGACATCAATAAAAATTACAAATCGGGTGTCCTTGTCTATTAGTGTAATGTCAGGCGTGTTTGCTTCGACACATCGGTCTGAATTCTAAATTATATTGTGATGAGACAGCTATATTTCATTGACCTATTGTTTTATGGGCTTTGCCTACTGTTATAATGCATTTCCAGGGGCCTGGTCTAAAAAGGATATCCTAGCTGGGGGGAGGAGGAGTGGCTGCTGGCCAATCGGATGAGTCTCCAGCTGGGGATCAGGGGATGGGCGGAGTCTCTCACTCTTTTTCCTGTGGGCTTTGCTGCTGGATGGTCGCAGGGAGAGCTGCTCTGTGGAGGAGGAGCCCAGCAGAGAGGATTTAGGAAGGACCCCAGTATTAGTGAGCATGCATTAGATTGTGAGTTGCTTTCAGTCTGGGTGTTCCCAGGCCGTGACATTGAAAGCCTTTTCCTCTCAAAGCAATCTGGGCTTGGGCCACACCTGTGTAGGCCTTGCCAGGCCTGTGTGATCCAGCTCCACCCACCGGCCGATTGCCCTGAGAAGCAGCTTAACACTTTTATGCTGTTCACCTGTTGTTATTTCCGGCACCCCCAACCTCTTTTTACCTTTGACAATCTTTTAATAAAAACCCTTCTTGCCTTGTTCCGGCTCACAGCGATTCATTAGCCTCCTTGCTTGGCAAGAGTGAGTATAGAGACCCTTGAGGTCGTAACCTCGGCTAGGAGAGGAGTTTAGCCCAGGAAACTCCTCTGGCAACCTGGAACCTGGGCTGGTGGCAGCGGATTAGAACTACCAGGGCATTTCCCCTCTAAGCTGCGGGTTTAAACCGAGTGGGCGACTGGGGGGGGAGTTATAGGTTACAACCCCCCCTTTTGTTCATGACATACATATATAATGCTCTCCTCTCTTTTTAATAGGTATCCTAATATTCATGATAGCCGTGGATAACTGAAATTGAATACTGAATCAGTGGGTACTGAATCAGTGGATACCAGGGCACGCCTGTACTGCAGTGGCTGCCTTCTTTGGGTTTCTTGGGAGAGAGAAGCTCTCCCGGTCTCAGCGCTCCCATTCAACAACCTATCCAAACCATGTGATGATGGATAACTTATAATTGATCCTTAAGAGGCCTTAGTTGTCCGTGTGTTAGTTTACTCCTGCAGTAAAGGTTGTGACAATATGAGCCATTGGATGAGCAAGGAATCAAATTACAATCCATGCAGTATGTTGATTATTTTTTCTTTCAATCTATCTCCCTGAGCCAGAAAGGATGCTGTTCCTCCGAGCGGAAGTATGGTTTGTTTTATTTAGCATTGTCATTAGGAAGATTACAAAGGTGATGAATGACAAACACATACTTGGCTTCGGCAGGCAGCACAGACCACCAAAAAATAGTACCTGCAAGCAGCTGACTTGACATTTTCTCAAGCTGGACATAAAACACTGCTTCTTTTGCACAGGCTTGATGTACAAACAATTCCATTCATCAACACTTCCTTCACTGTGTAAGAAATACTTTATCTCCTGAGGATGAAAAGTAGAAACCAGAGAGTGAGAAGGAAGTGGAAATATCACATCCGCTCAGGTCTGGAGGGGAGGGAGTGTGGGAGAATATGTTGCATCAACTCCCATTCTCCAAACCACAGTTACTGACTCTCATGATTATCCAAATTCATTGCAATGGCAAATAGCATTATTAGGGTTTTTCAGACATAGGGGGACACATTCAAATGGATTAGATTAATAAGATATTTATTGAAAGAGAAGCAGAAACTTGCAGCATATTTTTCAGCATCCCTCATTTCCCACAATAAGAATCTCTTTCTCTAAGAAAATATATATGTAATAAGAGAGACAATCTCCAGCACAGAAAGTTACAGAAGACACAATCCTAACTTGGAGTTAGGCCGGCACAGTTAGGCCAGCAAAGTTGGGCTGGCACAAGGGCCACCGTAATGCGCGTTTGGACCACCCTTGAAGTCGGGGAGGATGGTGCACGTCTGTGTGCTGGCCTCTCTGATTCCAAGAGTGGTCCCAACATACTTTAAAGTGTCCCTTGTGCTGGCTAAACTTTGCCAGCCTAACTCCAGGTTAGGATTGTGCTCAGTGATCTACTTTTAAAGATCCCTCAGTGATCCTGGACTACAATTAAAATGTACGGCGCCATACTGACATTAAAATATATAGCTCAGCTATTTTCAACAAGTGTGTCGCGTCACATCAGTGTGCCGTGAACGATCCACAGGTGTGCCACAGGGGAGAGTCATTTATTTGTATGGCCATTTGGGGGATGTGATCCTCTCACCAGCAGTGTGGTGTGCCTTTGTCGGGGACGGCCCCCCGCGGCGCCCCCCCGCTGGGCCTGCTTACCTGGTGAGGCCGGCGAGTGGTGGAGGTGCTGCGGGGCCGTGGCCAGGCTTCTCCCCTGCCGCATTGGCTCTGCGGGACCCCTCAACGGAGGCCTGCGGTGCGGCCTGGCTCAAGCCGCCCGGGGAGGGCAGCAAGCTGGCCAGAGGTCCCCCCAGCAGCATGCCCCCTACCAGCTGACCACCCTAGGGGGCACAACTGGGACCTACCCACACCCCCGCCAGAACCGCAGCCAGAAGCACTGAACCCCAGAGGGGGCACCTTTGGCAACCCATCAAGCCCACCGGCAGCCAGGGGCCAGGCCCGCTGACGGTCCCTGTAAACCCCGTGGGCCGACGCCAACAGACCGCTTGACTGTGTAGGGGAGAGCCTGTGACGTAATGCCCCCCCCCTGAGCCCAATGACTGTAAAAGCCCTGTGCCAAATAAACGGCCTCAGGCGAACCTCAATCCAAGCCTCCCGCCTCTCTTTGCGCAGCAGCCACCAGAAGTGCCGGCGTATCCACAAACTCCACAGCTCCCAGATGTCGCACGCAGCCGGTGAATCCCCCATGGAGTTCACAGCCTTGTAACAAAAAAACCCCTGATGCTGTGTCTTGAAAATTTTAGCACCTTAATCAGTGTGCCGGGAGATGGAAAAAATGGAAAATCACTGCTGAACAAGTGGTGCCACTAGAGGGCGCAGGGGGAGTGTGGACTGCATGGGGTGACACCATGGGGGTGACACCAAAATGACTTACCTGGAGCCGTGGGAGGCTGCTGTGGAAGCTAGACGCAGGGCTTTGTGCGACCTCAGCATAAGGAGCTTCTTTCACTTTCAAAGAGGCACGCTCCTCCCTGCTACCTATGGATCCAGAAAGGATGAGTAGGAAAGCAAAGAGGCTTGAGAATTCTAGGTGCAGGATGCTGCTCTTTCCAGACCCTGCTCCTGCCACTCAGAAGAGAGGATCTGAACTGCTTTTCACGATCGGCCTTATCTTCCGCCTCTTGGCAACTTCATGGGCATGTTGCCCCTGAGTGTGAATCTAACAGCAATAGGGAACAGCTGTGGGAGGCAACAGCAGGAAGAAAAAGGAATTGGTGAGGATTAGCTCTCCCCCCCCCCGCTTTGTCCCCATGATGTTTGTAACCCAAAAGCAGAATTCATGCATTTTTCATTCATTGGAATTTGGGAGCCAGAATCTGGGCCACACTTTTCAGTTCATCATTATATCCTGTTGCATACTTGAGAGTGTGGGTGAGCCAGTAATGTACTCTTATCACTGCCCACTCAGCTAAATATGGGCCTCCAAATATGGGATTGTACAGGAACAATCTCAGAAGTAGTTGGCGCAACTCAGAACCTGGCAGAACCTCAATTGGCAGAAGGTGGAGGCCAAAACTCTACCACGGGATGTGGCACATGGCACATTAGCACCACTGCATCACTGCGCTTCATCCAGTTGTGGTGAATTGGGCTGCCCACAATGTACTTTTCTCCTGTTCCTTTATTACTATTGTCTTCTTTCAGTTTTCTATTTTTTCCGTGCTCTGAATGAAGTCCTCCTTCTCCAGTGCAGGTTTGTAAATCCATAAGCAGAACAAGTGTGAGTATCTTCAGGAATATGGTTCTTCTCACCTTGACCCAGGGAGGTGGGTCAGACTTGGGAAATGGATCAGGATTTGGGCAATTTTGCCCAAGCTTCAGCAGCAAGAACCCATACTCCCCACTCCCCAATGTCATGATGTCACAACATGGCATGCCTAGGTCACCATTAAGCCCCGGTATGCCTCTACATCCGATTGGATATGTTCAAAATCTTTCGGGTTCTGGGACAGGGCTGGGTGATGTCACAAGACAACGTTTGACAAATAAAAAAAAAATAGTACCTAGATTAGGCCCAGCAGTAAGTGGCTCCAAAAAGTTTTGGTTGGAACTACCTTGACCTACTTCAATCTAGCTTCGGATCCAGGCTAGGTATTGAAACTATCTTTGTTACCTTGGCTAACAACCTGCACAAGGAACTACATACAAAATATGATGCTGTTGGTTTTGCAGGATCTTCCGAGTTTTACCGGACACCATCAACCAGTGTAACCTTTCAGGCTTGAGACTGGGAGGCACAATGTTGTGTTGGTTCCAGTCCTACCTGGGGATACGGGTGCAGAAGATGTTGCTAGGGGATTGCTGCTTGGACCCATGGCCTATATCCTTTGGTGCCCTGGAGGCTTCCATCTTATCTTGGCATCTATGTAGTTTAACATATGCATGAAGCTGCTAGGAGAGGTTGTCAGGCGATTGAGGCTGGAGTGTCACCAATATGCAGATGATATTCAGATCTGTGTTAGTGGATGTCCAGAACAGAGGTTTGGAGATAAGGATGGGCTGGATTTGGACTAACATGTTGAAACTTAGTCCGGACAACATGAAGGTGCGAATGGGTGTTCAGCCTGTTCTTCATGGGGAAGCACTGTTGTGTATTTATGTAAATAGTAGCAGAGTTGGGGGCTTGGAGAC
>JAJKFI010000146.1:498915-519957 GCA_029204185.1 Lerista edwardsae | reverse complement strand
GTTATCTCATTCACTTACACCAGTGGTTCCCAAACTGTAGGCCAGGACCCACCAGTGAGTTGCAAGCCAATTTCAGGTGGGTTGCAAAGCATCTAGAGCAGCCATACTGAAAATATGAGAAGATGGAATGCCGGAAAGGGGGAGGGCTGTGTGGTTGTTGTGCTTGTGTCAAGGTTGTAAATAGGCTTTTTTTCCCCTTTCTGATTCACTTTGCTATTGGAAAATGGCTGAGAAATAATCCAGTTTATTGCTGTATTCTCAGGAAAGCAGCAGGTTCTGGTGTCACAGTAATGACGCTTCTGGCCATGACATTTCTTCTGGTGGGTCCCAGACAGATTATCATTCTAAAAAGTGGACCTGGTGCTAAAATTTTTGAGAACCCCTGGTTTACAGTGTTCAGTCAGTTTCAAATACCATGAAAAAGGAGAAAATGTGCCATATTTCATGGCATGTTTATCTTGTGCTAGAGCTTGTTGGCTGCAAACCTGTGCACACTTACCTGGAGTAAACCCCACTGAACACAGTGGGACTTGCTTACAAGTAAATATGCATCGGATTATGTTTTTAGTTGCTTTTAATACACAATATGGGCAGAAAAGAAGTACAAGTTTTTGTTCAGTTGCAAGATTAGTACTGTACTGTGAATGGTACACCAAAGTATAGGTTGAGGCCACTTAAGTTCTTGAAATGTTTACTTTGCTGAGCTTAAATAGACGCCATTCATTATGCCACAGCTGTACTCTTCCATAGTACTACAAAACCATGAGGTCGAACAAGTACATCCACTTCCCACCCATTCCCACCACCAATAAATAAACACAAGAAAGCAACCCTCCCAAGTTTCTCTTGATGCTTTTGACTGAAGACGTGAGAGAGGAAAAGAAAACAGGATTTCAACAGATGGTCAGGACAGAGTGAATGTTCTTTAGAACATCCAAGATGCCTTTGCTGGAACCATCCATTACAATGGAATGTTCTGCTTACTCTTTAGACTGATTCACAATTATATTCAACATGTGTATGAACTGTGTACCTTCTGCACAGAACCACTGACCTGTAAGCAGATATAGTTTTTCAGATATTAAGTTCAACACATTTAGAGGACTGTGATCACATTTGTGAGACTGCACTCCCTATGGTGACTTTTAATACGAATACCTGCAGTCACTCCCATGGAAATGTCTACATATGTACAGACAGCTGTACATTTGCATGATATGCATGCATACAAAGCATATTGCATAAAATATTAAAATAGTAATTTCATGTATGAAAGCCTTTGCGATATTACTTTATACTCTACATCTTTAATTCAACCTTCTCTCCTCAATTCACATACAAACTGTATTAGCGCAAATCAAAATCCAGTACAGCCTTAAGTCATGGAGCTTGCAGAGGAAACTCTGTGGGCTACTACAGTAGGACTGGGCTGATATACCTGGATCGCAGAGCTGGGCAGCCCCAGGAGCTTGGCAAAGCAGCCGGCTCCCCAGCTCGGCCCCTGGCCAGGCCTGCGGGTTGGTGGCAAACATCCCCAAGGCCCTGAGAGACTTTGGGAGTAGTCTTGCCGAGAAGCGCAGTTGCATGCTCAGCTTCTCAGTGTAGCCACTGGCTATGCCATCCAGTTGTGTGGGAAGCCCGCGCGGAATTCTGCAAGGTCTCACACGAGACCTTATCTGAGAGCATAGCTGCGTGCTCAGCCCCTCGGTGCCACTGCAGGCTGCGCCAAGCAGCCAGATGGCAGGCCCAGCCAGGATCTCGTGGGATCCCAGGTAAGACCCTGCCTGGGGGTGGGGCTAGGTGGCCAGTGTTGGGGCATGGCATGACGGTCAACTTCTCAGGCAAGGGTCCCATGGACCTCAGGTCGGGACCAAGGCTAGAGGGGGCAGGGCAGTCCAGCCCAGTGGGTTCATAAGGGGCCCGGCAGCCATTGGGAATGGTCACTCCTCTCCTGGCTACTGCAGCACAGGGAGGGTGGCCAGACAAGGCAGAAGCCTCATCCCTCCTTTGCCTGTACCTGGCCCTGATGGACCATGGGCAGCCTCAACTCTGGACTTGGAATCGCACGTGGGAATATCCAGGAACGGAAGCCACCTGGGGATACTCCAAGCCCAGTCCTCCCCAAAGAGAGGTCTTTGTGATAGAACAAGGCCCCATAAGTGCCAAAGCTACAAAAGGAATAAATAATCTCTGCCGAACTGCCCATTCAATCTCAGTGCATCTTTTAGTGGCGAGGGAAGACCAACAACGCCTGGGTAAAACAAATGAGCCCAGCACCTGCGGGGAGGTGGGGATGGACACAATAATCTGTCAACCCAGATTGGGAGATCTGTAGGAGTTTAAAAACCCTCCCCTAACAGACCCTTCTATCTTTTGTTTCTGTGTTTATTGTGCAGCCGAGTCAATTTAACTCGCAGGTGCTTTACAGTACTTTTACGACACCCAGTGCAGCGGCCAGCACTATTCCAATAGGATTGGGCTATCCGTGACTAGGCTTAAATTGACTTCTGACTTCACTGGAGTCTGATTTGGATGCAGACTTCTATATTTACACTCCCTATCCTTTACCCGAAGTTACCTTCTATAACACTGAGAAATGAATGCATAATGTCACCCTGACTTCCTCGGCTTGTGTGGGTCTGCGCAAGACACTTAAAATTATTATGAGAATATAGCATTTCTTCGTGTGATCCAATGTCAACTGAAAAGCTCTATTAACTAAATTGGCCATCAACCAGTTTGTCTGTGCCGCCTAATGGGATTTTGTACAAAATGAATATTTTTCAGTGCGTTAGAAATGTCATGTTTTAATCAATGCCTATTTAAATGTTAAATCTAATGAAAGCTTTAAGTAAGAGAATAGACTTGAGCACAGAAGGGTTGCCATGGAAACTACTGTGGTATCTGTTTAGAGGCACTGGGAACACTTAAAGCACAGCCCAACCGCAGTCTTGAGTTCTCAAGATATTGCTCTCCTGAGGTAGTGTTACCAGACAGATGAAAGGATAGAAGGAGTTCAGGAAAAAGAATATCTCTAAGCTGACCCTACCACAGAAAAAAAACGGAAGGCAGAGACTGGAGAGGAAAGATCAGCTGTGGGGGGAAACAGGTGGGGAGCGTGTTCATGAGGAGGAATGGCAAGAGAGATTTAGGGGACATAGGGTCCAATTCTGAGGCCCTTAGCACTGGCAGTAAGCCTGTAAAAAGGTAAAGGTTTCCCCACGACCAAATGGTCTAGTCGTGACTGACTATAGGGGGCGGTACTCATCTCTGTTTCAAAGCCTGTAGAGCCGGCGTTTTTGTCTGAGGACAAGCTTCCGTGGTCATGTGGCCAGCATGACTCTACGCCGTAGCGCACGGAACGCTGTTCCCTTCCCACCGAAGTGGTCCCTGTTGATCTATTTGCATTTAGGTGCTTTCGAACTGCTAGGTTGGCAGGAGCTGGGACAAGTGACGGGAGCTCACTCCATCACGCAGTCTTGAACTCCCAACCTTCCGGTTGGAAAACCCAGCAGCAGAGTTTAACCCACTGCGCCACCACGTCCCTCAGTAAGCCTGTACCAATGGCTAAAAATGTCATAAATGTGCCATAAAGCATGTTTGCGACACTGTGGGAGGAGGAAGTACTGGCTCTGGTATGGCCCTAGTTAGCGCCTCGCTTTAGCGCTGAGAGGAAGGGCTGCTGGTGCTCCAGAAGTGCTGGCAACCTGTAAGTGGAATTGAAGTGAGGAGAGAGGTGGGGAGAGAGTGGAACTGGGTGGGGGAAGGGAGGGGAGGAGCAGGCCTGGCTGGGGGTAGGACCCAGTGGTGGCTTCTGCTGACAAAAAACGCATTGTTTGTAACTCACATAGCATATATAACTGTACTATTTAGCATATACAGGCAGCTCTTGATTTACATTCTCATAAACTGGCATGTATATTGAAAACATAAATTGAAACTACTTTTCCCATAGGAGCCAATGGAATTGAGGACAGATGATTTATGATTACAGGCTACAGGAAGTGGGACAGCAAGGCTGCCAATGTCAGTGGCTGAGAAAATTTGTTGCAAGGTTCCGATCTGATGAATGCAGCCCCCACCCACCCCCACCCCACCCCAAAAAAAACACCCAGGAAGGAAGTCACCCTCTAAACTGACAAGAAAAATGTACTAACTCCGATGGAAAGTGGAACTAAGGCACATTTTCACATTTACTTATGAGTAGACATCTGTGCCTCAGCTTCTATGGTAGGTCAGGCAAAGGAGAACAAAAGGCCAACAAAATGGTCCAGATCTGATGAACAAATGCTCCACAAATGCTCCAGAATGTGGTCCCCACCACCATAGTAAAAAAGATAAAAACAGAGATTTTAGCAGCTGATAGGGTGAAACTGTTTTTTTAAAAACCCTGTAAAGCTAGGTGGGTTCCAATTGTCATTTTTAAAAGTGGGTCCCAGTGCTAAAATGTTTGAAAACTACTGCTTCAAGTGATTAGAAAATTCTTACCCAACCTTCCAGATTGTTCTTCTGAGGCTTTCCAGATCGTTCCACAGCAGTGTCTTTGTAGTTTCTTCCCCATCTCTTTCAGCCTTTTTATCCCCTAGAAAGGCAGGACAATAAGACGTTTGTTTCCCATTTGGGAGTGGAGTGTTTGTGTCTCAGTAGTTTCAAACAGTAGGTGAAAATGTTGAGTGGGACCAGGTGAAAATGACAGCAGATGCTGGAGCACTGAACCTGTCACCAAAGTAGAGGCAAACAGGGTCGGTCTTAAGCCAATGTGACCAATGTCATCACATTTGGCCCTGCACTTGGTGGTGGTGGTGGGCACCATCACAGAGAGCATGCAGCAGCAGCAGTGAGGCAAGCAGAACAGCTTTACATTGGGCTCTCCCACTGCCTGTTCCTCCAAATGACCCAAATGGGCCTACACAAGTGTTTCACAAACATACAAAGTAACATAGAAATAAGTATGTTTTATTCTGAAGCTACCCCCTGGGCCATCCAGCTCAGTGCTGTTTACTGAGTCTAGCAGTGCCTTTCTGGGATTTCACGCAGGAATTTTGTGCAGCCATGCTTGGAGGTGCCAACAAATGAACTTCAGACCTTCTGCATGCAAAATATGTGCTCGATTAATGAGCTATGCTCCCTGAGGCATTTGAAATTGCTCTTTAGCGCCCTAAATACAAAAAAAAAAATCTATACAATGGCTGACAATAGAATGCAATAGAATGCTGACAATAGAGTGCTGACAATAGTACAAGCCCACAATTGTGTATAAACTATTAACATCCATATGGGTGGATCATGGCACATGTGTGGGATAACGGGAGGATTTGAAAATGCATGGGAATACCCTACATAATGAGGCTACAGAAGCACTGCTTGGAGACCAGAGTGTTCAAGTCTCTAGGCAATAAGCAAATGGTGCTATGCAGGGGCATAGTGTGACTTGCCCACGCTGGGCGCAAGGCATGCATTGCGCCTCCATGCCATGACGCCATGCGTAGGATGTCACTGCTGCAGCCCTGGTGATTTCAAAATCATCTGGGCTGTGACAGCAAACGTGCCTAGCGCCAGGCACCCCGTTCGTTTCCCAAGCTGGGAAGCAAATGGAGGCACCTGGGACTTCACTGCCGCCACTGTCACCAGCACAAAATTGCCCCAGCAGTGGCAGCAGGAGGCAAAGCAGTGGCGCACCTCCCTGCCTTCCCAGCTTGAGAAGGCAGAAAGGCACACGTCATTGCCTCGGGTCCTGAGCCCTCAAGCGCGCCTCCCTGCCTTCCCAGCCGGCAGTGGCAGGAGCTCCTGCATGTGTATCCCTGCCTTCCCAGCTTGGGAAAGTAGGGAGGTGTGCACGGAAGCTTCTGCCAGTGTGGTGAAATGAGCTGATGCAGCGGTGCCTGCCCTTCTGCCTTCCCAATCTGGGAAGGCAGAGGGGCATGTGGGGGGCTCCCTTTTTCTTAGAGGCGCAAAATTTTGCACCCCTAAGAATTTTGCGCCCAGGGCGATGGCCCCCTACCCCCCCATGCAACGGCTCTGGTGCAATGACGCTTGATGCAGCTGGGTTAAGCAAGGGTCCTTTTCTTCTGCTGTCTTCCACACTGTCAAATTGTAGAGTTCAGGGAGTTCATGGCTGAGCTGAGGTTTGAAACGGTACTAAAAATATACAGGCAGTTTCTGTTCCAAAAAAAACAAAACCCACGGATAAGGAAACCTGCGAATATTTGAATCCACGGTTTTTGGGCCTGCCCCCATCATCCAAACCTGACTGCAGATGGGCTCTGGTTGGGCCCACAGAGGCCACCTTCATCCTCCCGTGATATCTGCCGGCTTCAGAATAAGCAAAAAAAGCAAAAAGAAGTCACTTCTGTTTTTTCAGCAAAATAGAAAGTGATGTTAATACGCCTTGAAAAAGCATTCTAAAGCTTGGGAAGCCCTCTAGGGAAGACTTTTTTCACTTGTAACATTGAAGCTTATCTCCAGAGGGTCCAGGTTGACCCACCCTGCAGGTTTGGGGGGACCCACAGATGCTGGAATCTGCAGGTTCTAAATCCGCGGAACATGGGCTGACTCTGTGAACTCCAAGGGTGCTGAAATTATTTTTAAAAGGGCCCATTTATGTTATAGTTGCTCACATATTTCAAGAAAAAATGGCTTGGTCTCAGAGATGATGCTTCTTCTTTTTCCAGAGGGCCAAATGGGCGCAGAGGGACATGGGCGCAGGTAGTATTTTAGATATACCAATCCATTTGGGGCTTTATAAGACACATGGCCTAATCTCAGCTCAGGCCTTTGCCAGCAGGAAGCACATTCCGCTGGTCCAGACTGCTGCCAAAGCTCCTCTTGTTGCTTGGTACTACATTCTCTTTTGATCTTCATTGCTTTTGTGTGTTTTGATTCTGATTTGGATGATTTAGCTTTCTATATTCCATCCACCTCACATCACACTCCCCTCTTGTTTCCCCTCCACCAATTCAAAATTTTTATCTCTCATTTCCTAAAGTGACATAGGACCATACATTTCATTCTGCTTAATAGAAAATGTGACCTGATCGTCCTGCTATGTATAAAGGCATATAATAGTTGAAGGATGGAGAGTGCAATTCTAACCAACTTTTCAGCGCTGATATAGCTGTGCCAATGGGGCAGTGGAGTGGTAGTCATGGAGGCCTCTGCAACGTCAGGGAATGTTTGTTCCCTCACCTCAGAGCTGCATTGCCCTTACCCTGGTGCTGGAAAGTTAGTTAGGACTACACCCTTCAAAAATGATCTCTCTCTCTCTCTCTCTCTCTCTCTCTCTCTCTCTCTCACACACACACACACACACACACACACACTTGTTTCATAGGCTCTTGGCCACAGTTTGACAGTAATTTCCCCTAACCTGCCGAACGATTTCCTTTCCTTGCATTTTACAGAATGACAGGGCTGAGTAAATGCGCCTGTCTTTACCTCAGCAACTTAAGACTGATTTAATTTGGACTTTCACAATAACAAAAGAAATCGAGTCTGCAAGAGGAGCCACAGTGCGACGTTCATCTGGACCTGTAAGCCCTGTTCAGGCAGCGCAGTCTGGCCTTCCGCTCATCCTGACCTGATGCCTCAGTCATAGTGAGGGGTTGTCGTAGTAGCAGTACATTCAGAGGTCAGAGCAAAAGTCACTTCCCCTGACATGTGACTCCCGAATCAAATCAGGCCGCCAGCTGAGCATTCTTCGAGCCTGAAGTCATTTCCATGTTGCGGACATTCTTTTGAAATTTCATCCATCGAGTGAATGATCTATACGACGGCTACAGTGTATACGAAATACATTTTAAGCCGTGTTCCGCCTGAGACTTCCAGTACACATGGCAGTGATTCCTTGTATTTTTTTTAAAGCACATGCAGTATGGATCCAGATCTTGCTGGGAGAGCTCTCTGTTGGAGCTTGTTTTATTTTATCACTTCTTAACTTTGAAGCTGGGATAGTGTCTATATAAAATTTAGTTTCCTTCTACTGACTCAGACCACAAATCCTTCTAGCTCAGGCTAGACCTCATCCGCTCCTTGTGAAAACTAGGCCTGTCTTCTAATGTAGGTCAGTATTATTATTCCCATATTGTAGATAGTGGAACTGAAGTTAGGAGACAGTACTAGACTTAGGCCACCTAGTGAGTTCATACAAAAGGTGATATTTGAGCCATGTACTTCCTAGTCTGCAGCCCATACTACATTACCAGCTTCAAAATAAGGAATGATGTTTATTCCTAGGTCCAGTTTGCTCTCACTTTATGCTTTGGACCAAGGTGTTCACATATGTGTGCATGTGTGTGCGTCAGTAGTGTCATTCAGTAATGAAGAAACGGAACGCTCGGCGGGACTTACCACCTGATTGGCTGCCCGTTGCTGACGTGGCGCTGCCTTTCCGAGCACCGTGCGGGCACCCCTGGCTTCGGAGGGGGTGCCCGCTTGCCTGGGTGGCGCGCTGGGTGCTGTGGAGAGCCGTGGAGGGGCGCGCCACACGGAAGAAGCCCTCCGCGGCGGAACAGCAGGCGGCGACGCGTCGCGGGGCCCCTGTCAATCAAGGGGTAAGTCCCGCCTGCATTCCGGTTCTTCATTACGGAATGACACTACTGGTGTGCGTGCATGTGGGCACATGCACATACAAACACACCATTGCACAGCAGCTGCTTTCTTCTTCAGTATGGATTGAAGAACCAGCACAAAATTTACTGCATGCTTAATGCCTGGATAGTTAGTTTGCAGTGCAATCAGGCTCTAGTGTTGGAAGAATTAATGTACCATCAATGCTAACTGCCTTAGGACTGTCATGGAAAGTACTTTGAAAGTGCATAAAGACTTAGGCTGCTGTACCTGTTCTGGCAGGACAGAGGCACTGATGAGCTGATTAATCACTACAAATGAGAGTTGGAGGGGAATGTGTGGAAGGCCAGCTGACAAAAGAATGGAATACGATTTTGAGGCCCTGTCCAGGCTTGACTTACGATTGCCTGCTGAAGCTTGATTGCATGCAGCCGGAGGAGAGAACCACACTGTGAAGGCTGCATCTGGGACTGAGGATTTCAATTCAGTGAATCACAGAATACTGTATATTTGTGAAAACCACACTGAAAAGTGGTGGTTTAGACTAGCCTGCCCATGTAAGCCACGTATTACTTTGGGCATTTGCTTCAGCACGGGAAAGGCAGGATATGAATTCTACAAATAAATAAATAAATATTCCAGAGAAGAGCCCTGCAACTAGCGCCCCCACCCGAGGATGAAGTCATAGTCATTTTGGTGTCACTGCATTGCCAGGGAGGAGAATGGGATTGAGCCATTAAAAACGTATGAATTGCAATCACTATGCACACCTGGAAAAAGTAAAATGGCCATTGCAAGCTGGAATATAGTATGTGGCAAGCTGTTGTCGTCGATTAAAGTACCAGAGAGGGCTGCCTTCTTCTCCTGGCTCTGCCCCTGTGTCTTTCAGAGCCTCTTAATGCAAGGACAAGTACTGTATATACAGTACATTTGTTTAAAGTGACTGATAGAAGGTGATTGATAGATCCACATGTCTTTGAACAACATCCAGAAATGGATATATTGCCAGGGATTCATTGACACAACAGAAGAGGGAGGATGGTGCATTTGAACTCTGTTGTAGCTGAAAAAAGGATAGCAGGATAGCAGCTTGGAGATCCACATTACATGTTTCACAGTCCAAGCCTATCTTTGGGGTCCCATCGCATGCAGCTGCACCCACACAGCTTCTGTGGCATGCTGTGGGCTGGCAGGAGATTATGCCATGACAGAGAAGCAAGTAAATGTAAATTTTCATGTACCTAGTCCATTGCATCATGGTCTCCAGTGGGCCTGCTCAGATCTGCATTAGCCCTTTGGTTGGTGTAAGTCTGAGTGGACTCAAGGGGCCATGTCGAGGCCTTGAAGTATATTGGCATGTTGAGGCCATTGGTTATTGGCACCACTGCTGATATATGCCTTTCCCCTCCCCGGACGCACACCTGGTCAGTCCTGATCCTCCCCCTCCCTGCCCATGTCCCACCCCTGCTGCCAACTATTCGAGGCTGGTGATAGCTGGATGCTCTAGTGGCACAAGCCTGTGGTCAACCACCGTTCACGTTGGCGGCCCCATTCCACACACCGTCACTGTGGCTGTAGTGCCAGTGGCCCAGGCTATGCTTTGAAAGACTGCGAGTTACATCAGCAGAAGGCCCAGCTAGGTGTCAGCCATAAATTTCCAAAAGCAGAAGATGACAAGGCAGATAGACCTTATGCTACCCCTTGGTCCCCTGTACCTGGCCACCCTCCCCTCTTATTATGTCGTATATATACTGCCCAGTCCTGCTTATTACAAAAGATGTGGACAATGGCAAGAGATGGCTACATTTGGAGAGCTCTAATTTAGAATCTTCCCGGAAACATAATAGCACACCCTGCAGATTGGCTTCAAGACAGAATATCAAGAACAAGAATTGAAGAGTACTGCTTTCAGGCAATCTGGATAACAATGTTAGTAGGAGGATAATGGGTTTTCCTTGAGAAACCGGAGATGCAATACTGGGGCATGGTTTCCCCTTATTTATAATCACTCAGCAATCACTTCTGATTCAAATTAAATGCAATTTGAGGCTTTATGCGTTATAAGTTCTAGGATTGATAAAAACAGTTCTTAAGATGCTACATGCAAAAAGAGCCCCCGAGGATCCATGTTTTGGCAATTTCCTTATAAATAGTACCCCAGGGATGGTCTCCACCAAAATGTGTGAAGAATCATTACTGCAGAAATACTTCCGCCTTCCCCTCCTATCCCCCTTCTTGGGCAATTGAGCTAGAGCAGGTCAGAATTGCCCCATTGCGGCAAGGGGACAAATGTCCCCTTACTTCAGGGATACCTCCCTCCTGCTAAATTCCCCCGTGGAATGCAGTGCAAGCCGTGTCGTGCTGCTGACAAGGAAATTTGCACTGGATTGGGCTATGATACCAAGAAGGCAGGCATACAGTAATATTGTATGTATTCATACCTTTGCCGGGAATTTTCTGGAGCCATCGCAGCGCGTCTCAAGTTGAGTCTCGAGTCTCCGTCCGTCCCCTTGACTTGATTCATGTACAAGTCATAATGGGAGGCCATCGCAACCTGCCCTGAAGTTTCAGATTCATGACTCATTTTCCAAGTCAGTGGCCCTGAGTCCTCGAGTCATGCTTGAGTCATTGACACCTGTGCCTCCAGTCTGCACGAGTCGGTGAAATGTGTGTTTTCACGATGGACAGCCCAATCCTAAGCAGTGCCGGCGTAGTAAGGCTGGTGCAACAGGGCTATATCCTAAGCCCAATAGGAGGCAGCAGCAGCACACTGCAGGGCAAGGGGAGGATTTCCCCTTGCACCCAGGTAAGCCCCAGCCAGCCCTATGGGGCTTCTCAGATCTGCACCTGCATTTGAACGCCCAAAGCAGCAGCCGAGTCGGGGCCACCTCACCCGGGGATGGTTGCCTAGGATTTGGTGCAAGGGCTGTCGTCCATCACCACCCCTGTCGCCACCCACTGCACCACCCCATTATGGCCCCAGCATGCCTCTGGAACACCCTCCACTATGTCCTGCACCGACTGAGCACTAACAGCGCTCGGCTGATGCAGCTGTTGGGTGCAGCAGTGCCCGAGCACCCACACTGCTGCTTGCACTGGTCCAGCACCCAACTCACTGGCACAGTCGCGCCTGATGGCGTGTTTGCAACAGCACTGGATTGGCTCGAGAGCGCAGCGCAGGCGCAACACAGGTATAGGATGATGATGATGATGATGATGATACTTGGATTTATATACCGCCTTTCTTAGGTCACCAGATTTCTCTAATGACTATAACTCAAGGCGGTTTACATAGGCAGACTTTATTCAGAAACCCAAAGGTTTTTGCAATATTTACAGAAACGCTCTATCTTCCAAGAACTACACACATACAGATGGATCTTTCTGGATTTAGTCCTTCTTTCTGGCCACCCGTTTGTCTTCTTGCTGGCTGATAAGTGGCTTCCCTGCTCCCACCAGAGAAGTGGCTGACTTCAGCACAACTCCCCCTCACACAAGGCAGCCGAAGACAGCTCAGCTGTTAATCAGTCACAATTTACAAGGTCTGCTGCTCACAGAGACTTCCGGCTGTCCCGAACTGGCGACCTTCAGATCTTCAGCTCTTATCTTCAGGCAAACGGAGGCATTAACCCTCGACTAAATCTTCTGCCTTCTTCTGGATTGCACTCAGACTCATGTCACGTGACTGAGTTCCCATCCCTGACATTTGCTGCCATCATTTGATTCTACCATCTGATTCTTCTTTTTCTCGTGTGCATGCCGATCCATGGTTATGGCAACTGCAAAGTTTCGATGCACATCTGATATTCTTTCATGAACTAACTATAGAGTTCCTGATGAAGCTGGTGGTATTCTAGCCATCTGGAATACAAAACGGATGTCTTGCATCTTCCTTCCATAACCTGCCTCTGGAAATGGAATGCCTGGATTAGCAATGATGTCATTTTGCTGCACCATACACTGGTGATGTGCCACTAGCATAGCAAGATGAAGAGCGGACTGTGTTGGTGGCATCTTCTCCTATGCAGCACTTTTCTTTGCAGAGTGCCGCATAAACAGCTTACAAACAAAACATTCTAAAGCAGTCATTGGCGCATCAGATGAGGTTGTATCTAGTCCAAGGTCAGCAAAAAGACTAAGCAGTAGAAGCATAACTTTATAACTTGTTGATGTGCTTTAAAAAATCAGGGTATATATTAAAAAAAACAAAAAAAAACACGTTTTCATCTGACTCCTGAAAGGCTGGCCTTTGCCAGCAAACCCACCAACTGTATCACAACCAGTAAAGACACGAAAACTAAGTTGTGCATTTACCCTGACTAATATTGAAGCATCATTGCAAAGTGATTTGCCTTTTCCTCTGACTAGTTCCAACAATACACAATGTTTGTGGGCATAGCATGGGGTGCTATAGCATAGCATAGGATCAAGCAGCTACAACCACGTAACATTTACATCTATTAAACCTCTACTACCACATCAACTACATGTCACTTGCTACTGTCTGCATCAGGTATGTAAATGCAGACGCAGATAACACCTTGTGAAATTGCATAAATTGCATGAAGGAGGTGTGGGCTGCTGGTTGAGCTGCTGGTACTGCCTGAAGCTAAGCAGGAGAATCTGTGGTCTATTTTTGGATGGGAGACAGAATGCCAGGCTGTGACAAGCTGCAGTACCTGTTGTAGCGGAACAGAATCACTGTGGAGCTGATTAGCCAGTGCGGGAATGTTATATGAAGGCCAGCCAGCAAAAGAACGGAGTCCAACCTTGAGGACCTGTCCAGGCTGGACTTACGATCACCTGCTGAAACTCCATGTCACACGGCCAGAGGAGAGAACCACACTGTGAAGGCGACATCTGGGACTGAGGATTAGGTGAATCGCAGAATACTGTATATTTGTAAAAACCCCATTGAAAAATAGTGGTTTAGACTAGCCTGCCCATGTAAGCCGCTACAATTGCTACCCATGTGACAACAATTACACGATGTTGTTGCTTTCCAAACTGATCAATGATTTTTGTGTCAAGAATGAGGTTAATTCTGCCTTGATCTCCACATTTCACTGCAAGATTTTTGGCAGAACATTCTTGAGACCGCTCTTGCCTGTGATGTGGTAGGCAATTGACAGACTGCCAGCCAGGCATTTGGTATGAGTAAAACTGTTCAGTTTAATGGAATATCATATCTCACAAACATAAGTTATAGTTCATCGTAGGAAACACAGAAGGAATGTAATCGGTCAAGGGAATGGTTGACAAAAATGTTGCAGGTAGGAACAAATGGAGGCTTAGCAAGGTTTTGCAGCAATGCCATGCCATCGAATACGGCGACCTGCATGTGTTGTGGTGCTTCGGTATCTGCTCGTTCACCTATAGAAAATTCAAGAATTGCAAAACAGTCACTCTTTTTGGGGGGTTGATATTGGAATTTGTCTTCCACAGGTTAAGCTTTAGCATCTTCACAGGAGACCATATTGATGGAACTGGTTTTTGTTTGGATTTCCACAAACTCTTTGCATGCTGTCTGTCTTGTGACATTTCACATGTCCTTTATCACGTTGTCACCAATTATAGCCTTTGTTCAACAGTTTTTTTTATATCAACATATGCCTTGAGTTTTTGAAGCACATCAGCAAGTTATGAAGTTATGCTTCTACTGCTCTAAGAAAGCGTTTTTATCTTCATGATGTCTTTGCAATGGTGTGGTACTGACACCTGCCATCTTGTTGCACTGAGCAACTAGAACAGCCATGGCAGGTGCAATTATGAAGAAACATGTGTGAGATGATGGAATCTTCATCACATCAATTGGGCCATGTCGCCCCAGACTGGGGATGACAGGCGGATGACCACCGCCAGAGGGGGTTTGCAGGGAGCGACCCCTGGAGACACCCGGCCCTGGGAAAGGGGCTATGCAAGGAGGCCTCGCCAACCCTGGGTGGCTGGAGGCCTTTACACCCAGGGAAGAACAGGGCCTATCCAGACCAGTGGCCAGGAGGGCAGGTGCAGGAGCCAGCCCCAGGCCTTACGCCGGTGCAGGGGACAGCCTCAAGGGAAGCCTCGGGAGATCACGGGGAGGAAAGGGCAGGGCCTGGAGGTGGAGCCTGGGCCTTAAAAGGAAGGCCGGCTTGGCTGGAAGGGGCAGTCTCTGGCCGGCTGGCTGGGGGAAAGGATGTGTAGGGCAGAAGATTTAGCCGAGAGGGTTAATGCCTCCGTTTGCCCGAAGATAACACCTGAAGATCTCAAGGTCGTGAGCTCGGGACTGCAGGAAGTCTCTGAGAGCGGCAGACCTTGCAGCTGTGGCTGATTAGAAGCTGAGCTTCAGCTGCCTCGTGGGAGGAGGAGTGTGCTGAAGGTCAGCTGCGTCTCTGGTGTGAGCAGGGAAGCATCAGCCAGCAGAAGACAGACGGGTGGCTAAAGAAAGAAGGCTAAATCCAGAAAGGAAGATCTGAATGTGTGTAGTTCTTGAAAGACAGAACATTTCTGTAAATTGTAAAAACCTTTGGGTTTATGAAAAGTCTGCCTATGTAATCCGCCTTGAGTTGTAATCACTAGAGAAATCTAGTGATCTTAAGAAAGGCGGTATATAAATACATGTATTATTATTATTATTATTATTATTATTATTATTATTATTATTATTATTATTATTATTAGGGAGGCTCACAACCACCTTACCTGTATGGGCTTTGGAGCCCATACTTAGGAGACCTCTGGTGAGGGAGGCCAGGCTGTCCAGCAGGGGTCTTCCTCCTGACAGGACCCCAGCAAGGGTCCTGACTGCCCCCACATGGGTGAAGGCCTCAGGACCGAGCAGACGCAGCAGGGCAAGACCTGGTCCTGGGGAAGTGGCCGCCCTCCAGCTGGACCTACCGGCTCCAACTCCTGCAGTGAGGAACAAGACCCAGCCGCTCTACGCAGGGGGCCCAGACCAGACCTGCGAGCACGCCAGACGCGGCGCCGCTTGCTATAGACTGTGAGAGAGCCCTGTGGGGCAACGGGGCTCAATGAGTGTAAAGGTGCTGACCAGATTAAAGAGCCTTGGCAAACCAACAGCCGGTGTCCAGAGCATCCTTGTGAGGCGCCGTAAGTACAGCCAAGCCCTGTTGCCACCCTTGCACCCAGCTCTCACCGGGGATCTCTGCTGCCCCGCCATAACCGACGTGACAGGCCACCACTCACTTTCATGCGTTGGTGTACATGTTCAGGAGCAGAATCTGTTCTTATGGAACTGTAGGATCCTATGTTCTTGCTGGCAATTGAGTTGCCTTGACAAGACTTTGCAAATGAATCAGAAGTTGACATGAGCGTTTTCTGCATCTCTGCCAGATGTGTAGTATCATGGGTCCAATAGTGGGGCTTACCATGGGCAAAACATCCTACACAAGGGCATCAAAGGTGAAGGTGCCAATTGCATATTCTCATTGCCTTTATGAACGAACACTGGTCTAATATCACTTGTATGTAAAGCAGCATGGCCTTGGCACTAGGAACATTTTCGAATATTGTGTAGCACACATCCATTTTCTGAAATATATAACCCGACTCAAGAACTTGTAACGGTTGCTCATCAGCAATCCTCAGAGCTTCCTATTTCTTTTTCAGTACATGCAACTTGTAGGCATTCATCAGAACATTGGCTATTATCCTTCACATCTGGATTAACTGAAGTAAATGCATCCATATATAGTATGAACAGAGCTCAGTCATCAAATGTGCTTCTGTTCCTTTCTTCCCTTTTTCACTATAATGGAATTTGCTGTTGCAGAACTGTAAAATTCATGTTCAATCTATGCAGTATCCACTCCCCTATATTCAAGGAAAGCACTGATGCATTCAATATTGTCATTATCACATACAGTTTACCTGGCTGAAGAACAAAACAGTCTGGTTTCCTTCAACACTTCTGCAGCAATTTTGAAAGGATATACAGATCTATATTTAAGGTTGTCAGGGTTCAGACCAGGAGAAGGCAAGTTGACTAAGGAGAATAGTGCTTAGTGGTTAGCACATGCATACTTTCCTACTCCCTGCTTCCCCCTTTTAAGTGGATCAGCAGCTGAAGGGTGAGTGGTCTTTTCTATCCACATCCACAATCTCAGACTGCAGAGATCAGGCAGAGGGAGACATACTTTTTTGGGGGGGGGGAACCTTACCAGGTGAGCACAGAACACCAGAGTTCTGTCTGCTTGATTAAAAAAAAAAGCAAATGAAATAAGTTCCGTGAATTCTAGCGCAATCCTATGACCTGCGCAGTGTCGACGCAACAGGGTTAGCACTCCTGCGTCGGCGCTAAGGCAGCGCCGGTCCTGTTGCACCTGCATTGCACCTCCGTTGTGTTGGCTGAAGCCGGCTGGTGCGAGGGAGGCCCGTGTCCATCTGGACACAGGATTGGGGGGGTGGTGGGGGGTTGGGGGGCGGGTCCAGGATTCAGCCTATCACTGCTTACTTCTTTGTCTCCAGAATCCTGGTCTCTGCACTTACTGGAGAGTAATGAGCAGTTCTTCAGAAAACCAACGATAAATATCATGCAGATCTGGCAGAGAGCAACAACTGGCCTCCAACACTGCTGCTGTTTGAGGCAGTAGACCCAGAATGGCCCCCGACAGTATAACCAATTACAACAGTGGAACTGTGTTCCAGTGTTGTAAAGGGCAGCTTAATCCTATTCAGGATTGAGATGTGAATAAATTAAATATACGATACAATTATATGAAGTAATCCCCTGTGCAAGCACCAAGTCATTCCTGACTCATGGGGTTAACTATGCATCATGATGTTTGCTAGGCAGACTTTGTTGTACAGGGTGGTTTGCCATTGCCTTCCCCAGTTATCTTTACCCCCAGCAAGCTGCAGGTAATTTTACTGACCTCGGAAGGATGGAAGTCTGAGCTTCCTTGAGCTGGCTATCTGGAATCTGACTTCCTCTGGGATCGAACTCAGGTTTAGGGGAGAGCATTTGACTGCAGTACTGCAGCCTACTGCTCTGCTCCATACCAAGCTCCTAGACAGTTCTGTAGTTCTTATTAAACGATGTAATACTTTAAATAAGAGTAATTAAGACTATTAATACCTTAAACTATTGAATACCTTAGAGTAATTTTTCACTATCAAAATAATGGTTTCACTTTCACTGGCTAAATTTTAATTGAGGTGAATGCTATGTATAGATAAATATCAAAATATGGATTCCTACTTTTTTTAGCATCTTAAGAACTATTTTTAAGAATTCAGTCCTGGATCAAATTAATAGGCCATAAAATTCCAGTTACAAATGGTTGCTATATAATTATATAAAAGAAGGAGACTGTCAATTTTCTGGACAACTGTCAACATTTTCCATGTTCCCTTCCCCATTGTAGAACCACACGATTTTCATGGAACACGCAAATCTTACCAACTGATTAGCTACTCTGTGTTAAATCACCTTTCTTTTTGTAGAAACCACCATTTTTATGTAATTTCTCCAAATGTTTCCCCATCTGCTTGATTAAATGTGATAATTAGACATGTATGTTGCCAGTTTAAAAAAAACACAATTGTTTTATTTTGTTAGAAATAGTGGGACTATTTCACTTCAGAGGTAAGGACAGATACTGAGATCAGGTCATTAAGTGCACAATCCTAACCTGGAGTTATGCTGGCACAAGTCCCTTGTTGCCTCAGGAGTGTCAGTGTGCCAGCCCTCTGACTCAAAGACTGGTCCAAATGCACTTTACGGTGTGTTTGCTAGAACTTGTGCTAGCCTAACTCCAGGTTAGGATTGTGTCCCAAGGCCACAATCCAGATCACCACTTGAGACAGCACAGTCTCCTATGACAGCTCCTATTGCAAACATGCTGTCAGGTATGTTTGTGCCAACTCAGGAGTCGGCTGGGCTTTCATATCCAGCCCCTGCAGGGGATGTTTGTGCCAACTGGGGCAAGCTGGCACAGAGCATGGGTGGAAGGAACAGAGGCAGGAGTGGGTGTTTTAGGGCATGGAAGAGCAGAATGGGAGGCAGATTGGTCCCCAGAGTGGGATGGAATCATCATCAGCAACATGCGCCAATCCCACCCCTCTCCGAGTACCGTTATGCAAGGATCCCAGAACTCTGCATGGGCTGCTCAGATTTGCATCAGTGAAATCCCTGGTTCAGATCTGAGTAGACCCATTGGGCTGGCTGGGCCTCAATCCCCTTACCCAAAGGTGACCACCAGCCAGTTCCTAACCTGTACTGGATACAGTGCAGGCCACTGTGGCCAGCCTGTTCCAGCGCAGGTTAGGATTGGGCTGCCCAGGTCTTAGACAGATTTAGGATTCAAATACTGTAGTATGGTTTGGCGGCAGGAGGACAGTTTGGATGATCCCACAGGTGTGATTATAAAATGCAGGAGTATTTATGCAACCCCCAGGTTGGGAACGACTGGTTTAGTTCCACCTTCAGTTCTAGTCTTTTTGCCTTTGATCCTGAACTGGCCAAACCTCAGCTGACTTGCTAGGTAATGTATCAGTTCTGCTTCCCATATATGTTGATAACAAAATCCTCTCCCTCCCCTCCCCCCCCCAAAAAAGAAATGTAGTGGTTAATGCTGAATATTTGAAACAGGCAATCTTTTAAGGATTAGGCAAAGTTATAAAGTGGCAGATCTCCTGTAATATGCCAATAATGTGATGCAAGAAAGAAACAAAGTTCTTTGCCGTCCATCAATCTGTATTATATTCCATGAAAACATCCTTGTGTAAATCTCCAAATACATAGAGCTGAAACAAACCTTTGCAGCCCAAATCTGTTGAGGTAGATTCAACAGGCATTTGCTGTCAGAATGTTTAGGCAAGTACAGTGGGAAATGTCTGAGGCGTATACAGTGGTGTCATTCAAATGATTTAGGAACAGGAACTCACTTTTGATTGGCACTTGTCGGGAACCCGGAACCAGCCACGGAGCCCGTTAGGATCCGGAACGCCCGTTCTGGTCCGTTCCCCCTGAATGACATCACTGGGCGTATACCATTATGCATGGGATAGAGCAGTGGTCTTCAACCCTTTTTGCCTTATGACCCCAATAAATAAATACATAAATAAAGTATGAGACTGGGGACCCAACATTGATACTGTCTCCCTCCTTAAACTCCATCTGCCAACCTCACCCCATTGCTGCCCACCTCTCATTCCCATTACACCTTCCCAATACTGTTCACAATAGCCAAACATTCTTGTTATAGAGAATAGAAAAAGTTACCATGGAGCCTGGCACTAGTGAAAACTATTTCAGCACAAATGCTAAGACTCTGAGCAGGATTGGGGTCTTCTGGTACACAATCTCCTGGTACCTGAAGGGGTACTCCAGATGCATCTCCCTCTACCTAGTGGTGGTCTAGTCCAGTGGTCTTCAACCTTTTTCATTCTCATAAATTGCCATGACCCCACAACTGAGGCTTTACAACCCTATTAGTGTTCCAACCCCAAGGTTGAAGAACACTGGTGTAGAGCCAGGGCTGTAGCATGCCTTGGCCGTGCTGGGGGCAAGGCATGTGTTGCGCCCCCATGCCATGACGTCATAACGCCTTGCGTTCTCTTTGCAAGCGGGACTTCAGCGCGCCTCCCCCCCAGCTTCAATTGAAGGGGGGAGTGCCAAAGCCAGTAGAGTTCCGCTTGCAAAGGGGAACGCAGGCGTTCTCCTTGCAAGCGGGGCTTCAACGCGCCTCGCCAGGGGAGCAATGCCAAGGCCCGGAGAGCCCCGCCTCAATTCTTAGGGGTGCAAATGTTTGCACCCCTAAGAATTTCACACCCAGGGCGATGGCCTCCAAAGTCCCCCCATTCTATGGCACTGTGTTGAGCAAGTCCTACAGAGTCTTTTCCCCACCTCTCTTATAATACTAGAATGTGTTCATCCAATGAAACAGATTGATGGAAGATTCAGGAATGGCAAAAAAGAGTACTTCATTCATTAATTCAACACTAGATGTGGCCATCTAGATGTGGCCATCAACACGAGATGTGGTCTCCAAATCCCACCCTAGGGAGGCCAAATGTTGCCCTTAGAGAGCCTCTATCTGGCCCACAGCAACAGGTAGTTCCCCTATGTTCCTCTGGCCTCCTGACCTTGCTAGCAGGGGCTGTTCCCTCCAAGCTGTGCTCTGGTTTGCATGGATACCCTCAGAATGCCTCTGGAAGGCCGAAAGTAGTCACTTCCTGGTTTTCTCAGACCTGGAAATGACATTTTTAAGCCCTCTGACGACTTTCTGAGCATCAGGGAGGTCTTGACGGTTCTCGGAACATGCTCTGGATGTTTCCTTTCCTGTCAGCTGTTGGTTCTGAGATTATTTAGTATAGCACATTTAAGTAAGCTGCTTGTGGGGTGGGGGAATGGAATCTATTAAAGTGGGTGCTATATTTCTGTGGTGTGTGTTGGTGCTTGGAGGAATCCTAGAACTTTAAGCCCATTCATTCATTCATTCATTCATTCATTCATTCATTCATTCATTCATTCAT
>JAJKFI010000146.1:450080-493595 GCA_029204185.1 Lerista edwardsae | reverse complement strand
TGTGTGTGTGTGTGTGTGTGTGTGTGTGTGTGTGTGTGTGTGTGTGTGTGTGTGAGAGAGAGAGAGAGAGAGAGAGAGAGAGAGAGAGTGCATGCACCAACACATCAATAACAATGCATTCCTCATATAAATAGGCCTAATGCAATAATACTTTTCTAGATTGAGAAAGAAGAGATTTTTGTATGTGTGGCAGACAGTCTCCCATGATGAAAATAAACAGTTAAAATGTAATGGTGCCAAATACACCATATATCAGTTCCATCTATGGGCCTCTTGGGAGCCCTTTGCAGAGTCCAGGGAATGCTTTAAGCATTGCTGCGGCAATGATGAAGGAAAAAGATGCCGGTCTCATTGTTTCTCTAGAAGGAAACCTGAGACAGAAGCCCTGCTGAGCGCAACACTATTGGGCCATAAAAAGGAGATTCTCCGTTACTGAAACATCTGAATGTTTCCAAGAAGCCAAGGGAACTAGACAGGCAAATGGAAACACAGAACAGACAATTGTAGGGTACGGTCAAAGTGTATGTGGTGTGATCATACCGTCCCAGAGTTCCAAGTGATAATCTTGAATTTAAGTGTTCTGAAATAAGAAGGCTGTTAGACGGTTGCAGGCAGTTTATCTAAACAGTAACTTTCGGATAAGTAGTGCAACAGGCTCACAAATGAGTAATAACAGGGTCCCATGCTTGACTTTTCCGTTTCAATTCTTTGCTGAAGAGCAAGTTCAACGACATTAGCTCACAGGCCTGATCCAAGCTGAAGTGGCACCCGAAAGAGTGCTCTGCTCCCCTTTTTTGCTTGCCATCCTCCTACTCCGCCTCTGCTTCCATCTCCTCCTTGTCCACCTCCTTGGATTGCAGTGGTGTTCTGCATAGATGCTTGGCATGTCAGCTGGTTTCCTCCATGTTCTTATCTACCCTTTCATCATTCAAAGGAAAAAAAGGGGCTGATTGACTATACAAAGAGTGATGTATGTTCTGCACAAGGGTAACCAAGCAAAAAACAGAAAAGGAATTCAATGTTAAGAGCCAGTGAAATTTTACCAAGGCAGATCTCTTAACCACTTATCTACTCAAGGATGACCACGAACAGTGGTATTAGGGTTTCAGTGATAAGAATTCGGTAAACAAATGTATGCTTTTTGCTATGGCCATCACGAGTATATCAGTATAAGGACAGAGTGTAATAAAGAATTCATTGTTTTTATTGCAGTGCTAGTTAAATATTTTGGCTTCCTCTATTAAAAAAACTATTGTTACATATTCAATGAAAGAAGACAGCTCAAATCATGGAATTATTCACAATATTTAGAACACAGAGCTGTGCAATCTTTGCGCATGTTATGCGTGTCTCACAACGTGGTGCAAAGATAAAATACAGTATTTGCTGAATTTGCTAACAAATACTGTAGGGTCCGCCTTTTATGCATGAGGTGAATACATTTCCTGGACAAGAATGCAAAAGAAACATTTGTTTTGAGAAATGCATGCTGTTGCATTAACAGTGCGCACAGTTTTGAACCAGCCGGATTCTGTGAACATTTTGTTCTTGATGGGAACAGATTGCGTCGTTCTTTGAATCACTGTTAGCCAGCTCAGCATGAGTGTTAGAATGGCACTCCTTTTTCAGTTTTTGTTCTAACCAAAAATTCCTCACTTGCCCTGCAACGCAAAGCACATGGGCATATTGGATATGTTTTGGGGCTCACACCAGTGGTGTCATCTAAATGATTTAAGAACAGGTACTCACTTTTGATTGGCATGTGTCGGGACCCGCCCACCGGAAGTGACGTCATAAGCCGGAAGTGATGTCGTGGCAGGAAGAGACATGAAAAAAGCCCTTTTGGGGGCCTCAGACCATTTTAAACTGACCCAACAGTTGCAACAGTATTCCACAGCACCCCCAGAACATGTTAAGGAGGCCTGGCATCATGTTCAAGTGACCCAACAGTCCCAAAACCCCAGAGCAGCTCATTTTTCAGTGGCAAGGCAAGGCAAGGCTCCGCTTGCTGCCTGCCTGGCTCTGAGAACATGCCGGCAACTCAAACATGCAGGAAATTCAAATGTTGCAGGGGGCGGAGTTGACGAGTGGGCGGGCGAATGGGCGGGGCCAGCCGTAATCCTAGAAACCGGTACTCGCGTACCCCCACGTACCCCCTGCATGACATCACTGGCTCACGCTCAGTTTACTAGAAGAGTAGTAAGCTGTGTGTGAGGCTGGAAAAGGGCTAAACCAGACAAGATGGCCATGAGTGGATCTTCCACATTACAAAATAAACGTGAATGCAGTTGGTGGTGTGCATTCAGACTTCAAAACCAGACCTTGGCACTTGAAAAGGCAAATTTAAACTCTTCCCCCTTATGCTATTTTCCTGGCTGAATTATTCCCCCGCCTCCCCCCCCAGCTGCTATTTGCCTCACTGTGGGTGCAATCTTTATCAAATTTCCAGCACCGGGGTGAGGGCAATGCAGCTCCAAGCTAAGGGAACAAACATTCCCTTACCTTGAGGAGGTTTCTGTGACTGTCCCCCAACTGCAGGATGCAGCACTTGCCCCATTGGCACAGCTGTATCAGTGCTGGAAAGTGGGTTAGGTGCCCTGTGCAAACTATATTGGGAGCACAGAGGTACTGGTCTGTTTTGTGGCAAAGTGAAATTCTAATAAGCACAGCCATCACTGGAAGAATACTTTTCCATAGTTAATAGTTAGCTGCATAGTTAAAATGCCACCTGGCTAGTTTGCTACTATCAACAATACACAGGTGCAGAGGCAGTTAGGGTTTTTTATTTTTTAAAGATAATTTGCATGTCCACAATCACATGCATTTTCAGAGGTTTCTACAACTTAAGGAACAAAGAACCCGGAATGCTGTTCTCTTTGTATGAACTCCGGTTACAATTGTGCTCTACATGTCATACATTTCGGCCTTCTCTTTAGTGATATATCCCTGATTCCGTTCCAGGGGCCCCCATTCCAGGACTGCTCCTGTGCAACAAAGGTGTGTTGCCCATACAGGCCATCACTCTCTATGAGCACCATCCTGGAGTTAGGCCAGTACAAGTTAAGCCAGCAAAGTTTGGCCAGCACAAGGGACACCATAAAGTATGTTTGGACCACTCGTGGAGTCAGAGAGGCCAGCACACAGATGTGCACCATCCTCCCTGACTCTGCGAGTGGTACAAACGTGCTTTATGGTGGCCCTTGTGCCCAGCCAAACTTTGCAGGCATAACTTGTGCTGGCCTAACTCCAGGTTAGGATTGCGCTCTATGTCTCTTGAACTCTGTTTCTGTTATTGACATGAGAGCAACAAAAGGCTTGGATGGGGTCATTTCAGAGAGGAATGGGATAGGAATAGGAAGACTGAAGACAACTTCAAGGGGAAAGGCAGCTTGGTGGTAGGACAAATAGGTGTTTGACATGACACGTGGGCTTCTGGAGAGGAGTTCTTTCAATTCAATTCACAGCAGGGCAGTGCTTCCCAAATGTTTTAGCACTGGGATGCCTATTAAAAGGATAAGGGAACAGTAAAAATGACACTTTTAAAAATGACAATCTATTGCAACCCACAAGATAAAAAAAATAAAAAAGAGGACCAGAAAGAAATATTGTATTTCTAAAATATTATCCATTCTGGACCCTGTGGATACATGGATACTTGAAACCGTGGATACTGAGGATGCCTATTTAAAAATAGAACATCAATGGTTTTGCTGCAACAAGGTAAAAACAAGAGATTAATTTACTGTTCCCTCGTCCTTTTAATAGGCATCCCAGTATCCATGGTATCCGTGTATAACTGAAACCATCAATACCTAATCAGTGGATACTGGGGCATACCTGTATTTATAATACTAACAAATAAATGCTTCCAAGGGTGCTGGAGACCTTATGTATAGTGTGTGTGTGTGTGTGTGTGTGTGTGTACGTGCGCGTGTGTGTGCTAGGCTTTCCTTCGAAATGGAGCCCCTAGAAACTTCCTAAGGATTTCCCCCCCCCCAAAAAAAAACCTTTACATTCATTCCAGTGTACCCGGAAGCCTTAACTGGAGACCCAGATGTGCAGTTAGGGATTTCCAGGCCAGAAAAGTGGCTGAAACTGGGCTCACGTGATATAAGGGTTTTTATGACACCCAGAGCTGCCAAGTTACTAGTTGTTGTTGTTGTTGTTGAGTCGCTAAGTCGTGGCCGACTCTTTGCAACCCCATGGCCCACAGCACGCCAGGCCTCCCTGTCCTCCACTAGCTTCCGGAGTTTGCCCAATTTCATGTTCATTGTTTCAGTGACACTATCTAACCGTCTCATCCTCTGCTGCCCCCTTCTCCGTTTGCCTTCAATCTTTCCCAGCAAAGTATTTGAGCTTCGGTATTTGTCCTTCCAGGGAGCAATCAGGCTTGACTTCCTGGAGGATTGACCTATTGAATCTCCTTGCGGTCCAGGGGACTCTCAAGAGTCTTCTCCAACACCATAATTCGAAAGCATCTATTCTTCGGCGCTCTGCCTTTCTTATGGTCCAGCTCTCACAAATGTGATGTTTTCGTTTGAATATATGAAAGATTATACCTCATACCCTCTAATGATTTTCTTCTGCACACTGGGGAAGGGTGCTTCAAAGTTGTTGTTTTTATAAAAATGTTTCAAAAAATTTTTGCAACCCACCAGAAATTGGCTCATGATGCACTGTCAGGTCCTGGCACACAGTTTAGGAAACACTGTAGCAGCAGAAAGCTCACAAGTCAGTATTTAGCCCCTGTGCAAAATCCCTCTGGATTGTCTGGGAAGGCCCCAAGAATAAGATATTAAGAGCAAGCATTGCTAAGAATCAAAGGATGTTGTCCACAGGGATACTGAAGAAACCTTTGAAATGCTCCATCACACAATATTTTCCTTTGCAGAAGGTGTCCCTCCCAACACACCATCAGTTATACATTATGCTTTCACGTCCCCAGAATACAGCTCTCCCAGGAATACATCAATCATCATAACAGAGTCTTCAGTCCTGGAACACTCACATGGTTTAAAATAATATCTTCTTTGCTTTACATTAAACAATGCTGTCCCCTTCACATTGTGCAAATGTCAATAATAATGTATTGCACCAGATAAAAACAGAATGTGTGTATTCATGAGGCTATTACACATCTAGTGATTTTAAAAGTAGGCTTGTCAAATAAAGTGAAACTCATTATTCACAGAAGTTAAGTTTAGGCTAGTCTTCTGATGCACAAAACGGTTTCAGAATAGCTTTGCTTTTCTGGCTTCCCATCAAGAATTCTGGTTTTGTGCAGGTGCTGATAATTCTTCTTTAGAGTCCCTGTCTCTTTCACAGAGTCACAATTTCCAGCTAAACAGATTGTGGGCCCAATCCTATTGTCCTTGTCGCTGACACTGTGTGCATGCTACCAGCTTTGGGTATCATAAACATGCTGTAAAGCACATTTACAGCACCTTTGACAGTTATTACTAGCAATGCTGGGGCCAGGCCAATTGATGCTGTGCCTCAGTGCAGGGGGTATGGCCGGCCAGCGCTCTATCAGCAGGGAGGAGGGGGAAGGCTGGGAAGGGGCAGAACGAGGTAGAGGGAGGCAGGGGCGGACCTAGTCAAAATGGCGCCCGGGGCACCCAATAGAAGTGTGCCCCCACGGGAGCCCAGGTCTATCCATTAGAAATGGCCGCAGGTAGACCTGGGCTCTGGAGCCCAGGTCTACCCATTGGGACTGGCTGTGGGTAGACCTGGGCTCCGGGGCCCAGATCTACCTTTTAGGAATGGCCGCGGGTAGACCTGGGCTCAGGAGCCCAGATCCACCCATTAGAAACGGCCGCGGGTAGACCTGGGCTCCGGAGCCTAGATCTACCCGCGGCTGGTCCCAATGGGTAGACCTGGGCTCTGGCGCCCCTCTAGACGGCCCCAAGATGGCTCCCAGGGCTCGTGCCCCACTGCCCCCCCTAGATCCGCGACTGGAGGGAGGATGGAGGGAGGATTGGGCCCTCAAGGGGGGCAGGGACAGTGGCCCGCTCAATAGTGGGTACAGAGCTGAGGAGACCCGTTGGTGCCACAGCAGCATTATTTGGGGTAAGGGAGGAAATGCTCCCGTATCCCAAGGAGACCCCAGGGGTGGCCTCCAGCAGCATTTTGGCACTGCTGCCCCCTCCGGGAGCCGCCAACCATAGAATCAGGCGGTCTAAACTGTACAGTAGTAGATGTTCCATTCTTTTTTTCTGAAGTACAAATGAATGATATATTGAGGTAGGAGGCAAAACACGGATTGAAGCCGCTGAAATAAGGCATCCAAACAATCATACTTTAGCTAACATGACTGACAGCACCACTGACGTACATGAGACCTTACGAAGTAACATAAGCAAAAGGTAAGGACCTTGCCCCAAGGACCTTACATTCTCAAGGTTAAGTGTGAGAGAAACAGCAGAAAGAGGGTAGAGAATAGAGGAAAGGAAGGGCCAGTCTAACAATGCATCAATGTGAGCAAATGCAGCTGCATGTGTTTAGATTCTCCTTACATGTACCTGCTTCCAGCCTCTGCAGTTGCTGCCATGCTGGTCCACGTGCAAATAAAGTCTTCCATCTACATGGTTTGTCCTTGAGGGTATGTTTCAATAGTGTAAGAACAATATATCTTACAAAACCTGGGCAACCCTTGTGTGTTATTTAAACATGCTGTCAAGAAGGATCACATGGGTAGAAATCTAATGGGGTCTGTGACAGCTCAGGAGAGAGATCTTGGGGTGCTGGTGGACAGCTCAATGAAAATGTGACGCAGTATGCAGCAGCAATTAAGAAAGCAATTAAGAAAGTCAATTCCATGCTTGGGGTAATTAAAAAAGGAGTTGAGAATAAAACAGCAAATATTATCATGCCATTGTACAAATCAATGGTAAGGCCACATCTGGAATATTGCATACAGTTCTGGTCACCACATCTCAAAAAGGACCTGGTGGAGTTGGAAAAGATGCAGAAGAGAGCGACAAAAATGATTACAGGGCTGGGGCACCTCCCTTATGAAGAAAGACTTCAGCGTTTGGGGCTCTTCAGTCTGGAAAAAAGGCGGCTGAGCGGGGATATGCTTGAGATATACAAAATTATGCACGGGTGGAAAAGAGTTAAGAGAAGGATGTTCTTTTCCCTCTCTCACAATATCAGAACCAGGGGACATCCACTGAAATTGAGTGTTGGGAGAGTTAAAACAGATAAAAGGAAATACTTTTTTACCCAGTGGATAATTAAGCTATGGAACTCCTTGCCACAAGAGGTGGTGATGGCATCTGGCCTAGATGCCTTTAAAAGGGGATTGGACAGATTTCTGGAGGAAAGGTCCATCATGGGCTATATGCCATGATGGGTGGTGCAACCTCCCTCCATTAATAGTAGGCTACTTCAGAATGCTAGGTGCAAGGGAGTGACAACAGGGTGCAACATCTTGTTGTCTACTAAACTCCCTGAGGCACCTGGTGGGCCACTGTGAGATACAGGAAGCTGGACTAGATGGGCCTTTGGCCTGATCCAACAGGGCTCCTCTTATGTTCTTAAATCTATACATATGTGGATCAAATGGGGATAACTGCAGGGGCAGTGGTGAGTACAGGGGAATATAGTTCAGTTGAGGATAAGGACCAAAGGGTTAAGCCAAAGGATTCAGGACAAAGGTGAGCTTTTCAGTGCAAAACGACACGTAGGTGGCACCACATAAATCTGTCCAATTCCCTTTTAACAGCATCTAGGCCAGGAGCCATCAACGCCCTATGGCAAGGAATTTCACAGATTAAATATTGGGTAAATAAATATTTTCCTTTTGTTCATTTTAACTCTCCTGCCTGTCAATTTTAGTGGATGTCCCCTGGTTTATGGTGTGGTGCAAAAGGGAAAGTAACTTCCCTCTCTCCATCCCATGCATAAATGTATGTCTCAATCGTGTGTCCCCTTTTTTCTAGACTGAAGCTCCCCAAACCCTGTAGCCTTTCCTCAAAAGGGTAGTGCCCCAGCCCAGTAATAATTTTGGTTGCTCTCTTTTGCACCTTTTTTTTTTAGTTCCACTATGTCCTCTTTGAGATGTGGCCACCAGAACTGTACACAATATTCCAGATGTGGCCTTACCATTGATTTGTACAATGGCACAATAATATTTGCTGTTTTATTCTCAGTCCCCTTTTTTAATGCTCCCAAGCACAGAATTGGCCTTTTTCACAGCTGCTACACACTGGGCTGGCACTTTCATTGAGCTGTCACCAGCACCCCAAGATCTTTCTCCTGATCTGTCAACAGAACCCACAAGGGCATATGTTTTGAACTTATGAGAAATGTGATGTTTTTCCTCTGTGTTCATGTTCTGGAAGAGAGTTCAAAATGCTTCTGTCTCCTTCTCCAAGTTGTGTCATTACTGCTGTTGATTTATCTCCCTCTTAATGATACCCTCCAATATCTGTGGCATAGGGTGAAAGTTGCATGATGTTGTATTGGGGGCAATCTGCAAAAATAATGTAGACAATGTGTAGATAACAGGAAATAATTTTGGTGGTGTCTGAGATCCATAACTGAGAGCAGGCTGGCCTTTTAAAACCCACATTTTTATCAGCTACTCTAATTTCATAATGAAAAAATATATCTCATTTTTATGGCTCCCTCATTTCCAGAAGCATAATTGTGTGTGGGCTTTTTCCTCCTCTGCTCATGCAACCCATTCTTGCAATTCCCATATGCAAGCAATGATGTAGCTTTCTTCATCCTAAGGAGCTATCTTCTTGACAGGTAGATTTATTTGCAAAGAATAGCTAGCCCCAGATAAAACTCATATGTGAAACAAGACAACTTCAGTGGAACAGCTTCTTTACGTCATTGATCAAGGACAAATTGGGCTAGAGATTGCAGACATTGCTTTAGCAATTTAAATAATCACTTAGCTCCTTGCTTGATCAGAAGCTTTCAGCATGACCTTGGGCAATTTCACTAGTAATTGCTACCGCAAACATGTTGCATTTGGACATTGCACAGGAGCAAATATGAATCTTTAAATACCAGAGTACGAATGTCTGCGAATCCTGACAGGACTTGATTTCCAAGTCATGTGTATACTGGTGATATGTGTACATTCCTGCATGATGTTTACATGCTGTATGCTTGTTGCAAACACTAGTGTAATGCCAGAGTTTCCCCACAGCCACTGTTTTGTGGGTTACTGCCCTCATTGTCCAATTTCTCAGGTATAATATATGTGCAGATAGTCAGGGGCATCTGTGTATAAATGCTGGAACCAACTGGAGAAAAGAGTTCTCAAGCTAACTTTTCCAATTTGAATTTGCTTGACAAACAAACAAACAAACAAACAAACAATTGCATTAATACGTTCCTATTCCTATGGAGCCAGGATGGTGTAGTGGTTTGGGAATTTGACTTAGACTTGGAAGATCCAGGTGCAAATCCCCACTCAGCCATGAAGCTTCCTGGGTGTCCCTGGGCCAGTCACTCTCTCTCAGCCTCACCTACCTCACAGGGTTGTTGTGAGGACAAAAGGAGGGAAGGAAGCGTGTACACCACCCTGAGCTACTTGGAGGAAGGGCAGTTCAAAAATGTGAATAAATAACTCATTTAAAAGAGAAAGGGGACATGGTGGATGACTTCTTCCCTCAGCACTGCTGAGGAAAACTGCATTTGTTCATGCCACTCCCTTTCTCAGCCACAGAGAAAGGGCAGGTGCTTTCTTTCCTCAGTGCAGTGCTGATTCTGTGCATCTGTGTACTCCAAGACTTTTTCTGGTCAGGAAGGCAGTTTGCAGAGGTGTGTCACTGGAGGAGCAAGACAGGGCCTTGCCCTGGGGTCCCCGAGAACCTGATGCCAACCCTGCTTAGGGAGCCCTCATGTGCATGTGCCTTTTGTTTATGTAGCTTACATCAAATTCAAATTCAAATATTTTTATTGGCATAAAACAACAGAACAATATACAGACAACTAAACAAAAGACATACAGACAAACAGAGGCAAACTGGCCGCCCCAAAACCACAGGCAATTCCACCCAACTTCATGTCTCAGGTCAGTTCATACCATCACCAGCATCCAATGAAAGACACTTAGGCCAAAAGAGATACATTCTTTGTATTCTTTTTAGATTTCTATACTTTTTATGTCCATGGGATGATTATTGTACTTTTATATTGTATTTTTATATTGTTTTTAATTACTGTTTTTAATTCTGTTGTTTTTTATTTGTTTTAATTTGTTTTTTGTAATGCCGCCTTGAGTGCCTTCGGGCGGAAAGGCGGGGTAAAAATTCAATAAATAATAATAATAATAATACACAAGTCAATCAAAAAGGACAAAAACAAGCCGAAGCAAGCCAAAACATCAATACCTCTAAAAGGTGCACCGAGAGCATAAATATGGTATAGCATCAAGGAGAGGAGATAGAGGCCACCAATGATTTGTGACGCTGAAGAATAAGGTTTAAAAATAGGACTACTAGGGTGGTAAGATTTAGCTTACATGTAGCTTACAGGCAAGGGCTCACTACAGACATTCTAATAGAAGTATTGGAGTGGCTCCTGCAGCAAAGGCTGAAGGGCAGTGGGGGCTAAAGCCCCAGGGCCTCGGCTCTGGGCAAACAAGCTATACAGTACAAAACACATTTGATAACAAAATAAATTTGGGTACATCAACCTCAAAATATCCCAGGCTGCATTTCCATTACAGCTTTAATCCACTTTCAATGCACTTCTATTGTCTCAATGCATTCTGGAGACTGTAGTTTGTTAAGGGTAGCTCTAAAAGCCCTCAGATTCCTTAACAAACTACAGTTCATCCGTTCCCCCCCCCCCCCACACACACACACAGAATGCGTTGGGGGAATAGACGTGGACTGAAACTGGATTAAAGCTGTAGTGGAAATGCAGCCCAAGTCTTCTCCAAAAGCACAAGCATGTATTAGGGCAGTTCAAACATACGGAAGTGAAACTTACATCTTCAGACCAGAACTATGAAGCCCTAGTAGTACATTACCCAATTCAGTTCACAGAATTACTAAGCCGCAATAGTCAACTCCACCTCTTTTTCTAGTTCAGTGTGTGTCTAGGACACATGGCACTGGATCAAGTCTACATGTGTCTTGGCGTTGTTTGAAGATGAAATTAACAGCGTAGAATACCAATATAAGTCTGGAGCACAGAAAAGAAAAAAAAAGAGGAAAAAATTTAAAAAAAAAGGCAAGTTTATTTCACCTGGGCTTTGTTTCAAAATTATCACATAGTAATGAGGGAGGAAGTGAAAGCCAGTCCTTGGATTCCCCTGCATTATTAGAAGAAAAAGCAAATGAGGAGGACTTTGCTGAGGTGGAAGAAAGACAGTTGCAGTGCTCAGAGTAAGGAAATTATCCCATTCTGATAAATGTTTTAGTTTCAATCTCACTCATGCTAACTTAAAATTGTCAACTAAAACTTTGTTTTAAAAATGTAGTAACGTCTGGGTTGTAGGAAAATTTAGGAAGGGGGGGTAGTCAGGCATCTTGCTCTAGGCCCAGTACCAGTGGCCCTGCCAGCAGAGGAGTGAAGGTTGTTCCCCCCCCCCAAAAAAAAACACCACCTGTACTCATTGTGCCTTAATGAACATCTGAAAAGGACTGATGTGTAAAGAGCTGATTCTTTCAGAGCAGCTCTTTCCTGTTTGCTTAGCCCTTTGACAATGGAATGTCAAACCTGCCATTTCAAAACTGCAGTTTAACACTTGAATTGGATACCGTTCTTATGGATGACTCTTTCTTGTAACTGTTGCTTTGCTTTGAAAGCATGGACTGGAGAGAGGGCTACTGTATACCCTGAGGGGCCATGAAACACTGGATGTAGCTTGAGCTGTTGAGGGAAGGCTGTATCTCCATCTAGAAGTGCAAAGGATGATAAAAGATGATATCTATTCTCGGAGGAACCCCTGTACAGAAAGGCCCCAGGGACTGCAGGGTGGAGACTTTGTACAGTGAAGGAGCTGAAAGTAATAGGGTAGCTTCTGAGGGTTTGACATCCTCTCAAAGGTAGATTATGATGTGCCTGATGAGGAAGTTATGGTTCAGAGAAAGGTTACAAAAACAACTGCAGCCATCCTAAAACTATCTGCAAGATTTACAAGAAAGTCTGCTGCAATGTGTGGGCTTCTGAGCTGCAGGAACTTTCTTCTATTGGCGCTGCCCAAGAAGGCAGGCTCAGCTCATTACATCAATTTCATTTCTACATTTGGGGTTTGAAGTGAAAAGTTGGATTTTAAGGACACCTGTGTTACGTGTCTTTTGAATTATGGTGCTGGAGAAGACACTTGAGACTGCAAGGAGGTCCAATCGGTCAATCCTCCAGGAAGTGAAGCCTGATTGCTCCCTGGAAGGACAAATCCTGAAACTGAAGCTCCAATACTTTGGCCACCTCATGAGAAGAGAGGACTCTTTAGAAAAGACCCTCATGCTGGGAAAGATCGAAGGCAAAAGGAGAAGGGGGCGGCAGAGGATGAGATGGTTAGATAGTGTCACCGAAGCAATGAACATGAAATTGGGCGAACTCCGGAAGCTAGTGGAGGACAGAGAGGCCTGGCGTGCTGTGGTCCATGGGGTCGCGAAGAGTCGGACACGACTTAGCGACTGAACAACAACAATAAGTGTTACGTGTCAGGCATCATGAACAGTCCAGTTCTAACCAACTTTCAAGCACCAGTGTGGCCCAATGCAGCCACAAGCATTGCCCTGAGGAAACCTCCATGAATGACATGCGCGCGCGTGCACGCACGCACGCATGCATGCATGCACGCACACCGCTGACTGCAGAATATTCCCAGTTGGTTAGTATTGGGCTGAAAGATAGCTCAGGTGCCAAAAAAGTGGTGGGTGGTATTTTGTGCTTCCCCCCCTTGTTTGGATCAATCCATTTAAAATTTCTTATCTCTTAACAAGTGCATCCATTTAATATTTCTTGCCACTTAACTGGGCAAGAGGCACTTTTCCAAGTGGTGTCCTCTTATATTTAGCAGGGGGAGAGCAATTGTCCCTCTTCACCCCAGCACAGTGTCTTTCTCGTGGCCGTTGCTGGTGGTGTTCTCCATTCTTTTAGATTGTGAGCCCTTTTGGGACAGGGAGCCATTTAGCTTTATTATTACTATTTGCCTGTAAACCGCTTTGTGAACTTGTGTTGAAAAGCGGTATATAAATACTAGTGATTGATCGATTGATTAACGAGTGCAAAGTGCCAATCCCCCTGGTGCCAATCTAGCGAAAATTGCAGCCCAATCCTAAGTAAGGCCGACATAATAGGGCTGTATCCTCAAGCCCATTAGGAGGCGGCAGCAGTGAACCTCCAAGGGGAGGTTTTCCCCTTACACCCACATAAGCCCCAGTCAGCTCAATGGGGCTGCTCGGATCTGCGCTTGCTGTTTTGCAGGTGCACATGCGCAGGAGCGGCCTGAATCAGGGCCACCGAGGCTAGATGGGGTTTAGTATTTGGCGCCACGGCCATCCAGCATCACAACTCCCGACTCTGCCCACTGCGCCGCCCACTTACACCCCAGCATGCCTCTGGAACACCCTCGGTGAGGCCCAGCACCGACTGCGTGCTGCCAACATTTGACCAAGCAGAAGGCCAGTGCTGCTAGTGGTTACAGTGGCACCCGAGTATTGGCGCTGCTGCTTGCGCTACTCCAGCACCGTACGGCCGATGCTGATGTGCTTGATGGCACGTTTGCAACAGCGTTTGGCTGGCGCAAGAGCGTAGCGCCAGCGCAGCGGGGGTATAGGATTGCGCTCAAAGTCACATTGAAAGTGATGGATCAAATTAGTGACAACATATTGTTTCCCTTTGTTTCCTTGGGACTTCGTCATGGCCAGCATTGCATTTGTTTGTACTGTAGGCTTCCATGATGGTACGAATGTCATTCCAGCAGCATGCGACTTTGAGTGCCACTGCAGCACCTTTGCTGACCGGCACTGACTGTTTCATGGCAATCAGTATCATCGGAACAAGCCAGAGCTGGCCCCAGCACCGGTGGGGCCCAATGTGGGCTATTCCTGTGGGACACCCCACCCTCTCTGCGGGCCCCCCACTCACTAAGAAAAGTGCTTGTGGTGCCAAGCGCAGCACCTGGAAATAGTTGGTGGTGACATGATGACATCACCGCCAGCTGCTTCCAGGAGGCCCATTTTGGGGCAGTTTGGAGGCAGGGGCAGGTGTGAAGGCCCAAGGTCAATCTGGTCTGCTCACCCCACTGACTTACAGTTCATTGAGATCCTGGCTGCAGCAACAGGTGATATGCTCGCTGAGCCTGTGGGGGGGGGGCTCAAAGTGTGGGGCCCAATGTGATGACATTGGTCACATTGGCTTAAGGCCGGCCCTGGAAGAGGTGCGCTGACACCACCAGGCCCAGATAGGACTGAAGCCTTCTCCTCCCTTCAGTCTGGTTTGCTCAGTGCAATAATTGAGCTGTTGGTTGTTTTCTTTTTAAAAAATAGAGACAGAAGGTGTGTGGGTGACTGTGGGAGGAACCTGCTTCCTGTAGGATCTGCAGAACGCATGAAAAAGAAATGTGCAAGTCACATATTAAAAAGAGGGAGAGTCAACAAATTATCTGTGACCTGCCACCTAAGATAAAAAATACAGTTGTATTTTGGGATGTGTGTGTGGGGTTGGGGGGGTTGGACAGAAGTACGCAATTTCATATATCAGTAAGGTGACGTTTAATATATAGAGGATGCAGATGTAGACAAACAGAGACCATGCATGCTTAAAATAATTCCATTGAACTCCACAAGCTTTCAGTGACAGCCTATATCAATGGATAGGTCACCAGCTGGTCTTTTATGAATCCTGGAGTTGGCTCTGATGAATTTCAGTGATTAGACAGATGTGCAAACCTGAACCCACAGCCATGTTCAGGATATAACTTGTGCCCCAAGAATAGCTGTTAACAGTGCAGCCCTAAGTCCTGAATATTCATTTCTACAGATGCAGCCTTCTGGCTTGACCCACCGCAGTTAAGCCTACTTTTGATTACTTCTGAACCTAGCACAGCTTTTGAAGTCCCAGATTGTAGCTGTGGTTCCAGATGCTGTTTATTTTATTTTGGGGTTGTTGTTTTTTTGGCTGATTTGTCACCTACTCCCACTACTGACTTAGCTGACATTTGGGTCTGGTTTAGCTGATATGCCTGACTGGTCCTTTTTGCCATGTGAGAAGGGACATGAGCATGCACATTCTGTCTTTCTCCTGGGGTGACATTTCACTTTATCTCATGACGTAGGGCAGTTTGTCTGAATTGCCGCCTCCCATGCAATGTGACATAAAAGTAGTATTGTGTGTGAAGGGGCAATTCAGAGAACTCTTCTGTGCAATTAGGCAAACTGGAACAGTGTGTTGTGAGGAGGTGTGTTGTCCAGACTGGCCGTTAGTGACTTCCAGATTACAGTTCTTATTGTAAAGTGCTCTACAAGGAGATGCCCTTGAGGACTGCATCTCGTCTGTTGACTGGGACAAGCAGACGGGTACAATTTACTCCTGTTCTTCAACAAGCACTTTGGTTTGCAGTATGGTTTTTGGCCCAATTCCAGGTGCTACTTGTGACCTATAAAGCACCAAATAAACGTCAGTGTAATAAACGTTACCCCTTTTGGCAGCTGTAACGTGTTGTGATGCCACCTCCAGAAGTTTGGTGATTATGTCATCGACTGTGAGTTGCATGGCCACACAGCCAGCGCCTTAGAGGGAACACTGGTTGAGAGCAATGGTTCCCAATTTTTTTTAGCATCAGGACCCACTGCACACACAAAAAATCACGTTATCAGCTGCTGAAGCCTCTTTGGCTGTAATGGTGATTGGGCAGCAGTGCTTCCCCCAAGTAGCAAGTTGTTTAACCCTTGATGCACATAGCCTAATCTGCCCTGTCAGTTTCACAAGCCACTGAAATTTGGGTCGTGACCCACTGGTGGGCCACAGACCCACAGTTAGGGAACCACTGGTCTAGCGCATATCTCAGTGGTCTTCTCCTATATGAATCCCTTTCCCCTGCTTTGAGCTTTGCCAGGGAGCACCTGTCTTTCATTGGAGTTTCATTGGATGTCTCTCAGGGAGTTCTGTCTTTCCTTGACGCTAGACTGGCATCTCCCAGAATCAGAGTCCTCTTTCTCTCTCCAGCCAGGGCTAACTCCTCGTAGATGAAGCTGATTGACATTGTCAGCTCAGGTAGCAGATTGGCAGGGAGACCCTTCTCCATCTTTACTTCCCACTCACCCCCACTCTCCACCTCCTTTCAATCACTGCAACCCAGACACCTGTCCCAAAACAAAAATACAACGTGGTTGGGGAGAATCTGCTAGTAATATACAGGCGGCCCAATCCTAATTTGCATTGGAGCAGGCCTGTACTGCATCCAATGCAGGCTTGGGTGCTGCTGGAGCTCACTGTGGGGCAAGAGGACATTAGTACCCTTACCCTGGGGTAAGCCCCAGCCACTCCATAGGGCTGCTCGGATCTGTGCCTGGTATTTAGCAGGCGCAAGTCCGAGCAGCCTGCAGCAGCCTGGGGGCAGGGGTTACAAGTGGCTTGTGTTGGCCCAGAGCCATTTTTGGACAGCACCCACAACTGAAAAAAATATACAATTACAGTCTCTGTATCTATTAATTTTAAGTACAGGTGGGCCCCTGTACCCACATATTCCATGTCCACGGTTTCAATCATCCATGGAGCCCCCCTTACCTTCTTTTAGTCTTACTTTGGGTTGCTAAGAAATCTTCTTGTTCTGAGGTGGGGGCAGGGGAGAACCCTACACCTAACATAGGCTCTCTCTTATCCACAGTTTCAGATATCCCTGGGGCAGCGATGGGATCTACAAATGAACAAGGGGAACGCTGGGCGGGACATAGGTGGGACTTCCGCTTGAGTGGCAGCCTGTCCGTAGCGTTCCGCGGCTGCCCTGGCCTCGGGGGGGGGCTCCTGCTCGCCGGGGGGGACGGGTGGGGGGCGCGCCGGGTGCCTGGGTGAGCAGCGGGGGGGCGCACTAACCGGGGGCAGCCCCCCGAGGCCAGGATAGCTGCGGAACACTACAGATGGGCAGCCAATCACGCGGAAGCCCTGCGTAAGTCCCGCCCAGCATTCCCCTTGTTCATTTGTAGATCCCATCACTGCCCTGGGGGCCCCAGGAACCTATCGCCCGTGGATACCGGGGTTTGCTTGTATATACCAGCAGGAAGCAAGACATGTCTGCAGGTTCTCTGTATCCCTTCTTTATTAGAGACAATACTACACCTTCCTCCCTTTTTCAGAATGTTTCGTGACATTGTTTTATTCCTTCACTGTGGATGATTTCTTGATATATATTTTTTGGTCTGGCATTTTTGTCTCTTTGTGTGAACCTGACTCATTCTACTGCCCTCCATAATATTTGATTGCTCTTTTAATAATTCTCTTCTAGAACCTTCTTTTCCTCCTGCATCTTTCTCTGTTATTTTAATACAATGCAGATTACCAACATCTTTATTTATTTCATTTATTGGTGAGGGTGCAATCCTAATCTGGAGTTAGGCCAGCACAGTTAGGCCAGCAACATTTGACTGGCACAAAGGACACTGTAAATTATGTTTGGACTACCCTCAGAGTCAGAGAAGCCAGCACACAGAAGTGCACCATCCTCCCTGACTACACTAGTGGTCCAAACGCGCTTTATGGTGGCCCTTTGCCAAGGAAACTTTGCTGGCCTAACTGAGCCGACCTACCTCCAGGTTAGGATTGTGCCCTGATTCTTCTTTCATGATGGAACTCAAAAGTTCCCTGGTCATGTCCCATCCAGGCAATGGTCAAATTCAGGCCTGAGCTTTGCAGCAAGTGCCTTCACCATGCTGGGAACACTTTTGACGTACAATCCAAGAAAAAGACAGAACCTGTTGCAAATCTCAAAGCAGTTGAGGCATCTGCAGTTTTTTTTAGCAGTTCCCAGTTTTGTCCTCTGACTACTATCAGAGCAGAACATTATATTGTATATTTTATTGATATGTGCTCTTGCTTCCCAGTGGAGAAGAAGTACCAGGAGAGTGGGCCAGCATTAAGGGGCATTTTATAGAACAAAGCTGTGATTTCCTTAGTCTCTGCACATCCACAGGGAAGAGCAATTTTGCGGAAACAGAGAGATGGTGGGATAATGGATTTCTCTGACAGAATGATGAGTGAAAGAAAGAAGTAATTACCATTAATGCACTTCAATTATGGCTCAACTTTCTTTCATTTTTTTTTTAAACTAGTACGCTCATGGTTAAATTTCTGTTTAAAACAAAACAGTTACCACAGAGCCACAGCTAAAAACAGAAATCCCTCCCAGCTACTGGCAAATTAGCAGTAATGTCCTTATTATACAAAGAGTGGGATGATTGGTTTCTTCCAGGCAAGCACAGGAAGTGCTTGTTTGTTTCAAGTGCTACTCCTTCCTCCCTGAAAATTCACAGTTGAACTTTGCTTCCAATGTTATAATCAGCTAAGCATGATGATACTTTCTTCTGGTTCCTATTTAACTTTCAAAGCCCTCACAGGATTTCTGTCATGGATCAGTGGCACCTTCCAGCAGGGAGTGAGGTCAGTGGACAGCCTCGGTACACAGGAAGACATGTCCTATTAGAAAAGGGAAATGTTTTCAAATCCTTCAGATCTCGAGCAACTAAAAATAAACTAATGAGCCTTAAATTAACTCCTTTTCTTCATCGTGGCATTTTTAAGCTGAGAGAAAGGTATTTATTATCCGGGAAGGATACACAGGAAATGAGGCTTATATGGTGTGCTTTAAAATGGCTGGACTTCCCCCGAACGTTAATATGTTGTGTGGTGTGTGAGCTGTGTAATTGTTTTTTAATCATGATTGCATTGCACCACATGAAACGTTTTATGGGGAGTGCCAGGTTGTTCTCATGTTGCCAGTTGCATTTGCGAACTGCTAGCCGTTCCTTTTCAACTGTCTCTCCTGAACTGTAGCACAATATTAGTGTGTGTCAACACTCAACCTTTTCCTCCATAACCCAGGGAGAACTCAGGCAACTAGCCAAGATTTCTCACCTGTACAAGTGAGTTTAAAACGTCATGATAGGGCAATTACAAAGGCAGTCTCTGGCTCAAAATGCTGTATGACTTTCATTTTTTGTCAAGTCCTTTTACTCTCATGTCCGCTTACTGTTTAATGGATTTGTAGGTATACAATCCATATTGTAAGGGACGTGGTGGCGCAGCGGGTTAATTCGCTGTTGCTGGGCTTTCCGACTGGAAGGTTGGGAGTTCAAGACTGCGTGAGGAAGTGAGCTCCCGTTGCTTGTCCCAGCTCCTGCCAACCTAGCAGTTCGAAAGCACCTAAAATGCAAGTAGATAAATAGGGACTACTTCGGTGGGAAGGTAACAGTGTTCCATGAGCTACGGCTTATAGTCATGCCGGCCACATGACCACAGAAGATGAGCACCGCCCCCTACAGTCGGTCACGACTAGACCATTCGGTTGTGGGGAAACCTTTACCTTTTAGGTATACAATAACACATAACCTGAAGCTGAAACTCAAATACTTTGGCCACCTCTACTTTGAGAAGAGAGGACTCCTTAGAAAAGACCCTCATGCTGGGAAAGATGGAAGGCAAAAGGAGAAGGGGGCGGCAGAGGCTGAGATGGTTAGATAGTATCACCGAACCAATGGACATGAAATTGGGTGAACTCCAGAAGCTAGTGGAGGACAGAGAAGCCTGGCGTGCTGTGGTCCATGGGGTCGCGAAGAGTCGGACATGATTTAGCGATTAAATAACAATTACACATAATAAATATGGGATGCTCTCAGTAGGTATCCAAGTCTTTTGGCCTGTTTCACCGTATATCTCAATCATGAGTAAACCCCATTAGAAAATGAACATGCTGGCACAAATATATATTCAATTTCCTGGCTATTTAGTTATTTACATTCTTTGTATGCTGCTATTCTAAAGAATCGCCCAAGGCCACATTACCAAGGAAAATAAAATATACAAATACACTGTTCCCATTTATTTATTTTTTAATTTTGATGGTTCTTCTTGACATTTTTGATTGTATAGTTTTACAATAAAAAATGTCAAGAACCATCAAAATAAAAAAAACCATAAATGGGAAGAGCCCAGAAAATACATTTTAAGAAAAAGAACAGACTTACCTAAATGGCAAAAGTAAACAGAGAAGTCGTTTGGTGGGCTTCCTTGGGGAGATGTTTCCATAGTGTAAATGCTACTGTGAAAACATCTCTACGCCATGTCCAGTTTGCTTTTGGGTAGCACTATCTACCCAGTGTGGGGTAGGCAAGGCCGGCAGCCCAGCGCCACAGCCTAAGCTGGGTCCAGAGAGCTGGAGCCTCCCTGCGGCAAGGGCACGTTTGCACCCTTACCATTGGGGAAGCGCCATCCTTCCCAATGCACTACTCAGATTTGCGCCTGCTAAACGGCAGGAGCAGATCCGAAGAGACCGCGTGGCCTGGATTGTGGCTGCGCGGCCTCCTGGATGGGCTTAGAATTCGGCCTTATGACCGAATCTGGAGCCCGCCCATGTCCCGCCTCCAACCTCCCTCCCCCCACCAATTCTGTGTCTATCTGGACCCAGAGGCCCCCCTTGCACCAGCTTGCTTCAGCCGACGCGAGGGAGGCTTAGCGTGGGCGCATCAGTCCCATTGCTTGAGCGCCGATTGACACCCCAACGTCGGCACAACGTGTGTCGCGCCGATGCTATGACATAGCGTCAGCGCAATGGGCGCCCTAAAAGGAAGGGAGATGAAGCTATATCTTTCCATATAATCTGAGAAGATGCAGAGGATCTTGTGGGAAAAAGCACTTTATGCAAGGCCTGAGCTGTTTTGAAGGTGAGTACTCAGAAATTAATAGGCCACTAGTGCAACTACATCAGGATGCCACCAACATGTTCTTTCCATCCTGCTATGGACTTGTTGAAGCTTCTTCACCATTTTCAGAGGCAGTCCCATATATAGAGAATTTCAATTATGAACCTAGAGCAATATTTCTCATTGTTTGTCCCGCATTGTAGCACTTTGCATGGTCCACCTGTTGGAAGTACAAGTAGATTAACCTTAAGCTGGACATCTGAAATCCAGGCTATTCTGAAATCCACAGAAATTCTGAACATTTCTGTTCAAGAATGTTTTTTTTAATTTTCTGAATTGTGAACACTAAAAAGTCTTGTGCTCATTCCCACATACAGGCTCTAAGTTCTGTTCTCTGCTCTGTGATGTGTACCATTGTTGAAAAATGTCTGAAAGCCACCCAAATGGGTTACAGTGAAAGCAGCAAAAGGAAGCATTTCTCACCGTACTTATGCAGTAATTCCAAAATCCAGACACTTCCTTATCCCAAGCAGTCTGGATAAGGGATACACAACCTGTACCACCGGAGGTAACCGGAAGGTGATTAGCCTCTTACATGAGCCAATAATACAACTTGTCACTGGATGAATGTGATCATAAAAAGGATACTGATGATTGTCAGTGAATCCTAATAATTTCACTAACATGAGTTAAATGTCTATAAACAGGCATGATGACAACACAGTGCACCTCTTAGATCTAATGAGCATTTGGGCACACAGTTCGCCCTGTTTGTTGCATTGCGTCTGGTCTCCCAATTTAGAAGCAACTGGCAAAGACAATTTTTTTTCTCTATACCCACATATGCAAACCAAGAAATAGAGCAGTGTTTCTCAAACTGTGGGTTGGAACCTAATGTCAGGTGGGTCACGGAAAGCTGGGAGCCGCCATTTTGGAAGCTGCAAACCTTACTCCTGCTATATTCCATTTGTGAGTGTTAACAGTTTCAATTTTCAAGTGAGGGTTTTTTAAATTTTGCTATTAGTTCAATGCTTTTACACAATATTTTGTCCTAATAATAACATGTCCTAATCTTGCTTTCTGCCAGGCTTGTTTCATGGTTGTACAATTGCTGCAGTCCAAGAATGCCAGTTTGCATTCTAGGAGTATTATTTTATTATGTCACAATGATGGCACTTCCTGCTTGATGATGTCACCCCTCACTATGACATCACTTCTGGGGTGTCCTGATATGAATGCCATTCTAAAAAGTGGGTCCTAGTCTAAAAGGTTTGAGAACCACTGAAATAGAAGATTAACATTTCAGGCATTGCATGAAATGGACTGTTACCTATGAAAGCTTAACCCACAATAAGTATGTGATTCTTTAAGGGGCTACAAGATTCTTGGTTGTTTTTGCCACAACAGACAAAACAAACAAAACAGCAGTGGACTACATCACAGCCTGTTTTGGCACAGCTATGCTATGCATGCTATGGTAGGGAAAAGGATAAGATTGGGCTGTAAATAAAACATCAAATGCTTAGCTTCTTGAAGGGTACATATAGTATCTTGTAACATAACATAAATTGTCATAATTTTTCTCCACTTTCTCTGTGCAGTGACACACACACATTCCATGAATTGCACTGTAAGGAAACAAGAACATTGACATCAAAGTGCTGAGCTATGTTGCAAAGACAGAGTGCATGGCAGCCTCCCATGTGCGGTGTCGAGCTTTTTCCTTTCTCTTTTCTTTTTGTGTTTTGGACCTTGCCAAATTTCCTCCACCTGCAAGGGTTTCTGGAGGAAGCAGTCTATATTTCATACAAGATCCAAACACTCTCTGCTGTTACTCCACAGTTTATTCATTTTCCTTGATTACTGACTTTTTCTGGCTCATTTCCTGTGTTTGTGAATGTTTGTGAAGGGTAAGTGTGGGTCAAAATGGAAAATGGCACGATACGAACAATTCTAAAATGAACATAAGAACCTAAGAACATAAGAAGAGCCCTGCTGGATCAGGCCAAAGGCCCATCTAGTCCAGCTTCCTGTATCTCACAGTGGCCCCACCAGGTGCCCCAGGGAGACATGAGACAACAAGATGCTTGCATCCTGTTGCCACTCCCTTGCACCCAGTACTCTGAAGTAGCCTACTACTAATGTAAGGAGGTTACAACCCATCATTGCCTATAGCCACGATGGACTTTTCTTCCAGAAATCCGTCCAATCCCCTCTTAAAGGCATCTAGACCAGATGCCATCACCACCTCCTGTGGCAAAGAGTTCCACAGATTAACTACCCGCTGGGTAAAAAAGTACTTCCTTTTGTCTGTTTTTACTCTTCCAACCCTCAGTTTTAGCGGATGCCCCCTGGTTCTGGTGTTTTGAGAGACGGAAAAGAACATCCCTCTATCAACTCTATCCCTTCCGTGCATTATTTTGTATGTCTCAATCATGTCTCCTCTCAGGCACCTTTTTTCTAGGCTGAAGAGCCCCAAATGCTGCAGTCTTTCTTCATAAGGGAGGTGCCCCAGCCCCGTAATCCTTTTCGTCGCTCTTTTCTGCACCTTTTCCAACTCCACTATGTCCTTTTTGAGGTGCAGCGACCAGAACTGGACACAATATTCCAGGTGAGGCCTTACCATCGATTTGTACAATGGCATGATAATATTGGCTGTTTTATTCTCAACCCCTTTTTTAATTACCCGAAGCATGGAATTGGCCTTCTTAATTGCTGCTGCACACTGGGTCGATACCTTCATTGAATTGTCCACCAGCACCCCAAGATCTCTCTCTTGAGCTGTCACAGACAGCTCAGAACCCATTAGCCTATAGGTGAAGTTTTGGTTTTTTGCCCCAATGTGCATCACTTTACACTTGTCTACATTGAAATGCATCTGCCATTTGGCTGCCCATTCCCCCAACTTGGAGAGATCCTTCTGGAGCTCTTCACAATCCCCTATGGTCTTCACCACCCAAAAAAGTTTTGTGTCATCCACAATCTTGGCCACCTTGCTGCTTATCCCTGTCTCCAGGTCATTTATGAACAAGTTGAAAAGCACGGGCCCCAAGACAAATCCCTGGGGCACTCCGCTTTTCACCTCTCTCCATTGTGAAAATGGCCCATGTACCCCCACTCTCCTGGCCCTCAACCAATTCTGAATCCATAAGAGGACCTGCCCTCTTATTCCCTGACTGTGAAGTTTCTTCAGCAGCCTTTGGTGGGGGACTGTGTCAAATGCCTTCTGAAAATCCAGGTATATGATATCCACAGGTTCACCCACATCCACGTGCCTGTTGACCTTTTCAAAGAATTCCAAAAGGTTCGTGAGGCAAGACTTACCCTTACAGAAGCCATGCTGACTTTCCTTCAGCAGTACTTGTTCCTCTACGTATTTTAGGATTTTATCTTTGATGAGGCTTTCCACCATCTTACCCAGAACAGATGTTAGGCTGACCAGCCTGTACTTTCCAGGGTCCCCCCTTCTCCCTTTTTTAAAGACTGGCGTGACATTGGTTGTCCTCCAATCCTCTGGCACCGTGGCTGTTTGAAGGGACAAGTTGCATACTCTAGTTAAGAGGTCAGCAACTTTGTTCTTTAGTTCCTTAATAACTCTTGGGTGTATACCAGCTGTGCCTGGTGACTTATTTGTATGTAGTTTATCAATTTGATCTAAAACATCTTCTTTATTAACCATTATCTGATTTAATTCCTTAGTTAGGAAGGGCTGTTCGGGCTGCAGTATCTGCTCAAGTTCTTCTGCTGTGAAGACGGACGCAAAGAATTCATTTAATTTCTCTGCGATCTCCAAGACCCCTTTTATCAACTCTTTTCCTCCCTCACCATGCAGCGGGCCAACTGCCTCTCTGGCAGGTTTCCTGCTTCTAACATATTTGAAGAAGCTTTTATTATTCCCCTTTATGTTGCTAGCCATGCATTCCTCAAACTCTTTCTTGGCCTCCCGTATCCCCTTCTTTTTTGTCTTTTGCCAGAGTTTATGTTGTTTTTTATTCTCCTCACTGGGGCAAGACTTCCATTTACGGAAAGAAGCTTCCTTGCTCTTTACCGCTTCTCTAACTTTGTTTGTCAGCCATGCAGGCACCCTCCTGGACCTTGTCGAGCCCTTCTTTCTTTGCAGTATACATTTCCGTTGGGCCTCTACTATTGTTATTTTAAATAGTCTCCACGCAGCCTGGAGAGACTGGACACTTTTTACCTTCCCTATTAATTTCTTTCTAACTAGCCTCCTCATCTGATGGAAATCTGCCCTTCGAAAGTCAAGGGTTCTTGTGTCAGATTTGCTCTGCACCCTTTCGTGGACATGCATGGCAAAACCAATCACAGCATGGTCACTGTTCCCCAATGGCTCAGTAACTCTTACATCCCTAACTAGGTCCTGAGTACCACACAATATTAAATCCAGAGTCACCTGTCTCTGGATACCAGAGGATGTCTGCCTTGTTGCCTTGAATTGGAAGTGCTTAAGGACACACTCTGCTGAAAGTTCACAGCTCATATGGGCTCTGGGCTGGTTATAGGGCATATGAGCCTGTGAATTACAATCCTCAAAGGCAATATTACACTTTCACTTTCATTGGAAAGATCGGATTTGCTTCGATTTTCACATCAGATTTGATTCTATTTTCTTATTTCTGAAGAAATAGTTTATCCTCAGTTTATGAGCCCACATGCACTATCACTAAGCAGAGTGACAATTGCATTGATTCAATCAAAGCTTTAGCTAACCGGCCAAATTAAATTTGCAGCCCAATCCTAAATAGTGCCTCACCACCGCCAATGCAGCCATGACAATGGACTGTGTGCTGCATCCTGCCAGGTGGGTGACAATTTAAGTCTCTTTGAGGGAAGGGAACATTTGTTCCCTTGCTCTGGGGCAAGCCTTCACTGCCCCAATGGATCTCCTTGGATCTGCGCCAGCCATTTTGAGTACAGAACAGGAAACTAAAGGAAGAGGAAAAAGGTGAGGCGACCCGGACAGGATCCTGGTGCATGCTGGTGCTGCTGTGATCCACCCAGTCCCTTCCCCGTTTTACCTCCTGGATGATGAGTCTTTGTTGGCTTTATTTTCTGTGATTTGATTGTTTGTCTATAAGCAGTTGTACAACCTCGTCTTAACTTGTGCTTGGACTTGCATGGCAAAACCAATCGCAGCATGGTCACTGTTCCCCAATGGCTCAGTAACTAACTCAGCAAGTAACTAACCTTGCCAATGGCAAGGACCTAACTAGGTCCCAAGTACCACTCAATATTAAATCCAGAGTTGCCTGTCCTCTGGTGGGCTCCATGACTAGCTGCTCTAAGGCACAGTCATTCAGCACGTCAAGGAATCCGGTCTCTCTTTCTTGACCAGAGCACCAGTTGACCTAGTCGATATGAGGATAATTGAAGTCCCCCATGATTACAATGCTGTCTCTCTTGGTCAACACCCTGATTTGTTTGCTCATTTCAAGGTCACCTTCAAGTTTTTGATCCGGAGGACGATATAACACCCCCACTATTACATCGCTCTTATGGCCTGGTAGTTTAACCCACAGTGATTCTATGGTGGAGTCCGGCACACCTTCAGTTTCTACTCTGCTGGATTCTATCCCTTCTTTGATATAGATGGCCACCCCACCGCCAACACGCCATTCCCTGTCCTTCCTATAGAGTTTATAGCCTGGGATTCCCGTATCCCACTGGTTCTCTGCATTCCACCCGGTTTTCGTTATGCCTACTATATCAATGTTTTCCCTAGCCACCAAACATTCCAGTTCCCCCATCTTTGCTCGCAGACTTCGGGCATTTGCATAATAACACCTATATACGGGGTTCCCTAAGGAGGGGCTCTTTTTTGATCCCTTTCCCCCCCTCTCTTTCTACTGGACAAACTGTCACTTACACTCACGTTTGAAGTTCTATTTCCTACTCCTCCATTACTCTGTGGTACTCCTCCACCCTCCTCTTCCCATAGGATGAGGAGTTCCAAACTGGATGCCACTCGGCTCCTGTCGGCTTTCCCCCAGGGATCAGTTTAAAAGCTGCTCTGCCACCTTTTTAATGTTAAGTGCCAGCAGCCTGGTTCCATTTTGGTTCAAGTGAAGCCCGTCCCTCTTGTCTTGCCTGGCTTGTCCCAGAACGTCCCCCAGTGCCTAACGAATCTAAACCCCTCCTCCCGACACCACCGTCTCATCCACGCATTGAGACCCCTGATCTCCGCCTGCCTAGCTGGCCCTGCACGTGGAACGGGTAGCACTTCTGAGAACGCTACCTTGGGGGTCCTGGCCTTCAGCGTCCTGCCTAGCAACCTAAATTTGGCTTCCAGGACCTCCCGGCTACATTTCCCCACATCGTTGGTGCCAACATGCACCATGACCGCTACCTCCTTCCCAGCACTCCTTACCAGCCTATCTAGATGAGACATGATGTCCACAACCTTCGCACCAGGCAGGCAAGTCACCGTGCGGTCCTCACATCCGTTACAGACCCCCCTCTCTATATTCCTAACTATAGAATCGCCCATGACAAGGAGACCGCAACCCCCCTCCCGCCGAGGAGCATCCTTAGTGCGACTGGATGCAGGCTCGTCACTGGAAGAAGGGGCCCCCGCTGGGGGATTAATTCCCTCTGTTCCAGGCTGAAGTCCTCCAGCCCAGAGACTCCTTTCCCCAGCAGCTGAGGAGCTGCCCGTCTGAGGGTGGGACGAAGCCTGCAAGTCCCCAGATGTCTCACCGTGGACCCTCACTGCCTGTCTCTGCTTCTCCAGGTCCGCAACCAAGGCCTCTAGGGAGCAGACGCGTTCCCTGACTGCTTGGAGCTCCTTGCACCGATGACACACCCACGACTTACGCCCCAGAGGCATATAGTCATACATGTGGCACTCTGTGCAAAACACTGGATAGCCCCCACCCAACTGCTGGCTGGCTGGCTCCCTCTCTGTGTTTGTTTAGGAAGGAGCTGCCCTGCTTCTAAGAGAAAGGGCAGGGTCTGGGGCCCTGGCTTCCTCACCCTGCTGCTTAACTCGCGCAGATGCATAACGTGCTTGTTTACCAGGCACTTTGTCGCTGCGTAACTCACTTGTTTACCGTATACTGTATTAATACATGCTTTGCAGTCACATCCTTTGTACTGGAAAGCTTTTTCCCTTTTCCCAGATATGTAGAGTTATTCATTGATGGTGGAAAAGCACTCTTCATATGCTTAGAGATTTGGGGCCTAATCCTATCCTGGGCCTGCTTGCATGGCACAGGGCCACTGAGGCCATGGCCACTGAATCTTGCAGGCTGGATAGTGATCAGCCCAGCTGGGAGTGGTAAGTCAAGTTTTACTTCCTCCTCCACTGCTGACAGGTCCCATATGGGACTTCTCAAGGCTGTTCCAGCTCTACTGGCACAACTTTGTGGAGCCTGCTGGGGGCATGTCCAGGGAGTGGCAGGGCATAGGATCTGGTGGATGCTGCTGCCACTGACACACTAACATCCTGTCCAGGCCCTGTCCTGATCTGCCTTTCTCCCCTTCCCAATCCACCTCCATCACCAGCACATAACTGCTGGGAGCCAGTCTGCAGAGAGCTGCTGGCAACCTGAGTCCTTCTGTGCTGTACACGGGCAAGAGTGTTCCACAGGCCAGCAGAAAGGCTGTTGCGACAGCAGCCTGCACAATATATTGGTTCCACCAAGTTCAGACAAGTTCCACTGGTGTATTACATGGATAGGATTAGGCCATAAGGATGCCAACTTTGATTGAAGCTATTCTTGGAGATTGTTTTCCCCCAATATGATGTAATGTTTGGAAATTGTTGGAATCCCAATCAAAATCCCCAAGATTGCATTCAGTGGTTCCCAAACTGTGGGTCGGGACCCACCAGTTGGTTGCAAGCCAATTTCAGATGGGTTGTGAAGCATCTAGAGCAGCATCTAGACCATATTGAAAATATGGGAAGATGGGATGCTGGAAAGGGGGAGGGCTGTGTGTTTCTTTGCTTGTATCAAGGTGGTAAATAGGCTTTTTCCTTTCTGATTCACTTTGCTGTTGGAAAATGGTTGAGAAATCGCCCAACATTGCTGCATTCTCAGGAGAGCATCAGGCTCTGGAGGCACAACGATGGTGCTTCTGGCCATGACATCACTTCCGGTGGGTCCTGAACAGATTGTCATTGTAAAAACTGGGTCCTGGCACTAAAACGTTTGAGAACCACTGCAGTGGTCATTTGGCGATTAATGCTGATTCTTGAAGACTTCAAGTCAATCCTGGTGCATTGGGAACTCTATCAGAGATTAATAATCTGGCCCATTCTTAAGAGGCCCTTAATTGGGAGGGATTGGTGTGGCTCATCTTCCTTTGAGCCCTGGTATTCCCTAGTCACAGATATCTGCCATAGTCGACGTATAGCATGGAAGCTTGCAGGTCAGATTCGTTGAACAGAAAGGTCAGAGTCACATTAACATTATAAAATGCACCAGATACAGAAGGCTTCATTGTTGTGTGCGGGGAATGCAGTTCATGTGATCAGGAAATGCAGTGGGACTTGTGCTGAATGTCAAGGAGCTAGTTATTGATACTAAGATCCCTCTGGAAAAGGAGCAGTCAGTGGAAGAAAACAAGCGTAAGCAGCTGACCAGATTTCATTTGTATGTCATTTATAAATGTTCACTTTTAAACTGAATCCTCATATCAAAATAGTTGTGCTGCTACACACTCATCTGGGCATTTTTATTTTATTCCTTCCTTCCTAGAGCTCAAACTTCTGATTACTTTCACATCAGTCCTATTAGGTAGGTTAGGCTGAAAGATGGGTTAACCATGACTGACAAGCTTTCTTCAGATATCTTTTTAATTTTGGAGAATGTTCATAGTTAGCAGCACACTGGCAAGCCCCACCCACACACTCTAAAACTTTGGTCTTCTCCCCTCCCCTTCTGCTGTGCTCCTCAGTGTTTCTATGTTGGTCTGAAGTGACAAATGTTGTCGGGGATTCTTCCCAGGATTAGGGCACCCAGTGCCCCTAATCACAAGGAGGATCTTTCCCTGCGTCAGCACTTGAAGCTGGGAAATTACAGCCACTATGGTGGAGTGCAGCCATTTTCAACCAGTGTGCCGTGGCACTTTGGTGTGCTGTGAATGGTCCACAGGTGTGCTGCGGGAGTTTGGGTGAGGGTTATTTTTTTAGTAGGGCCATTGGGGGATGTGAGCCCCAGACCAGCATTGTGATGTGCCTTGTCAATGCTCAAATCACTGATGGTGTGCCTTGATAATTTTAGCACCCTGTCAGTGCGCCATGAGAAGCAAAATAGCTGGTGCAGTGGTTAGAATATTGGACCAGAAAGACCTACATTCAAGTCCTGCTCATCTTCCTGGGTGCGAGAGGAGTCATTGACCCTTCCCGGAACTCTAGGAAGGGAAATAAATTATTTCCTAATAAGTAATAGGAAATATTCCTTGGAAAATGTCATCTCCATGCAATATGGAAGGAAGCCATGTGTAATAAACACAGTGTTATTGCAGAAGAAGCCCCCAAAGGACATATCTACATACTGCAAACTAGTTTTCTAGTTATTTGGGTTGTTTCTGCACTAGAGTCCTTTTGAGCTGCCGAGCCATTGTTTTTTTTTTTTTTTCCCCTGCAATCAGCTGGAAGGGAAACAGCTGGAATTAAAACAGAGGTTTCACACAGGACTAAATATAGGGTTATATTACTTAGCACATAGCATGCAGTCATTTAATTGTAACTACACTAAAGCACAAATGTTGAATCTGCTGTAAATCTCCCACACTGCTGAAGTCTCATTGGTTTACCCTGTCCTACTGATATGGCAATGGGGCCTCTCCTTTCAGGTAGAGCCGAGGACATAGATAATCACAATAGGGCTGATAATCCCCAGGCCCTTGACATCTAAGGCAGTGCACCAAATGCTACCTCCTTACGTGCCAGCCTCTGCTCCTCCTACTCCACAGTGCTCTAGCCACGTGTCCCCATGGCCATATTTCCTCTTCCTGTTTTCCCCCCTCTTCCTTTTTGAATCCAGGGAATGGATGGAGGAGGAGCAGTGGGGGCAAGTTGGTAGACAGAGATGGGAGCCCCCCAGTGATGTCATCTGGTAATGAAGAACCCGAACGCTGGACGGGACTTATGCATGATTGGCTGCCTGTCTGTTCCGTTCCGCGGCTGCCCTGGGCTCAGGGGGGTGCCTGCTCACCGGGGGGGATGGGTGGGGGGCGCGCCGGGTGCCTGGGCGAGCAGCGGTGGAGCACGCCAACTGGGGGAAGCCCCCCCCCCTGAGGCCAGGGCAGCCGTGGAACGGAATGGACGGGCTGCCAATCATGCGTAAGTCCCGCCCAGTGTTCCCGTTCTTCATTACCAGATGACATCACTGGAGCCCCCCACCAATCTGCTGCCTAAAGCAGCCATTTCAGTTGGCCTTCTGGATGGACTGGCCCTGCTTCCCAGTGAGCACTTCACTAAGTACTTAGTTCCCCTCTTTCCTGTGCTTCCCATATGTTCACATGTTTAATGCACAAGGCCCGTTTGCAATTTGTTCAGGTTCTTCTGGAATCGCTTTTATGGCGATTCTGGAATCTTCTGGAAAGGCCATTATGGAATCGCTTAGTGTTGGGAGAACACAAAGCTAAGGGCGCCATCCTAACCCACATTCCAGCACTGGAACAAGGGCAGTGCAGCTTTGAGGTAAGGAAACGAAAATTCCTTTACCTTGAGGAGGCCTCCGTGATTGCCCCCTAACTGCATAATACCCCATTGGCACATCAATGTCAGTACTAGAAAGTTGGTTAGGATTGCACCCTCAGTTACTTTATGCATGGTTCTGCTGAGCAAGGTGTCTCAGAAGCAAGAGTGCAGGCTCACCTTTCAACAGGGGAGCGATATTTTTTCCCTGACACTTAAGCATCAGAGTTTGAAAGGTTCTTGACAAGCAAGAAAAGAAAAAAAATCTTTATGTTGAACTATGGAAAGAGAAATGGAATAAAAGTCCAAACTTTGCATCACAGATTCTTCCTGTTCAGGGAAGAGGCCAATCTGCAACTGTTCAGACATCTGCTACCACTCAGTAGAAGGATCAAACTGGTATTAGCAAACAGGAGACTAGTGTCTACAAAGCAGTGTTAAGAATGCTGTTCTGGTAATAGTGCTAACAGAGGAACTTCATGAAAAGGAAACGCTTTTAGTGTGACCCGAAGGTCATCAAATTCCAGATAAATGTCATCCTTGCTGGTAGTTTCTTCACTGGCAGATGGTTGAGAGTCATGAGTGCTTACTGTTCCCTTGTTGACTTTGTGACATGCATAGTTTTTTTCCCCCCGCTCAAAAGGAAAGCCAGGATCCTGATGGTTTAGTGACACACCAGTCTGTCAGGGTGAAGAAGGAAATTTGAGGCTCCCCCCCCCCAAAAAAAACCCCAGTTCCCATCACGGTTTCTTTCTCACACCTTTTCACTGCAGCTTCCTTGCATTAGAGCCCATTAAAACACACACACACACACACACACACACACACACTTTGTCTTACTGGCTGTGAGATCCCAGCCAATCAGGCATCACCACACAGTCAATGTGATCATGTGACAGCCCACGTAGGTGATCAAATTGGATTATGCAGCATGATTTGCTTATAGGATAATGACATACTCATTCTTTCTCTTATCCCCTGCAAAGATTTTAACCAGTGGCGTTCCTATTGGGGGGGGCGAAATGCTAAGTTTTACAGAAACCTGAGCTCCTGTGTAATGTGGCCCCTCCCTTCCCTTCAGAGCTATTCACAGCTCAGAGAGCAAAAACCTCTGAGCCAGGTCTCCAATTGCAAATGGCTCTGAAGGGGAGGGGCCACATTACACAGGAGCTCTTGCAAAGCGTAATGTTTTGCTCAAGCTGTAGGAGTGCTTATGCTTACTTGTTTTCCCTCACAAACAAGGAGAGAAGTGGGCAGAATGGGAAAGATAAGGGGGCGCTTGAATGGATCAGGCCCAGGAGGAGGATGGATTTGGCAGTGGCATTCCCCCCCCCAAAATGTAGGAACTCCACTGATTTTAACAACCCTTTGCACCCCTCCGGAAGTTGCCAAAGAGGTGAGGGTGTTCTTAAAAGTAAGTCCTTTCCATTTAGGGTCATACCTAGTTTTGAGGGAAACTAAACTGTGAATTTTCTGTTGATTTCATACAGTACATTTCTAAATTTTCATTTTACTAAAAAATGCCCTACCAGTAAACACGTACACAAACACACAAAAGCCAAACTCTGCAGGAAGACCCCCCAGGGAGGCAACAGATCCTCATTCAAAGCACAAGCCTAACCTGGAGTTAGGCAGGCACACTTAGGCCAGCAAAGTTTGGCCAGCACAAGGGCCACCGTAAAGCATGTTTGGACCACTCAGGGAGGATGGCACGCATCTATGTGCTGCTCTCACTGATTCCGAGAGTGGTCCAAATATACTTCATGATGTTCCTTGTGCCGGCCAAACCTTTCTGGCTTAACTGAGCCGGCCTAACTCCAGGCTAGGATTCCGCCCTCAAATGGGTTCCATTATTGCAGTGCCACCACAGAGGAGGCCCCCCCTCTTGTGGCTACCCACTTTGCCTCAGTGAAAGATGCCACACATAGGAGGCCCCCTCATGGGCAAGCTGGTATAAGGTTGTCCCTGAGATCCTCTGATTGATTGAAACCTTTATTGGCATAAAACAATAGGCACAAAGCTAAGACACATCCAAAGTCTATAAATATCAGCCATACATAAAAACAAACATTTTTTAACCCCACATTTTACCCAGAATATGTACATCAGACGAATGCAATTTATTTCTGTTCTCTGGCTGCCACAATCTGCTGCCTATAAATCACTACCGTCTTGGTTATATCGTCAGTAAAATCATTCAGAATTTTAGCACTGTCTGGGTATTCTTTCTTATCTGCTAGGATTGGGTCTAAATATTTGACCCTGATAGTGTCATATATAGGACAGTATAACAGCGTGTGCTGTAGGGTTTCAATGCTGTCCAGATTACATGGGCACCATCTGGAAGAATAGGTTGTCCCCCGGAATCTTCCTCCAGAACAATAGGTTGTCCCCTGGAACAGGACCTCTGATGGTAAAACATTAAACCTAGCCAGAGAGAAAATACGGCGTTCCTCAGGACTGACTAAAGAAGAAAAATAAGTGGCCACCTGCCCATACTTCACTGCAATCATAGAATTTAAGGGGGAACAGGTTGTATTTGCCATGGAGTACAAGTTTTGCATTTCAGTATCGAGTAATCTTTGTTTGATTTCTTGATATGCTTCTGTTTGGGAGAGTACACACAAGGAGTCCATAGAAACACTAATAGCTCTAATCTTTTGTTCTATATAAGCTAGCCATTTGGAAGTGCTAGTCTCTGATAGCATTTGATAACGAAGACTCTGTGGGTCAGGTTGATGGTGAATTTGGAGCCAATATTTAACTGTAGTGAGCCATGCTTTTGTTTCAACTAGATTTTGTCCAGTTTCTAAACAAATTGCAGCATATGGCACACAATTTGGAAGGCCCAGAATTTTTCTTAAAAATTTAGCTTGAACTCGCTCCATAGGCTGACCAATTGCTTTGATCCAAACAGGAATGCCAAATAGTAATTGGGGGACAACTTTGACATTAAACACTTTTGCTGCCGCAGGGACAAAACAATTGCCTTGATTATAATAGAAACGGGTAATAGAGTTGGTGGTGAAATTGGCCAAGTTAATTGCTCTATTATGTTGGATAATCCATGTGCTGTTATATTGAAAATGGACACCCAGGTACTTATAGTTTTTATCGTGTTTTATCCTTTCCCCCTTTATTGTCCAATTCTGGGGCTTCTAACTTTTAGAAAATATTAGAATTTTTGATTTCCCATAATTCATCTCCAACCTGTCAATGGATAGGTAGTCATAACACCTGTTTAGCAGGTGCGCAAGTCCAACCTGAGAGGTAGAGATCACAACTGCATCATCTGCATACAATAGCAGAGGTACATGGACTGAACCCAGTTTCGGCAGATGGCCATTGACCTTGGAGAGGAAGAGAGCCAGATAATAAAGAAAGAGGGTGAATAAAGAGGGCACCAGAATGCAGCTCTGCTTCATGCCCTTCTCTACCAGTATTTTAGGTGTGAGCTTCCCCAAAGATGAACAACGTACTTGGCAAGTGGTACCGAATGGAACTTTCTTATTAAGAAAAGCAGTCTTGGGTCGATGTTAGCTTCTCCCACAGTATTTCCCGGTTGACCGAATCAAAGGCTCCCTTTAAGTCCAAGAAGGCTGTATAGAGTTTTAAATTAAGCTTCCTAGAATATTTATCTGTTAGAATATTTATCGGCCAAAATCATGCAGTGATCTGCAGTGGGTAAGTCTTTACGGAAGCCAATTTGCTCCGGTCCTGGGAGTCCTTGACTTGCCATCCAGGTGGAGAGTCTACCTAATAGATGTTTAGCATATAGCTTACCCAGAGAGGAAAGAAGGCTGATGGGTCTATAGCTGGAAGGGTCATGTTGGTCGCCCTTTTTATAGATGGGTGCAGTGGTGAAATTCAGCCAGTTCTCACCAGTTCTGCAGAACCGGTTGTATTGTTAATTTTAGGTTGGAAGAGGGAAGAAAGGTAGCGGCCGCCCTGAAGGACATAGAACCGGCTGTTAATTTATTTGAATCCTACCACTGGATGGGGTGCCAGAACAGCATTTGTCCATGCCTCTGGCATCATAACTGTCCAGTCTATGATTGTAAATAAAGTGGAGTACTGTAACCCACCAGTCAGGGACATTTTTCATGGCCTCATAAGGAAGCATATCTGGGCTTGGTGTTTTCCCTGTCTTCACTTGGGCTATTAATTCCCTGACCTCCTCCGGGGTGACAGGCGGCCAGTCTGGCAAGTCTAGTGGTGATGGCTTTGATGGAGATAGTACACCTTCCCTGCCTACATGGAATAAAGATGTAAAATATTGCCACCTCACAAAAGGGGAGATGGCAGCTGAGTTTGGGCTAGAATCACAGAATGATCCTGAGACAATTGCCCAGAATTGTTTAGTTCTATTTAGGCTGGATGCGCAGATTAATTTATCCAATTGAGCACTGGCAAAGTTTAATTAACACCTGAAGTTGCTTTTTAAGTCTAAAGTATACTTCTGGGATCTCCACCTCTCCTCGCCTCTGATTTTTCAATTGCCTACATTCTCTGTCAAACCATGGGGCATCCTTGACAGTGCTTCCATTCTGTGGGCCATCAGAATTATGCCTCAGGGCAGCTAGAACATGGGAGATGAGCGCTTCAAAGTAGCTCCGGAGGATTCCTTTCCCTTAACATCTCTGATTTGTATCTCAAACTGACTCTAGAATTTCCTTCAACCTCTGGTTGGAAGTGGGGGTCCAGAAAACCTTTGACCAGGACTCTAATCCAACAGCCCCCTCACTTGCAGCCACCCGTACTTCCTGCTCTAGATTGATCTTCAATATAAGAGGGAAGTGGTCGCTCTGTGTACAATCCCCTATGCAAAGTCTACGATATGAGCCTTCAAGGAAAAAGGGATCCACACATAGTCCACTACACTCGATCCTTGAGAGAAGGCGAAAGTAAATTCACCTGAGTTAGGGAATTCTCAGATCCTCTGGTCTTGACCAAGTCCCAAGCTGTAAAGGGCTTTAATGGTAAAAACCAGCACCTTAAATTGTGCCAGGAAATGAAATTATTAGCCTAAGAACTCAACAACTGTCCCCTTTTTAACAGAAGAAGTGGCAGCAATGTACAACTCCAGAATATGGGCCAAAGTACAACTCCAGGATATGGGTCAGCTCATAGAGGGAGAAGTCAGAGTAGCACTGCATTGTCAAAAAAAACTCGAGTCACTATCTGAAAGTAGGCCTCTATTCTTTGAAGGAACAAGGGCACAATTAAAACACTAGTAACAATCAGATGCTATTAGCAACTGAGAGAACATTCTGTCTCAGTATCTTGCTATATACATGCTGCTGCTTTCTTGCCAGTGGGAGAGATTTCATTTGATTTGGTCATCCTTGTAAAGAACAAAAGAAGGCTAGGCCATGGCTTGACTCCATTTTGTCATGTCTCTATTTTGTGGGAAAGAGCTGAAGCTGCTAAAATACCAGCTGGTGGTAATCAGCTCACTTCCTGATGTAACCAGGAAGTGTAATTTCCTATCTGCTTTGTTTCTGCAGAAAGGTATGAGGTCATAGCTGGGGTCAGGAAGAACAAATCTAATCAGGAAGGTTCCATCCAGCTAGTGCTGCAATCAGGAAGATTCCGCACAGCTGAGACCCATCACTTAGGTTCAGTGTTATGCATACATATCCTTTTCTGACCATTCTGTGACCTCTGAACGTTCCATCACCCCATCAGGAGATGGCCGACCTTTATCCTGATTGGATAAGTGATTGTGCTAGAGGGGTATAAAGATGTCCAGTTTTGGGGTACAGCCAACACACTTCATCAGACCTTCAGATCAGCACATAGACCATCAGACCTTCAAACCTCCAAAATACCTTCTCCAAGCCTGTCCAAGATGCCCAGCATGGACCTGCTGCCTGCTTGGACTTGAGAAGGAGTCCAAGCACAAGTTAAGATGAAGCTGTACAACTGCTTATAGACAAACAATCAAATCACAGAAAATAAAGCCAACAAAGACTCATCATCCAGGAGGTAAAACAGGGAAGGGACTGGGTGGATCACAGCAGCACCAGCATGCACCAGGATCCTGTCCGGGTCGCCTCACCTTTTTCCTCTCCCTTATTTTCCTGTTCTGCACTAGCAAAATGGCTGGCGCAGATCCAAGGAGATCCATTGGGGCAGTGAAGGCTTGCCCCAGAGCAAGGGAACAAATGTTCCCTTCCCTCAAAGAGACTTAAATTGTACCCCACCTGGCAGGATGCAGCACACAGTCCATTGTCATGGCTGCATTGGCGGTGGTGAGGCACTATTTAGGATTGGGCTGCAAATTTAATTTGGCCAGTTAGCTAAAGCTTTGATTGAATCAATGCAATTGTCACTCTGCTTAGTGATAGTGCATGTGGGCTCATAAACTGAGGATAAACTATTTCTTCAGAAATAAGAAAATAGAATCAAATCTGATGTGAAAATCGAAGCAAATCCGATCTTTCCAATGAAAGTGAAAGTGTAATATTGCCTTTGAGGATTGTAATTCACAGGCTCATATGCCCTATAACCAGCCCAGAGCCCATATGAGCTGTGAACCTTCAGCAGAGTGTGTCCTTAAGCAATTCAAGGCAAAAAGGCAGACATCCTCTGCTACGAGCCTGGGACCACAGTTAAGAGTTACAGCCTCAAAGAGCAATGAACAAACCCTTAACTTTAAAACTCCAGACTAAACTTGCCCCAACTACAGGAACCTATCCCAAAGCTATAAAGCTTAACTTTAAATTGGTAGAGCGCCCAAGCAGCAACACTGAATTTAGTTTGGGTCCAAATACTCAAACAAATCTTATAGATTAACTATAATTTATTAAAACAATCAGTTACAAAACTAGGAAAGGCTTAAAAGAACTAACAGAGACTTAACTAAGATAAACTTCAAAGTAACACAACAACTATATGCCTAACACTAAACTAGGCCCCATAACATGCAAGGTGGTTGGCCGGCACCATTAGCGCAGGTTAGGAGGTGGCTGGAACACAACTCGGAGTGAGGGGATTGTTAAGGTCCTGACCCACTCCTGAGTTCACTGACCTTAAGTTTCTTTGCTTTAAGGGTAATCCCCAAACCAGAAAGAGAATAAAAGTGCCAGACGGGGGTAAGGAGTGTTCAGTTCCCTCATACAAAGCCCATAGAATTACAATGAATTAATAACGTATGACAATTTATTAACGCCCATAAAAACCAAATTCCAGAAAGGCAATGATAATTCTTATTAGAGAAGCATACATTCAATGCAAGTAAAAAAGAAGCCGAGCATAAAATAACTAGCTCCTGAGCTTACCTAGCCCTCCAGCCAACAAAGAGGCTTCCCTCTTCTTTGCTCAGAACTCTTTTATAGCTCCAGGTCTTAGCCAGATCCGCTCGCCAGCATTCCCCTCTTCATAATTACGGTAGCGTCCTTTCAGCTGGTACAAGGAGAAAGTCAAGGTAAGGCCTTAAAGGGGCCAGTACGTTACAGGGATATTTATCCCCTTATCTTGTATCACCTCTGCGCGGCTGCTTGAAATCGCTGACGCAAATTTGAGTATCCCAGTGTAACATCGGGCTGGCTGGTGTGTATGTGTTTGGGTCCCGCCTAAGGTGCCAAGGCTGGTTTCACAGCCATCTCAGGCCCAGTCTGCCCACCAATCTGCCCTCCGCTCCCCCCAAACACCCTCATTCCATCCTTCCACCACCCACTTCAACCCTCTGCACCAGCACCCCTAGGCCGGTGCAATCGTATCTGTGTTTGGCACTGTGGAGTATGGATTCCACCTCTGGGAGCCAGTGCACATCCACGCACCGGCTCAGCCAATTTTATAACCTGTTTGCGACACTGCTGGGTTGGCTCCTTTGTGCTGTTTCTGGATTGTGCTCTTAGCAATATAGTGATCATATAGTTTAATTTGGGTTACAATAGTATAATCATGAAGGAGAATATTTGCATTTTTGGGGTAAGACATTAATAATAAAATAATAATGCTAGTATTTATATACCGCCTTTCTTTGGTCATTAGATTGACTTTAATTCAAGGTGGTTTACATAGTCAGGCTTTATTTCTCTAAACCCCCAAGGGTTTTTTTAAAAAATTACAACGAAGTTCTGTCTTTCAAGAACTACTACAACATGCAGATGGAACTTTTGTGGTCTAGTCCTTCTTTCTGGCCACATGATTGCCTTCCTGCTGGCTGATAGACGGTTTCTCTGCTCCCACCAAAGAAACAGCTGGCCCAGCACAACTCCTCTTTCACAGGCAGCTGGAGACAGCTCAGCTCTTATCAGTCGCAATTCTCAAGGTCTGCCGCTCATGGAAGCTTCTGGTGTTCTCGAACTGGCGACCTTCGGATCTTATCTTCAGGCAAATGGAGGCTTTAACCCTCTCGACTAAACCTCCTGCAAATATAATAATATTATTATAATGGATTTTCTCTTATTTTAATTTTTCATATTAATAATAAGAAAAACTAACCACATTCCTTTGAATGTTTACGCAAAATTAAAACTCACTGTGTTCAGTGGGGCTTTTACTTCCTAGTAAGAATGTTTCGGATTGTAGCCCAAAGCACTGTGGTAAAAATTGATGTATGTGCTTATTTTAAAACATTTCATATCCCACCTAAGAGAAGCTACCAGACATTTTTAATGTTAATAGTTAAAAACATCCAACCAAAATAGGAGGAGAGACAAAGTATAATCAACAGAAAGCCAATCAGAACAGGTGAGTCTTAACCAAGCACTTAAAAACGGCCAGGTACTGGGCCCGCTTGTCTTCCTGAGGGAGAGAGTTTTGGTGTTGCTGCTCCAGTGGCCCTACTCTGCATTCCGGCCAACCATACCAACAGCAGGATCCACAGTAGGGGCTCCGATCGTGTACACAGGGCACAAGCAGATTCATGTAATACAAAGCGATCCCCCAAATACCTGAATCCCAAGCCATGTTGAGTGCTCAGGTAATACCCAGCACCTTGAGTTGGGCCTAGCAACCAATGCAGCTGGAGAAGCACAACAGTGACAGTAACACATTTGGATCTGTGGGCCTCAGAAAGGAGCAGATGAAGATTCTGGATCGTTTTCAGGCAGCCCTAGCTACACCACGCTACAGTAATCTAAGCATGAACAGCGGCAGTCCAGCCTCTCTTTTTAGGGGGGCAAGTACTCCGCTGGTGGAGGGAAGGGGGCAGCCTAGAGGCGGGTGTCTCTGTGGTGGCAAGCAGTGTTCGGCCCTTCCACCCATCCCTCCATCAAAATTTGCGGACACTGGGGGCATAGTGGGGGCAGCGCAGGGGACAAAGAGGCAGCACAGGGGATGAGGATTTGTGGACCAGGCCCCAGGCCATAGAATTGACCGGGTCTGCCACTAAGCATGAATTGAGCATGCTCAGTCCACCACTGAGCATGAATAAACAACCTGCTACTTGGAGGGAGCACACAGAGGCTTAAGTGGCTGGTAAAGGGGAACTTTTTTTGTAGGTGGGTTCCAATGCTAAAGAGTTTGGGAACCACTGGACGAGGGAATGGAGCACTGTGGCTAGATCTGCTTTCCTTCAGAAAGCTTTTAGTCAAAGCTGAGCAAACATGCTACTCACCACAGCTGATACCTTGCTCTAGAATTAAATCTAGGCCCAGGAACAATCTAATCTGTGAACCTGGCCCTTCAAGGAAAGCTCTTTGAGCAGGCTGTAACCTCAGATCTGAATCGGCTTGCTATTGACCGAAACCATGGCATAGGTTCACAATACAAAACCGACATTCTTAGAGGAAAAGGAGATACAGAACTGGGTGTCATCTACTTATTAATGTCTCCAAAATTCTAAATCCCTGGGTGGCCTCTCCCAATGGCTTCATATAGCTGTTAAACAGTAAAGGATTAGTTGGAACCTTGCAATCCCCCTTGGTCCCCACAGTTTATAAACTCTAACCATGGCTAAAGTTTGATCAGTGGTAGACCATCTTCTTCTGCATACAGAAAGTACTAGGTTTAGCTTCTGGCATCTTCCTGTGAGGCTGGGAAAGATCAATGTCTGTAATTCTGGAGAGTTTCTGCCAGTCCGTTAGACAATACTGAGCAAGGCCAACCAATAGACGTGCAAGACTGACTTGTCTTAAGGCAGCTTCATATGGTGAACCTGATGAAATGATTATCTGTGGGATTCCTTGAATGTCCCCCTACTGCCCAAGTCAGAAATTCCCAATATAGTGTCAATATACCAATATACAACTGATATCCTTCTTCACAGGGCTGGCCTTAAGCCAATGTGACCAATGTCATCACATTGGACCCCACACTTTAGGGGCCCCCACACCAGCACAGCGAGCATATCACCTGCTGCAGCAGCTGGGATCTCTATGGTACGTAGGTCAGTGGAGTGCAGAGCAGCTTTGCCTTGGGCCCTCCCATCTGACCCTGCCTCTGAATGGCCCAAAATGGGCCTCCTGGAAGCAGTTGGCGGTGATGTCATCAAGTCATCAAAACTACGTCCAGGTGCCACATGTTGCACTTGGCATCACAAGCACTTTTCTTGGTGAGTGGGGGAGCCACAGGCGGGGGGGGCACAGGAATGCCCCATATTGGGCCCTGCTGCTCCTAGAGCCGGCCCTGCTTCTTCCGTGATACTACAGTGACAGCATTTCCGATTCTGCTGAGATAGGAACAAAGGCTTTGTATAAACAGCTTGGTTTAGAAATAGTGCTTGTATTTCAGCAATAGATCAACTCTTTTCAGGTTTCTCCTCAATGACGTCCCTCTGCGGGTCATGTTTATCCAGCCAAGAGGACTTCAATACCTCCAGTGTTATTATTCTATTATTCTTAACCCCTGCAACTACTTTTCAGGGAAGGCCACTCCGAGCAGTGGCATGAAGGTACTCCAAATTCCTCATCCCGCCAAATCCTGTTGCCATTGACGTGTCTCCCTTGGCGGACTGTTCTTGCCTTTACTTTGACACCTGAAGGGCCAACCAGCACTTCTCAGGGTGCAAGGTAAAGTCCTGGGGCACCCAGCTGCAGATGCTTAATACAGGCCTAAAAGGAAGAAAAAGTTGAGGCCTTCCATTTTCCATGGGCATAAGAACTTGTCTTTTCAAGCTACAAGAGAAGGGGAAATACCTAGACATAACAGGCTGTGAATCAGATTAAGGAAAATCAATAAACTAAAAAGTCTGCGGAGAAAAGACCCCCTTCTTTGTTCAAACGTTGCATCACAGTGAAGTATTTCTCTGGGAAGGGAGGTGTGGAGTGCTCTGCTTCAGGCGACAGCCTGATAGTAGAAACCGTTTCTATTTATACAGGGCTATTTTTGAGGCCTCTGGTACTAGAATAGTTATCCTGGGTTACTGGAGGGCTGTTGACCCGGATACTTATGAAAGCCATTTCTGTTTGAACAGCCATTTGGAGGGGTTGCTCAAATTAGTTGCCATTTCGGTGAAACAAGCAGTCGCTGTGTGTAAGGCGGGAGAAATACCTTGCCTCGGATGACAGCTCTCCACTTTCTCATGGGAAAAAAAACACGGGCAGGAGCACAGCAGATACGGATAGAGGCATTTGGAGGCCTCATTCCTTAGCAAAGCAAAAGGGGAAAAAAACTTGAGGAAGCTAATTACTGTTTAATATTTCAAACAGGATGTTTGAAAGGGGCATTTAATTATCCTGCCAACATCTATTCAAATAAACACAAGGGATTTGTGGAGTTTCCCCCCCTTTTTTCTCCTTTGCAGCGGGGAGGGGGGAGCTTTGGGTTTAAAAGGGATGCCAGACATTCCCGGGCACTAAACCTCTTAGATCTCCTGTGTAATGTGGCATAATAACGTGCTTCTGTTGACACTTTGCCTTGCATTTGAAGAGGCGTTTGCCCTAGTCAGCGGCACAGCAAAGCAGCCTGTGTGAAATGGAGCAGGTCTGCGCCTTCTCTCCCATCCCATTATGCCGCTGAAATGGCATTCCTGAATTTCAAGCAAAGGAGAACCACATTCGGAATGGATATTCTACACACACACACACACACACACACACACACACACACACACACACACACACACAC
>JAJKFI010000146.1:400748-440847 GCA_029204185.1 Lerista edwardsae | reverse complement strand
ACACACACACACACACACACACACACACACACACACACACACACACAACCTAGAGGGAGTTTATCTTGGAGACAGGGGCAACAGCAGGCCCAAGTGTTTTTGAGTGGCAGCCATCTGTTTAAGCCTACAACACAACGTTCCCCATCTACTTTGCCACATCACAAAGTGATAATGCTGGGCCATTACATTATTTGTGAAAAAGGTAGATGCTACTGAGGAATATGCTGGGCCACTGCTGCTCCTGCCACCCCCATAAGGATTTAGGGGAGGCTTACTGTGACAGCAGTGGTTCAAAGTGCTTCTTTGTGGCCACCATCTTTTCCATCACAAGAAGTCTGGGCTCAGCCATGGACCTTCTAATAGTTTGGGACCCCAGGTCAATGTCCCACTTGGCCAAACATTTTTTTTTTGGCTAGGGCATTTTCATCTGTAGCAATACCAGCATCACTGACCTAATTTCTAAATGCTAATTTTAACAGCGCAATCCTATACCGTGCTTGCGCTGGCGCTAAACTCTTGCGCCGGCCGAACGCTGTCGTAAACGTGTCGTAAAGCACATCTGCGTCAGTGCTGTGGTGCTGGACCGGTGCGAGCAGCAGTGCTGGCACTCGGGCACCACCATGCCCATTGGCAGCGCTAGCCATGCGCCAGCCAAGTGTCGGCAGCGCTCAGTTGGCACAAGGCCTCCGCGAGGGTGTTCCAGAGACATTCCGAGAGTGTACCTGGGCGGCACAGTAGGCGGAGATGGCAGTTGTGCCGCAGAATGGCCGTAGTGCCAAATCCTAAACCCTGTCCCCAGCCAGGGCGGCCCTGATTCGGGCCACTTCTGTGCACATTCCTCTGCGCCTGCAAAACAGCAGGTGCAGATCCGAGCAGGCCCATAGCGGCGACCGGGGCTTACGCGGATACAAGGGGAAAATCTTCCCTTGTCCTGCACATTGCCGCTGCCACCTCCTAATGGGCTTTAGGATACAGCCCTGCTATGTCAGTCTTACTAGGCCAGCATCGTATAGGATTGCTCTCTGAATGTGCATAAGATGCCTTTACTTAGAACCCTTTTGAGGTAGTCCGAGTCGCCGTTATAGAAAGGAAAGATTCAGTGCCTGAAACCTAAACAACAACAGACACGTGGGATGTAACAATGAAAATATTGGTCAGCATCTGGAGGAGTCTGAACTCATTTTCTCCTCTCTGCTAGTCTTTAGAAAAGTGCATCTCAGAACATCCTCTTAAAACTCCACCCCCCAAAAAAAGCACTTATACATGAGATCTATGCATGATGAATACAGGGCAATTCTAAAGTATATAAAGTGGCAGCCCTCCCCAACGTCATTGCCTCACTCTCCTGCACCTGCACAGACACTCCCCTCCTCCATGCATGCACAGGCCTGGCCCCAGAAAATGCTCCATCCAAAGCCATACAGGAGATGGGGGTTGGTGGGCCCATTTTGCAGCGCATCCATGTGCTGAGAGGTAGATGCTGTAACCCCCGCTCCCAACAGAGACGATGGAAAACCGCCCTTCCACCATGGAAGGAACGGACCCACCCAGTGTATTGGAAAAGACAGGAGATACCCCAAGGAGATAGGGAATGGTATCAGCAATGGCCCCTTGTCCCAGATAAGCCAGGGATTATAGGGTTAACTCCCAAGGTCTTTGCAAGTCTCCGGAGCACAGCTGCAGGCTGATGAGCTCTCCGGCTCTGAAGGGAGGCCAGCACAGGTGCAGATGGGTGTGGCTGATGAATTAAAGCCTGCCCACTGATTGGCTGGCCTCAGTATAAAGCTGGAGGCAGGAGCTGGAGAAAAGGGACTGGTTAGGTGCTGGAGGATGGTACCAGGTAGGCATTGGATGGATGGAGTGCTGGATGGACTGATTGCTGGACTGATGGACTACTGCCTGGACTTCCTGCCTGAAGGACTGAGGAACTGGCTAAGGTAAGGTTGTTTGGGGATTATTGGGAATTGTTATATGGCTGCCATGCCCCTGGAGCCACCAAGTGGAGGAGGCAGTTGTGGCTTGGGCAAGCTGACTGCCTATTGTTTGGTGGTGGGGTTAGTTGGTGCTAGAATTAAGGTAGTTTGGAGCTAAGCCAGTGATGAGGGCAGTCTGGAGGAGGCTGGCCAGCCGGTGATCCCAAACAAAGCTGCTGGAAGAGAGGAGGCTCAGTGGGTGACTGAACCCCCTCCCTCTTGCCTATCTCTGTGGGGAAACTAGTTAGCCTAGTGTGGGCATTTGGGCCCTTGGGGTGGCCTGGCAGGGAATTTGGCGGAACACCCAGCCCCCGCCTAGCTATGCTATGGATCTCAACCTATTTGCTTCTGGACCAAACAATTGAGTACAATGGGAAATTAGTTTAGAATGAACAATATCACAAATAAAATAAAACCACAAACATAATCCACAAATCAATAATCAAATCCACAAAATAAAAACATTTGTACCAAAAATTATCATCTCCAAGCCTTACTGAACAAAATCCTTTGCACTGTAGTGACCACAATTCTGGCCGTCATCGTTCACAGGGAAGGGGCCACTGCTGCAAAGGCCCTGATCCATAAACCCACTAATTCAACTACCTTTGCAAAGTGGATTTTGAGGAAGTGCTCCCCTGCATGCTGAGAAGCTCTCCCTAAAATAAGAGATGAACTGGTCCACAAATGTTGATGCTGAAATACATTGATTAGCCTTGAAGATGCAACCAGATTATTACAGTTTAAATTGTCCAGGATTAAACTAGACTGCCCTGTGGTCTAGTAATAATAATAATAATAATAATAATAATAATAATAATAATAAATGTATTTATATACCGCCTTTCTTAAAGTCACTAGATTTCTCTAATGATTACAACTCAAGGCGGTTTACATAGGCAGACTTTTCACAAACCCGAAGGTTTTTACAATTTACAGAATGTTCTATCTTCCAAGAACAACACTCATACAGATCTTTCTTTCTGGATTTAGCCTTCTTTCTTTAGCCACCTGTCTGTCGTCTGCTGGCTGATGAGGCTTCCCTGCTGCCACCAGAGATGCAGCTGATTTCAGCACACTCCTCCTCCCACGAGGCAGCTGAAACTCAGCTTTTAATCAGCCGCAGTTTGCAAGGTCTGCCGCTCACACAGACTTCCGGGAGTCTCAAGCTCACCTAACACCTAACACTTCACCCACTTCTTTAGTGGGCATTTTCAAATGACCACCAAAGATGTGAGGAAATGTTCGGTGTTGACACTTTTACTAGACAGTTTTAATCCCAGCCAAGTTTTTTTTTAAAAAAATAAATTTTTATTGCAATAATGATACTATATATGTAAAAAGGGTCCTTTTTAGTTTTGCTGGGGCTGACACAACTATTCCTCTAGATAAATCATTGCACAGAATAAGCCGATATGTCTGGGAATCTAATTTGATTTGCATTTTAAGTTAAATATCAAGAATTCAAACCAGAAATCAATATGGAACTGTATTTGTTTATGTCCTGCTCTTCTGTATCAGTTTTATGCCAATTTGACTATAACGGTCTATCTGAATAATCTTGGGAGTTATAGTTTGGTGAGCGGTGCCAGCGTCAGGTTGCTGGGGGCCTTCTGGCAAAGCCCTGCATTGGGGGCCCCAGTAACTACCAATGGTGCGTTTGGGTGCTACCACTATTTTTTTATTTTGAAGAGTGTATATTCCGCCTTTCCCATGCTGAAGCAAATGCTCAAGGCAGCTTACATGAGCAGGCTAGTCTAAACCACCATTTTTTCAATGGGCTTTTTACAAATTTACAGTATTCTTGTGATCCGCCAATCCTCAGTCCCAGATGTCGCCTTCCCAGTGTGGTTCTCTCCTCTGGCTGCATGCCATCAAGCTTTAGCAGGCAATCGCAAGTCAAGCCTGGACAGGACCTCAAGGTCATATTCCGTTCTTTTGCCAGCTGGCCTTCTCACACACTCCACCACAGCTCTCACTTGCGGTGAGTAATCAGCTCCACAGCGACTCTGTTCTGCCACCACAGGTACTGCAAATTGTCACAGCCTGGCTTTCTTTCTGCCATCCAAAAACAGACCACAGATTCTCCTGCTTAGCTTCAGGCAGTACCAGCAGCTCAACCATCAGTCCACATACGCTCAGCATATCACTCTGGCATAGTGGTTTGGGGGTTGGACCTAGACCTGGAAGATCCAGAGTCAAATCCCCACTCAGCCACAAAGCTTCCCGGGTGACCCTGGGCCAGTCACTCTCTCTTTCAGCCTCACCTACCTCACAGGATTGTTGTGAGGACAAAAGGACAGGAACAACGACGTATACCACCCTGAGCCCCTGGGGGGAAGGGCAGTATAAAAATGTGAAGAATAAATACTTAGGACTCAGCCAGGTGGGAAGATGGGCCCTGGGATGGGGTGGGTCTTTAGCCAGTGTCCTCCTGGCCAGCCCTCTGAAGCCAGGCTGCCATGATAGTCCCTCCCATTTTTCTATCCCAGTTTGGTTTCTACCTGCCACACAGTGGGATTGTACCACTTTAGTTAACAGTTGGGAAGGGTTTTTGTTTGACATGTTAAGGTTTGGTTGAGCCTTAAAATCACCACTTAAAACAAGTGGCCCAGTTTTGGGTGTCCTGACAGTGCCGCAACGATCCAGCCCCAGTCCCCTCCCCAGCCCCAGCCCCCACAGCAACTTGCAACAGTCCCAAAGTCCGAGTAGGACATTGGGAACCGCTGATGTAGAACATGCCATGTGCTAAAAATGCCTAGCAAACATTACCATACAACTTAATACTACTCAACTCCCCTTGCCCCAATGTAGTGCACTAATGGGGTGCACCACATCCTGCAAGGGAGTTTCAGGTCTCTTCCGGGTAAGAGAACATTTGTTCCAATGCCCAGGGGTAAATGCCTGCTGCCTGCATGTCTCTACTCAGATCTGCACCAGTTACTTTGCTGCCTCAAGTCCAAGTAGGAAAGTAGATGGAGTCCAGGAAGGGGGATATAATAGGATATTGACAGCGGTTCTGCTACTGATACCTCCCCCTTCAAATCCTTAATCGGCCCCCTCTCTGCCCCTTGATCTCTTCCCTGTTCTGCCCTCTCCCCTCCCTGATCCACCCACACCCAGCCCCTGACACCACCACACTTTTGTGTCTGGATCCAATGATGGTCCTCCCACGCTGCTTTCCACCATGAGCAGCAACTGTGAATGCACATGGGTTGCACATCATGTGCAGTTACAGTCACCGAAGTAGTCAGGGTCCTGAATGGTAAGAACAGTGAACCCATCTCATCTGTTTGTCCCCTCTGGACCCTCCATTCCTATGATCTCTCCTGCTGCCCCCAAGTGGAGATTGGTTGTTGTTGTTGTTGTTGTTGTTTAACAAAGGTGCCTCCACAAGCCAGCTTTTCACCTTGGGAAAACTCATGTAATGTGGTTTAGTACCTCTCTGACAGAGTGGAACTGGCTACTTGGCATGGGGCAGGAACTCCCCAAACACAAAAAAAGATTATTCAGAAGCCAAGGTGGTAAGCAACAAAACCACACTTTTACTAAATGCTTTCTACTAGATTCTGATACAGAAAAAACATAGCTTGAACGACAATAAAAAGAATGCTATCCAAGAGAGCATAAGAGGACAGAAAATAGAACCAAATCCAGCTGGCTCCAACTCACCTGTTTCCCTGCCAACCAAGATTCAGAAAGTGGCAAAGTCCATCCAGCTTTGCGTTCAGTTATTTGGGATATCTCCCCACAGCACAATCCTCAACACATTTACTTGGGAGTCAGCCCCATTGAACATGATGGAATTTACTTCTGAGTAGATATGCGTGAAGATTGCACCTTCAAGCAGCATGGGTTTCCTCTGGTTCTCACACTCTTCCTAGGTTACTTCTCTTTGTCTCTTATGAGGAAGAGTTGAGCTTCCATCCTAGTTTGGGACCACATTTAATTGTAAGTTTCTATTTTCTCAGAAATGGCTTTTAGTTCACCACTTCCTATCTTCTGTTCCTTTTTTTTCTTAATATTTTTTTTTACAGTGCAATCCTCTATAGCAGCCATTTTCAACCACTGTGCCACTGCACATTGGCGTGCCATGAATGGTCCTCAGGTATGCTGCGGGAATTTGGGAGAAGGTCATTTATTAGTGATGTGGTGGCACAGCGAGTTAATCCGCTGTCGCTGGGCTTTCGACCGCAAGGTTGGGAGTTTGAGACTGCGTGACGGAGTGAGCTCCCGTTGCTTGTCCCAGCTCCTGCCAACCTAGCAGTTCGAAAGCACCTAAAATGCAAGTAGATAAATAGGGACCACTTTGGTGGGAAGGGAATGGCGTTCCGTGCGCCACGGCGTAGAGTCATGCTGGCCACATGATCGGACAAAAACGCCGCCTCTACAGGCTTTGAAATGGAGATGAGCACCGCCCCCTGCAGTCGGTCATGACTAGACCATTTGGTCGTGGGGAAACCTTTACCTTTACTATTTATTAGTAGGGTAATTGGGGTATATGAGCTCCCCACTGGCAGCACACTGTGCCTTGTCAGTTATCAAAACACTGGACACTGATGGTGTGCCTTGACCATCTTAGTACCTTGCCTGTGTGCTGTGAGATGGACAAGGTTGAAAATAGATAACCTTTCAGCTATGCTGGTACCATTATCTTGGTCCTGTGTCTGCCCTTTGGAATTTCCTATGATGCAGTCTACTGGCCTGTAGTTTACTGGCCTCCTTGTGAATGAGTGGGTGGGTAGAAGTTAATTTTGCCGTGCCATCCACACTGTAAAATGAATGACATTTCTTCATGAATGCATTATTGCAGTGAGAAAAATGAAGGTGGAAAATGAACTTTGAAAGGAAAGTTAGAAAGTAACACAGCTGAATCCGATGTAACTCCCAGTGCACTGGTACAGCCGAGCCTATGGGGTACGTTCGCCATAGCTTTCCTCCCAAGAAGTAAACGTCAGGAAGATAGTTTACTCTGGAAGATAGTTTACTCCTGTGCAACCTCTTTTTATCCTCTTGTGTTTACTAGCTTCAACCAATGCTCAGATGATGCAGGGTCAACTTTGGTCTTTATCTGCTTGCACCTTGTCTGTAACAGAACAGGGTGCTATCATTTCCAGGGTTCACAGGACCGTGTCTGCACTTTTCAGTCAAAGGTCAGGCAGCCTAGTAATGAAGGATTAAACAGGACAATGACATTCCCCCATACCAAGTGACATCTGAGCAGTCAATTTAATATTTTTAAATCACTGGCCTGTGCAAAGTTCAGCGAGCTGGTCACTATAACATTATCAAAGTCATGAGGATGAGTCATTTTGGGCCTGATGAATGCCATTTTTTGTCCTCCTGAGCAGGGCTGATTTATGGGATGCTTTGTTCTTTATCTGTTTGTGTGTATCCAGCAGTGTCATCCCATTTACGCATATTTTGCTATCTCCCTTTCATCTGTCCAGTTTTCTGTGATCAGCTCATCTTTCCTTGATGTTATCTCTGTGTCCTGGAAGTCTTTCAAAGTTGTAAATTTCATACCCGCTCCTCGGACTTTGGCAACACTTTCCAGTCAAAGGGCAGCAAGCAGGCCTTAATAGCAAGGGGATAAATAAATGGGCCTGTTCTTCCCTAGCGAATGAACTGAATGGAATAATTAGGACTGCCACTCCATTATGAAAAAAATTGTGAGTTCATAACCACAGCTTTAGCCCATTATTCAGTTAATTAATTGATAACAGGTGCATATTAATAATGCATTCTAGGTATAATACTATGATTCATGTTAATGAAAAAATGTATTATTTTCAGGCATGTTTTCTTGTCTTTCCACTAGAGAGCAACAGCACATTTTTTGTAAAAACTAAACTATACAAAATGAGATATAATGCCTCTGTACATGGAGGTCCATCTGATAAAGAACATGAAGAATACCTTGCAGGATCACGAAGCTGGGGCACTTAGGCCGGATCCTAACTCCTGTCCCAGGCCCTGTTGGCCCTACATGGGCCACTTGAAGTTGCACCCGCCATTTCAATGGCACAGCTCTAAGTAGCCCTATTGGGATAAGGGGAATGGCCCTCCCTTTTCCAGCATGCCCATCTCAGGATGGTATTGGATTGGTCCAGTTGGGCACTGACTGAGGATTCTTATCCATCAACCAGCTCAGTCAGCAGGATGAACCCCTGAAATCTCACTACCAATGAGAGTGATAGTGTTCAGTACACCACCAGAAGACAGGCAGTACTGATAGGTCCCCATTATGCATAATGGAAGAAGGTCTGCTCCTCTGAGAGTTTTGCTTCTTCATTATTTGCAGTTAATTACCTCCTTACTTCAGTGGAATTAAGGAACCTATGCAGGATTTTAGCCAGCAATCCAATCTAAAGCTGAATTCATTTGCTTTAGGCAGGGGCCTCCAAATTACCACCCATGGGCTGGATTCGGTGTATGGGGGAAGCCTTCCCTGTTGTGAACGGTGCAGATCATTCCGATGGGCTACCACTCCATTTTCCAGCCGATTGGCAGGAAGGGATGCTCTATGCCTGGGCATCCCAGAAGGCTGTGCAGCAGGATGTGGGACATAGCCACGAATCCCCATAGCATCCCTTCCACCTGATCAGAAGATGGAACAACAGCATGACGGAACAATTCTACACAGCGCTCTGCGGTCTGGAGACCTCTGTTTTAAGGAGTTCAGTAAGACAGAACTAAGTCTCCCCACCCTCGCCCAAGATAGCATCATCTTTAAGCTTATTTGCTCCAGACAGACTTGCATATAGAAGCTGGTACACCTATGTGCAGGTGGTGCATATGTGGGTATATATCCACATCTGTATCACAATGCCCCTCTCACTACCAGTGAAACATCTGGATGCCACTATTAATATGGATGGAGAGGCGACCTGCACGGGACTGGAGCTGGATGGAAGCCATTCTTTGTTTCCCAGTTACAGCAGTATTTAACACTCAACTCAACTCAATCAATCAATCAATCAATCAAACAGGTACTTATATACCGCTTTTCAACATGAAGTTCACAAAGCGGTTTACAGGCAAATAGAATAATAATAAAGTTAAATGGCTCCCTGTCCCAAAGGGCTCACAATCTAAAAAAAGGCAGACCACCCGCAACAGCCACTAGAAAGACTGCGCAGGGGTGAAGAGGGACAATTACTCTTCCCCTGCTAAATATAAGAGGAACACCACTTGAAAAAGTGCCTCTTGCCCAGTTAGCAGGGGTTCCCAATGCATGGATTCCCCTCCCTGGCACATTGATTTAGTCGTAAAAAGTGTCGAATGGAATGATTTCGCTGCTAAAGAGGTTTTCTTCATGTGTATAAATTAGTTTGCAGGCAGTTCGCTGAGCCAGTGCCCCAATTACAAAGCATTTCAAAGTGCATTCTCCCATTGCTTGACTTTGGCAGCCTTATCTAGTCTCACAGCTGCTTTCAATGTAACTCCTACTTACTGCTTGTGCCGAACTGGCACTTGACACAATTGCCTGAATATCCGGTTGGCATGCAAGAGTATCATTCTCTTCCTTCCAAACTACTCATAAATGATCCCTGAGAAGCCCTGTTGATAGTTATTCGTGAAAACAGAGGGCGGTAGAAATCCTGTTTGGAGGATGACTTGTAAGAGGAAATGTCGCAGGGCAAATTGTGTTCTAACCCAAGGCTAATAGCTGAGGGCTGAAAAGTGACAATAGTAACCTAAAGTGCCCTCTGTGTTGCCTGCCAGCTTTTCCCCAGATGCATGTGCTCAAAGCCCATAGGTTGCCAGCTGTTATTTTGGAAAACTCGCCTTGGCTGAACCTAACAGAAATAGTAAGTGGAAATGTTTGTTTACGTTTATTTATTTTTCACATTTTTCTTCCGCCCTTTCTCCAAATTGCTCAAGGCTATGTATGTGGTGCCTTTCCTCTTCTCAGTAGCAGCATCCCTGTGAGGTAGGTGAGGCTGTAAGAGAGTGACTGGCCCAAGTCACCCAGGAAGCTTCATGGCTTAGCAGGGATTTGAACCTGGATCTTCCAGATTCTCATCAGAACTGAATGGCTAGATTTCATCAGATCTCCTGAGGTCAGCTGAACATCCAAGTGCAAAATATACAAGCTTCTCAGCATCTCTGAAGGTGCCATGTGTCTAGTGCATATCACGAACAGCCCAATCCTATCCCCACCATCCTATGCCATGCAGCTGCACCAATGGAGCATGTGCAGCATGCCATGGTGAGGGACAATTAGATGATTTCACTTATCTCCCAGTAGTTCCACCTAATCACCAAAAGGTCTCCTCAGACCTAGGCCAGCTGTTTTGCTGGCGCAAGTCTGAAGAGACGGTCCAAGCTGGGAAAGGGGGATAGGGTCTGGTGCGTGTGTCCTCAAAAACCACCGCCCGGTTCACCTCGCACACAGCCCCAAACCACCCATGAGCTTCCCTTTCTAGCACGTTACCTGCACTGGCGGAGAGACCAGGCAGTTCTGGTACCTGCATAGCATCTCTGGCCATTTCTGCTGGCAGCTCCATAGCATGCACCTGATAACAGGATCTTGTATTTTATAAACACACCCAGGTGCAACATGTAAAGCGACTATTACACTTGATCACCCAAAACTAGCCCCAAAAAGAAGGGGCTGAGCTTTCAGTGTGTCTTCAAGGGACTGAAGTTAGGTGTTGGACAGCCACAGATACAATTATTGTATGTGCTCAGATAATGAGGTCAGGCCACAAAGATCTAGGAGACTGCTGGGAATGCAGTAACACAGGATAAATCTAAATGGGAGGTTTTGGGATATATATCTATGAATATTTATTTAAATACATTCGAAAGCAGTGCATTAAATTCTAAAGTTTAAGATGCATTACTAAAATGTGGTATGGAATACAACAGAAATAAAAATTATCAGTCAATTCAAAACTACTGGCTAAAAGAAAGATCTTGACCTATCAGTACCTTCAGAAAGCAAGTAGGGAAGCGATCATATGAACTTTTACAGGAATGGGCATTTCCAAGCATTGGAATCACAACAGAAATGATGCTGCTTCTTGTGGAGGCCAATCTTGCCATCATATGAGATGAAATTTGTAGCAGAGCATCACTTGCAAATTTTAACTGCTGGGAGGGCTGGTTCTATGCTAATATAGGGCTGGTTCAGACATATAGCAGCCCCCACATGTTTTACAGGTTGTCTGAAATTGTGACCAAGCCAGCTTGCATGGAGATGCTATTTGTGTGAAATGGCATTTTTATGTGGGTTGTCTGAACACAAATGTCTTGCTTTCTGTGACAGCAGCTGCTAGAAAAAAGTGCTGCTGGCATTATGGGAGTGCTGTTTGCAAAAGTGCTGTTTGCATTCAGGCAAATCACATGGAGAAGAGTGCCTCACAAAAACTGTGCCTCCAGGAGAGCCCAGACTGGCCACCACCAACAGCTCTGTGCTCTCCTGAGATGCTTACATGTGGATGTCCTTATCGCTGAACTGGAGTTAAATCTGTAGAGATTTGCAAAGGTATATAGAGAACACCAGTAAATTCAAAGCCATTTAGCAAAGGACTATGGAATGGCATGCTAATACCAACTTAATTTTCATATCCCCCCCTCTCTCTCTCGCTGTGAGTGTGTGTGTGTGTGTGTGTGTGTGTGTGTGTGTGTGTGTGCGCGTGTGCGTACGCGCACGCACGCGCACGCACCATGTATATATAATTGCCAAAAGGTCTCCTCAGACCTAGGCCAGCTGTTTTGCTGGCACAAGTCTGAGGAGAGGGTGCAGGCTGGGAAAGAGGGACAGGATCTGGGTGTGTGTGACTGCCACCAAGAACCACCCATTCCAGCCCTCAAAAAACCACTGCCCGGTTCAACTTACACACATGTATGGTGTATATACTGTAACCTTCCACATAACCACTGCAAGAGTGGTTAGGATTGAGCCCCCATTGCTCTAGAGTGGAGGTTATCCCTCTTTCTGCTGCACCATGTCTTTTTTGGTGGGGGGTCACTCATAAAGCAGGTCCTAGATCAAGGAGAAGGCAGGTAAGGGGCAGCAATGTGGTGATAAAGGATTTGCTGAACAATGATGCTCTCATCCAAAAATGTGCTTGCTTCTGTGGCGTATGGAAGGAAGAAGAGACTGCTGTAGCTGCAGACAGAGCTTCATCTAGTACAGTGGTCAGGGAACAGGGGTAAATTACCCCAAATGGGGTAAAAATGAAATTCCTGGGGGTAATGGACGGTCACGCTGCCGAGACACAGCCGGGCATGCATATGAATCTATATGCATGCCCGGCTGTGTCTTGGCAGCGCAACCGTCCATTACCCCTGTTCCGGTTCCGTGGCTGGCTGGCTCCGTTTTGTTTTGTTTTGTTTTGCTCCGCCCTTTACAACTTCATATTTACATAGCATTAATTAAGCTCATTAATTAATAAAAAAAAAAGCAATGGGTTCCAATATGAAATTTTTTTTCTTTTGTTCTGGCAGGGATGGGGGGTAACGTTGGCGTATCTAAATATATTTTGGGGTAAAAGGTAAAAAAGTTCCCTGACCCCTGATCTAGTACGTGGGGACTGCATACCTCCTGCTTGTCCATATTAAGGAGCAAATTTAAATGGGCTCCATAGAATTCAGTTTCATGTTCTGATCAGGGGCAACCTCAGATCTAGGATGGGGTTCCACTTTGGGCAGAATTAGACAAGGGAATTCTCCAACCAGGGGTGCCGGTATGATGACGGTACCCACAATAATTTTGCCATGGGCGCTCAGTACCCACAATGTTGTCCACCCCCAAAGAGCAGGCCCTCCATGTTTGGCGCTGGGCCGGGAGCATGCCCAGCCCAGCGGCAAACAGGCCCAGCCGAGGGCAGCGCGATCGAGCCAATGAGCTCCTTCCTGAGGCATTGCTGGCGCCTCAGGAAGAAGCTCATTGGCTCACCCACCCCGGAAGGGGGTGAAGCTGCCTGCTTCCAAGACTGGGAGGCTGTGATCGCATGCCAAGCCTCAGAAAGGGGGTGCTGCAGCAACCCTTCCCGAGACCGAGATGTGCGATCGTGCATACCCCGGCCCCGGGAGAAGCTGCTGCTGGCCTGGGGCACCCTTTCCTGAGACCAGGTCATGCTATCGTGCACGCCCCAGCCCCAGAAGAGGCTGTTGCTGGCCTACGATTACCCTTCCCGAGACCAGGGATCAGAAGGGACGGCTGCCTGTCATTGGAGCCTCAATGACAGGCAGCCCCCCTCCCGAGCACCTCAATGACAGGGGGCGTGGCCACATCGGACATGGCTACATCAGGGGGCATGGCCATGTTGGACGTGGCTATGTCAGGGGGCGTGGCCATGTCAGACATGGCTACGTCAGGGGGTGTGGCTACTCAGCACCCCCAATGTTCAGGGCAAGTCAGTGCCCCTGTCTCCAACCTTATTTTTTGCCCTTTTATAGGTGCAACCACATGTCCTACAGCAAAAGTACAAAACTTCAAAGGTATTACAGGCATGCCCAGGTATCTGGGGTTCTGTTTCTGGACTCCACTGTGGACACCTGAAACTGAGAATACCGGGGATGCCTTTTTAAAGATAGGGGAAAATCAGTGATTTTGCTGCAACAAGGTAAAAAAGAAGAGATCTGTTCTCCTATCTTTTTAATAGGTGTCCCAGCATCTATGGTATCCGTGGATAACTGAAACCATGGATAATGTATATCAGTGAATTCAGTAATCAGTGAATATTGGGGAACTAGCAATTTGAAAGAATGCTTTGCTTTTTCTTGGCAGTAGAAATTGTGTCTTATGTGTGCAGAATAACAATTTCTAACTTCAAAGATGTAACTACTTTCTGGGTTATGAATGGATCAGTTTTACCAATATATCTCTTCTTTTACAGTGCAGATGGCTTGAGGCAGAAGCAGGATTTAAACTTGGTCTTTGGGGCTAGCTAGAACAATTTGATTGTGAATTGCAATAATAGGTGACTCTTAGTTGTCATGACCACCATTTCTACTCCCATATTAGAAAAAAAGTGCTCATATCAATTCTTGCAAAACAACTATTGATCACTTGAACAATTCTTTTCCTTCACAGTGTGCTGAACATTTTTATAACACTCACAACAGCCCTTTGAGGCAGCTTAATAATGTCATTCTTTGATCAGGTGAGTCTCTTCCTCCTCGCCTCAAGGGGGCAGCTCAGTTTCAAAGGAGGGGCATGGCTCTGGGTCAGAGAGGAGTAAGCAGGTTGGATTCAAGTGGTGATGATTTACAATCCATTTTATTGGCAGCCAAATTCTACACAAAAAGGAGTGCTGGTCCCTTCAACAGAAAGCAGAGTGGTTCCCTGATCCTAGTGGGTTCCTTCCCCATGATTGTCTCTGACCCTTGGACCAGCCAGGACCAACATGGGGACTGATGTGGATGTTTGCTGCCTCCCTTGAGGTAGGTCAGTGTGGGTACTGCAAGGGCCAGCTAAGTTCCAGCTGCAAGAGCAGGGCTGGGAGCCCAGTATTGCATCTTCCCAACTGACAAACTGGGGTCATCCAAGTACCCCCCAAGTAGCAGGTAATGCAGCTGCTGGTGTCCTATGCGCTGACTTTTTTTGAAATTATGGCTGGGAGAATAGTCCCTTGGAGAATGGCCCCCTTCCTGCTACTTGGACTGGCTTGCCAAGGGGGCCTCCTACTAGCCAGCATTTTCCCTTCCTCTTATCCTTCCTTCCCCTTTCTCAAATACTATAGCTTTTCTCCTGGTCTTCTACTCCACCTCTTTCTTCCCTTTTCTCCTTGCGTCTCCTTGGATCTTATTCTTTGTCCATATCTCTCTTCTTTAGCCTCTCCTCTCTTTGAACATAAGAAGAGCCACATTGGATCAGGCCAAAGGCCCATCTAGTCCAGCTTCCTGTATCTCACAGTGTCCCACCAGGTGCCTAAGGGAGCCCAGTAGACAAAAAGATGCTTGCATCCTGTTGCCACTCCCTTGCACCTGGCATTCTGAAGTAGCCTACTATTAGTGTAAGGAGGTTCCCCAACCCATCATGGCCTATAGCCCACAATGGAGTTTTCCTCCAGAAATCCATCCAGTCCCCTTTTAATGGCATCTAGGCCAGATGCCATCACCATCTCCTGTGGCAAGGAGTTCCACAGCTTAATTACCCGCTGGGTAAAAAATATTTCCTTTTATCTGTTTTAACTCTCCCAACGCTCAATTTCAGTGGATGCCCCCTAGTTCTGGTATTATGAGAGAGGGAAAAGAACATCCCTCTATTGACTCTATCCCTTTTGTGCATTATTTTGTATGTCTCAATCATGTCTCCTCTCAGGCGCCTTGTTTCCAGACTGAAGAGCCCCAAACGCTGCAGTCTTTCTTCATAAGGGAGGTGCCCCAGCCCCGTAATCATTTTTGTTGCTTTCTTCTGCACCTTTTCCAGCTCCACTATGTCCTTTTTGAGATGTGGTGACCAGAACTGTACTCTAGATGTGGACTTACCATTGATTTGTACAATGGTATGATAATTTTGGCTGTTTTATTCTCAACCCCTTTTTTAATTACCCCAAGCATAGAATTGGCCTTCTTAATTGCTGACGCACACTGGGTTGACACCTTCATTGAGTTGTCCACCAGCACCCCAAGATCTCTCTCCTGAGCTGTCACAGACAGCTCAGAACCCATCAGCCTATAGGTGACGTTTTGGGTTTTTGCCCCAATGTGCATCACTTTACACTTGTCTACGTTGAAACTCATCTGCCATTTTGCTGCCCATTCCCCCAACTTGGAGAGGTCCTTCTGGAGCTCTTCACAATCCGCTCTGGTCTTCACCACCCAAAAAAGTTTTGTGTCATCCGCAAACTTGGCCACCTCGCTACTTATGCCAGTCTCCAGGTCATTTATGAACAAATTTTTTTTTCCCCCCAAATGCTTTTATTTTCTACTATACAGTAATGGGAAAAGGAAGATGATAATACAAAAATGGAGGGGATAGTAACACAAGGTACACACATAAGGTCATGGAGAGATTACATGCATATATTGAGATCTACTTTAACTACAATACATTTCTTCAGCAATTATTAATAATATGATACTGCCAAGCCAAATCTCATATAATGTTAAGTAAATGTATCCATCAAAGTTAATTTATTAATCTATATTAGTAGTCTTAACGTTCCATTGTCTGTCAGTATAATCCAGTCTTTAAAATTGTTTGGAGCCAAAAAGTTTCAGCAAAAAAATATTATCATTGACGGCAATTCTTATCTTACGCTATTCCTGATTCTCATTGGGCCCCCTTTTTTGTCTCCCTTGTTTAGACTAAGTGTTATAATAATAATAATAATAATAATAATAATAATAATAATAATACATGTATTTATATACCGCCTTTCTTAAGATCACTAGATTTCTCTAGTGATTACAACTCAAGGCGGTTTACATAGGCAGACTTTTCATAAACCCGAAGGTTTTTACAATTTACAGAAATGTTCTGTCTTTCAAGAACTACACACATTCAGATCTTCCTTTCTGGATTTAGCCTTCTTTCTTTAGCCACCCGTCTGTCTTCTGCTGGCTGATGCTTCCCTGCTCACACCAGAGACGCAGCTGACCTTCAGCACACTCCTCCTCCCACGAGGCAGCTGAAGCTCAGCTTCTAATCAGCCACAGCTGCAAGGTCTGCCGCTCTCAGAGACTTCCTGCAGTCCCGAGCTCACGACCTTGAGATCTTTAGTTGTTATCTTCGGGCAAACGGAGGCATTAACCCTCTCGGCTAAATCTTCTGCCCAAGATTATCATAGTACATTCTTTCTCACTGAACAGGCAGAAAATAGCAGATGTTACCACTAAAAAAAAAAAGACAAAAAAGAAAGGACTACATTTACTATTATAATAATAAGAAATATAAAATGCAGCCGAGAAGAAACTACTACCTATCTTATGCTTACAAACGTAATAAATTCTAACACCCCTGTTCTAAACTTCATCATTCCAAAGAAAAAAAGAAAAAAAGATAAAAATACAAAATCTTCTCCTTGGATTATAATATCTTATAAACACAGTTTTATCTGGACATTCAGCTTCATTTAAATCAAAAGGTAGTCTTAAAATATCGCTTTGTTATAAATCTTAACTTTATATCTAGTATAAAGACATCCCTCCCTTCATTAAATCATTCTAAATATCACATTTATATAATCTTAAATTCATATATTCCATCAGCCTATGTCTTATAAGTATAGTTATATCTGGGCATACAGATTAGTCCAAGGTTGGAGGGGGTCCTAAAATATCGCTTAGTTATAAATCTTTATATATCTGTACTTAGGACATCCCCCCTCACTCAGGTCATCTAAATAGCCCCTTTAAATGTTCTTAAATTCAAACAATCCAACTGCATAATTAATCTTGTCCCAGTTGAAGTTCTAATATTCTCTTTCCATAGGGTGCACACATTTCTAACCAAGCATTAAACTAACTTTAAAACTCAAAACTGAAAAGAATTAAAACTTTAAGCTAAAAAAAAGAAAAAATTAATCTGTTTAATATTTCATCTCTTCCACCAACTGATCATCATTTTAAACATCTGATCATACTTTCTTATAATGTCTTAAATATCAAATAATTCTGATTTCTTACTGTTAATTCTATTACCTCTATTCCAAAATCCATCCATTATATTTTATCATTATATGTTTTACCCCTATAATTCAAATTCCTCACCTTCACATTAAGCATATTTCTTAAAAATCCACATAAATTTCAGTAATTAAGATAGTCCAGTTTAAAGTTTTCTTTTCCTTCTGGTCTTCTAATTCTTTCATCATAAATCTTAAGTTCATTGTGAAGAGGGAGTTATCTTCTCAAATTTTCACAGCCAGTCTTCCATCTCAAAATTCAATACAAATTCTTTGGCAGTGAGCTCCAATACTGTGTTCTTCAAACTACATTCCACAGACTCCATTTTAAAAGGGGGTTAAAAATAAAATAGTTTCCTCTCTTTTTTTTTTTTTTTGAATCACAAATAGATAATGATTAGTCCAAATAAATTGTGAATTATAAATCCAAATAAATTTCAATAATATAAAATAGTCCAATTTAAAGCTTTTAAGTTTTCTTTTCCTTCTGGTCTTCTAGTTGTTTCACCATAAATCTTAAGTTCATTATGAAGAGGAGGTTATTTTCTCAAGGATAAGGATAACACAGCCATAATCTTCCTTCTCAAAGTTCAATACAAATTCTTTGGCAGTGAACTCCAATGCTTTGTTCTTCAAGCTGCATTCCACAGACTCCATTTTAACGAGGGTAAAAAATATAATGTGCTTTCCTCTTCTTCTTTTTTAAATCACAAATAGATGAAAGTCAGTTGGTTTTGTATTAATTTAAATTTACCTTGTCAAATACTTTTACACTTTCTTTTTGCACTCCAGCTGGGGTCTTTGATGTTTTTCAGGCTTTTTTCCTCCTTCACCCCTCTGAGATTCTGGCGGCCATCTCTCTCGCCAAAAGCAATTAAAACGACTCCAATCTCTTAGTCCATTATTTATTTGTCAAGTTATCATCCATTCTTCTCCTCCTCCTGCTCTCTGCTTTCTCTGTGCCAAACTCTGCAACAGAGGCTTGATTACAAATCCAGATGAAAACATTCCCGACACCGTCCGTGATCTTTTCTAACGAGGCAAACAACATTTGTCTGCAGTCCACGTTGGTGGTGCAGAGTTTCTCACCCTTCTGCTCCAGGCTCCCAGCGTTCCTCCTGAGATTGCCATTCCCAGGAATTAGCTGGGAAATGCCTATACCCTGGGTTTCCTTTCCTGAAAACCACAGGCTGAATACCCCATCGGGCTTCAGATAAAAGGTGAGAATGTGGTCCCTTCTTCCCCAGTGGAAGAAGCATGACCGTCCATGTTGGCTGGCCCCGCCTCCCTCCCATTTATGAACAAATTGAAAAGCACTAGCCCCAAGACAGATCCTTGGGGCACTCCGCTTTTCACCTCTCTCCATTGTGAAAATTGCCCATTGACCCCCACTCTCTGTTTCCTGGCCCTCAACCAATTCTGAATCCATAAGAGGACCTGCCCTCTTATTCCCTGACTGTGATGTTTCCTCAGCAGCCTTTGGTGGGGAAATTGGCTCTTCTCCACTGCCCTTGCACTCATTCCTGTCTCTCCTGCCCTCCCATGCACCTTCCTTATGGACTGGTACCAGCTATCCAGACTCTTGTTAGTGAGGGAGCTGGCAACTAGTGTCTTATCAGCTCCTCCTACCCTGCCCCTCCCAAAGCTGGCTGGTGTCAGGTGGTGACATCACTGCCTGGGGCCATGGTAATTGGCGTTGGCCTGGTTTAGGAGCTGTGGCCCACTTTGAGTGCAAGTGACTTGGCCAACCCAGTGGATCTATGGAAAGGGTGGCATTTGAACCCTGTTATTGGACTGCAGTGGCTATCCACTCAACTAGCTGAGGACTTTTCAATAACAGTGCAAAAATAGAACACAGCAGCCAGGTGTTCATCAGTCTTTGCATAGGATGAAGCTTAGGAGATAATTGAACATTGTGTGAAACCTTGAAGCTGCTCCAGCTGATGCTGATGTCCTTATTCATCTTCATCACTGCAGTGGCGGTCCTGTCAATATTGTTGGGGGGCAGTGCCTTCAGGCCCCACGTCGGGGGGGGGATGCCTCCAAGCCCCACACCTGTGGAGGGGAGGGGCAGGGCAAAGACGAGCAGCCCTCCCACCTGCACTTGTGGAACATTTGCGGATACTGGAGGCTGTGCAGGGGGTGGGGATTTGTGGACCTGGACCCAGGGCGGAGCATCGGCCATGTCTACCACTGCATCATTGTCTTTCTCTTCTTGCAGGGGCATTTGTGTGGAGACTGGGGAGGGAAGGGGGCAATCAATCTTTTCTCCACCAGCCATTTCTCCACTCCAAGACATCACCTGAGGGGCTCCCCACTGCCCTGCGATTCGAAATTCAGTTATTTCTACTTTTCTGAGCAGACCCCATGTTCTGCTGCTCCATATTACACAATGAGTGGCTCTTCTCCCAATTGATGTTGTTAAGCGCCAAGTTTCTCTCTCATCTCCCATTTTGGTTGTTGCAATTTTCATCTTCTTGGACTTTCTCTTGATCAATGAGGCCCATTTCACAAATTTGCCACCAATGTGGGAATCACTTCCCGTCTTGAGATGCTAATGCATGTTTATGAATATTGGAATCAACAAGTGGGTGAGACAAACCACAGAGGGTAGTTTCTCAGCCAACCAAGAGGGAACACAAATATTAGGCGAAAAGGACCCATCACCCTTTTCCATCCCCACTTTGCAAAGTGTGGCTAGGCTTTGAAGGCACATAGCAAGGGCAAAATGGGGGAATCACCATCATCATAATACAGAAGCGTGTTGCTTCTGTAAAAAGTTCAGCAATGCAAAACATCCAGGTCAATCAGTCCTAAAATATCTGCCATATTTTGAATAGATAGATAGGGAATAGGAGGAAACTCTCTGGAATTTCTGAAAGGACTGAAAGGAGAAGGCATCCAGCAGTGAATTGTACTCCCACACGTGCATATGTCACTGATAGAAACAATAGGCTGATTGAAGACAATGAATGCACAAGACAAAAAGTCACCATTCTTCCATCTCTATCTGCAATGCTAATTTTTTTCCCCAAACTGAATGCCTGCTAAACAGATTCTGTTCTGAAATCCCCTTTTCTTACATCTTAGATAATATCTCATAAACTGAGATGCCCTTTTGGGGTTTATCTTAATTCCCTCCCTAGCCTTTTGCCTCCATCCATTTTTAATAAAGAGGTTCTGTTTTGCTAGCTATAAAGAAGAATATGCCATAAATTCTGCTCTATGAAGATCACAGTTTTCATTGCGTTGTTGTGCATTTCAGAGAAACAGGAATGACAGCCTCTAAATAACAGTGGAATACAATTATGAATGTGAATGAAATTATCTAACGTGTTGAATGCAGTGCTAATTGACTACAAATTGATGCACTGTTGGATCATAATTTGCGTTCATTTGTATTTATTTACTTAATTTTTAGACCGGTTCTCCCAGACATCCTCTACAGCAGTGGTTCTCAACCTTTTTTCCACGGGACCCCTTTTTTACTATGACAGCCTGTTGGGACCCCCAACCATAAAATTATTCTCATAGCCACTTCATAACTGTAGTTTTGCTACTGTTATGAATTGTAATGTAAATATCTGATATGCAGGGGGCATCCGCTAAAACTGAGGGTTGGGAGAGTTAAAACAGAGAAAAGGAAGTACTTTTTTACCCAGCGGGTAGTTAATCTGTGGAACTCATTGCCACAGGAGGTGGTGATGGCATCTGGTCTGGATGCCTTTCAGAGGGGATTGGACGGATTTCTGGAGGAAAGGTCCATTGTGGGCTATAGGCAATGATGGATTGTGCAACCTCCTTACATTGGTGGTGGGCTATTTCAGAGTACCAGGTGCAAAGGAGTGGCAACAGGATGCAAGCATCTTGCTGTCTCGTGCCTCTCTGGGGCACCTGGTGGGCCGCTGTGAGATACAGGAAGCTGGACTAGATGGGCCTTTGGCCTGATCCAGCGGGGCTCTTCTTATGTTCCCTTCCTCCTGCTTAGCCCTTCTTGAATGATTGCAGCCCAGACCCAGAAATTTAGCAGCAGGCAAGACAGCAAGGAACACCTTGAATAATGCAACTGTCTGCACTGCCTGTGTAAGAATCTCTGCAGGGCAAACATTTGGGGCTTCTCTTACCAGTTTATTTGCTTTGGGGGGTTGTCGTTGTTGTCCTCAGCAACTTCTGAGCAGAAAACAGAGCGCTGAAAACATCAGCTCTCTAACAACCCCCCTGGACTGAACAGGGACACAGAAAGGATCCTTTTCAGCTGCAAGCTCCAGCCTCCTTTACTATGATTTTTATGCTACTTGCCTCTGGGAAAACCAGGGCCAAAGAAACAGTCCACACAGCAAAGTACGAAGGACACATTAAAAAAATACAACACAGCTTAAAGTTCCCACCCCGTCAGTTTCAGGAACACGCTGTGCGGAGCTTTCACTCCCAAAACAGCCCCAATGCCATTTTCCCTAACTGCCTAAAAACCTAATGATGAACATCAACAGATATCCACAGAAGAATACAGGTGTTAATATTGGCTCCTTTATTAAGGTTTGGCTCCATTTCAAGCAGGTAAGAGCCCCTGCTCACTGCTCCACAGAAAGTCCTCCAGATACAATGAGGCTAACAATCAGTGCTTTTTTTTGTTAAAAAAAAGGTGCAGGAACTCACTTTTGATTGGCGCTTGCGTTGTGATCCGCCCACCGGAAGTGACGTCATAGCTAGAAGTGTTTGTTGCTGCATTAAAAAAAATGAGGTTGTTGCTGTTTAAAAAAAAAAAAAAAGATGCTCCTGCATGTAGATGGGGGCTGGGGGGAGACAGAAAGAAAGTGAGAATGCAGTTGTTGCTGCTTAAAAAGAAGACGCTCCTGCATGGAAATTGGGGGGGGGGGACAGAAAGAAAGTCAGAACGAGGTTTTTGCTGCTTAAAAAAAAAGACGCTCTGGCATGGAGATCAGGGCTGGGGGAGGGGGACAGAAAGTGAGAAGGAGGTTGTTGCTGCTTTAAAAAAAAGACGCTCCTTCATGTAGATGGGGGCTGGGGTGGGGACAGAAAGAAAGTGAAAATGAGGTTGTTGCTGCTTTAAAAAAAAGATGCTCCTGCATGTAGATGGGGGCGGGGGGAGACAGAAAGAAAGTGAGAATGCGGTTGTTGCTGCTTAAAAAGAAGACGCTCCTGCATGGAAATGGGGGGGGGGGACAGAAAGAAAGTCAGAATGAGGTTGTTGCTGCTTAAAAAAAACAACGCTCTGGCATGGAGATCAGGGCTGGGGGAGGGGAATAGAAAGAGATAACTAGGTTGTTGCTGCTTTAAAAAAACCCAAAACAATTAACACCTGAGTATCACCACAATGGGGGGGGGGGAGAGAGACATGCTTTCCATGGCTTGCCTCTTCACTGCTGCTCTGCTTTCCTCGCAGCTCCAGTCCAACGCGTTGCTGCTCTGCCACTCGCCTTGCTACATCCACGTGCTCTAAACTGCCCGCGCAGAGCAGTCTGGGGCGTGTTTTGCCACCAAAGTGAAAGTCACCCTGTGCTCTACAGAGCTTGCAGAGCCGGAAGCCAAAGAAATACATAATATTTCTTTGATATTTCTATATCAAAAAAAGTTTTGAACTCTGATCAGCTCTTCCCGCTGAAACCAGTCCCATTTGTGCCCAGCCATGAGCTTCCCCACCCCCTGCTCGCACGCTCACATGGCTTGCGAGGAGTGCAAGCGGAGGAAGAGGAGGAGGGAGAGAGAAACGGAACGAGCAGGCGAGGGATGGGAAGTAAAGGGGACGGGTTTTGCCCAGAAGACACACAGAAACACACTGAGTGGAGGTGTGCAGAAGGGGGGGGGTTGGAATGGGAGCATCCAGTAGATTGTCAGAGCAGCTGGGATGGGGAGGGAGTAAAGACACGCACGTGGGGGTGTGTGCTTCAAATTAACCCTTTTCCGGTGGTTGGAAAGCAAACGACTTTCATCCCCCTCCACCCTGAAATGAAAGACCTACCAAGAGCCTCTTCCAGAAAGAAAACTCTTCAGGAAAGACCCAGTTAGAAGTGGGTGTGGATCCTGACTGAGGTGCCCACTTTTCCCTTTTGTGCTGTCTCCGCAGGGAACCTGAAACCCACCCCCACAAAAAACCCAAAGTGAGCAAAGGAATTGATCACTCGCCCAAAGTGAGCAAAGGAATTGATCCGCTTTTACCCTCAGCAACCCTGTGCAGAGGGGAAGGCGAGCCAAGGGGGGGGGGGAATGGCCGGAACTACTCCCCAAAAGACCAGCTTCAAGTTAACTCTTCTGTGCCCGGTGCAAGTTAACTCTTCTGTGCCCAGCAAGTCCCCAAAACGGAGCGATCAAGCTGCTGACTCGCCTTGCAGGAGCAGCGAGCGAGGGTGGCAGGCGCGCAGGCAGGCGAGCAAAGCCCCTAGTGGGCGGAGGCAGCCACTGCCCGGGAGGTTGCTGGAGTTCAGGTTGCTGTCCTGTCCAGCCAGGAGCACGTGACGCCCACCCGCCTGGCACCCGCTGTTTGCTCACCCTCGCATATTTGAAAGAAAAAAAGTATATCTACCCGTATAATGGCCACAAAAAAATATCCGGAACCAGCCAAGAGGGCCAGCTTCGAGTGAGCGGGGCCAGCCCAACTTCCAGAAACCCGTACGCGCGTAGTGGGTGCATGACATCACTGACTCCGCCCCTTTCCGATTCACCCCGCTAGGAATCCGGAGTCGCTCCTTTTAACCCTCAGAGTGCCGGTCAGCTGAGAGGAGAGCCTCTTCTCAACCCTCCCACTCCCAGGACGGTCTCCTCTTCCAGGCACCGCCTCCTCCTCCCCGATTCAACCTCCGATGCGGCGACCCCTTTGATATGGTTAATCGACCCCCAAAGGGGTCGCGACCCACAGGTTGAGAACCGCTGCTCTACAGCCCAATCCACACTTCAGAAATGCCAAATGAGAGGGTGCCTGGCCTGTATCCCTCTGGACTCCAACTGTGTGCCCTTAGAGCACAGAAACATTGGTGATGGGCACAGTGGAGAAAGGATAGTTTGCAGACAAAAGGAGCACTTTGCAAACGGTGTGCTGCCCTCATAATATTTCTATCAGGCTACTTTGCTAGCCCTTGTCATCTCCGAATTCTTATTGCAGGAACTCTGTCCCGGGAGAAGTCGACACACATTTGGAATGTCCACTTCAACACCCCAAGAGGGGAGTAAAAACAAAGCACTTCATATAGGTGCAAGGGTGGGAGAGAGTCCCATGCAGCATGGGCCAGGCCACAATATATTGATACTGCGTCTCTGTCCAATGACCTTCCTCCTGCCTCCAAATGCTCCTGCATCATCCATTCCATTTGCAGTTGAATGCCAGGAGTCCAACTGTCAATCAGATGAGTTTTTGACCATTGTGACAGATCAGGACAGGGATGGGGAGGGATCGGTAGCCTTGTCCACCTTCCGGGCCCAATACACCAACATGGGGCCACGCAGACATGCACCAGCAATTTAACAAGCACAGGTCCAAGTTGCCCCAGTGTGGCTTCTGGGGCGTAAATCCTTACCTTGCAGAGACCTCCCACCTGGAAAATTCCCTCCCAGGATGCAGTGCCATTGACGGGCTTGTAGGTCGATGTCGAGGTCTGCTTAACCAAGCACTATGCAAGACAAAATAAAGGTCCAAGAAATGAAGTTAAAACTGCAGACATTTTAAAGGCACTTTAAAAATAGTTTTAAGAGAGAATTGGGGAATGATAGCGCAATCCTACAATTGATGCAGTGTTGACATAACATCTTTGCGTCAACGCTGCACACTTAACGCCGACATCAGCGCTAAGGCAACGGGACTGGCACTGCAGGCTGGCCTCCTTGTGCCCGTGCAGCGCCTCCCTTGCGTCAGCCGAAGCCAGCCGGCACAAGGGAGGTGCCATCATGCACGGGGGGAGGGAATGGGTGGGGGGAGGGAGGTTCTGGTGGGGGACGGTGGGATGTGGGTGGGCTGGAAGGCGTGCGGGCCCGGGGGGGGCGGGCTTGGGAATCGGCCATAAGGGCTGTTTAGCAGGCGCAGATCCGAGGAGCCCATAGGGCATGAATGTGCCCTTGGCACGGGGAGGCTTCAGCCTCACCTAAGCAGTGCTAGGACATGGCATAGGCCCATTGGCCTCGCCATTCCAGAGCTGCTTTGGATTGCTCCCTGAGTTTCATGCCCTTTTTAGATATTCTGTACATGTGGAGACCGTGCATGTACCCGGGGGGGGGGGTGCCGGTACGCGACACTCCTAGCTGCAACTATTTTTTTCCCCTATATGATATAATGTCATTTAGCACGCAGTCCTAACCAGGAGTTAAGCTGGCCTCCCTGATTCCGAGAGTGGTGCAAATGCACTTCATGGCACATTTTGCAGCACTCCTGGGCCTGCTTCAGGAATCCACCCTAAACCACAGAAACTCTGTAAAAAAAAATCTCCAGGATTGCCTTCAGATGGATGCTGATTCCTGGAGACTTCACTCCAAACCTGGAGAGTGAGCAACCTAACTTTTGAGTAATTTTTACCACCTGCTTGCCTAAGGGAAAAAAAAGGAAGAAGGAACAGGGTCATTTTGGCAAAGTGGCGTTTTGAATGAACTGAGCTCTGTACTTTTGATCAGAGGCGGATCTACAGGGAGGGCAAAGCTCTAAGTGTTGCAAGAAGCCTTACCCTGTCATGTAAACCCCTCCTCTCCGTTGCTGCTGTAGCCAGTAAACAACACCAAGATGTTGCTTTTCCCTGTGAGGATTGGCTAAAATGGTGCAGGAGAGGAGTGATTTCCACTGCAAGGTAAGGCTTCTTGCAAAACTTAGAGCTTTGCCCTCCCTTAGATCTGCCTCTGCTTTTGATCACAATATTATTTGTGACACACTAGACCGCCACTTAAATCTTTCTCTTGCCTCCCACACTGACAAGTACTTTATAGTTGCTGCCTGTTGAATTACCTGCTCCCTACAGATTAGTTGCATGATAAATAATGCCCACGTCTACCCAATGCATGTAACGTCATCTATAGCACTCTAAATTATTGCACAGGTAAAACAATGACAAATGAAAACTCTAGCCTGTAGTATATTAAGGTCTGGGAATGTAATTTCCCTTTTTAGGATTTATTGGGGTGTATACCAAGATAGGGCCTAAAATGTGCATTTAGTAACATCATTTAGTAACAAATGCAATGCACATCTTTTTCACAAAATTAATTTGCAGAATTTTGCAGAATTATTTCACATTTCTAGCATTTTTAATGATGTCACAATTCCTACATAGCCCTGAAGATAAACGCATAGTTGTATCTGCAGTTTGGTTCAGGCCAAGGCAGTAGCGCCAAGTTGGGTGTGGCATGTGGACCAGTGGCCCTCCCAATATTTCTGGGGTGTGGCTGTGCCACCCCAATATTTTGCCCCCCTTGCAAACGCTGGCGACGCGAGCATGCACAGTGGTTGTGAGGCGAGGCAACCACTGCACATGCTCGGGCTCTCAGGGATCGCGTGTCGCGACCACTGCGCATGCTCACGTCACTGCTGTTTCGGGCATTTTTGCCCGAGCGGCGGCGGGGGAAACCACATGCGCTCCCGGAGAAGGTGCACATGTTCCCCCCACCGCAGTTTGGGCATTTTTGCCCGAGCGACGGCAGGGGGAAACCACATGCACTCCCAAGGAAGACGTGCGTGTTCCCCCCGCCGCAGATTGGGCAGTTTTGCCCAAGCGATGGCAGGGGGAAACTACGCGCGCCTGAACATGGGGGTGCCACAATGACAGGCAGCCCCTTCTGAGCCCGGCTCGCAGCGATCAAGGTTAGCTCACTCGCCGTGGTCCGGGCTCGGAAGGGGCTGCCTGTCATTGTGGCACCTCCATGTTTGGCACTGGGCTGGAGCGCGCCTGTTCGTCAGAGTGATCAGGCCGAAGTGCGCCTGACAGCTCCAACAGGCACACTCCCGATCCAGCGCCGAACATGGGGGCGTGGGCATGTCTGGCTTGGCTACGTCAGGGGGCATGGCCACGTCTGATGTGGCTACGTCAGGGGGCGTGGCCACTCAGCCCCCACAATGTTCGGGGCAAGTTGGCGCCCCTGGGTCAAGCTAAGGAACCTCTGGCGCTAGGAGTGGTATTAACTGTGCCAGCCTAACTCCAGGTTAGGATTGCATTCTCAGTGTTTTGCCCCTTCCCCCTGCTCGTAACACTACTTGGTAGAAGCAGAGGCAGAGAATTAAAACCCTCTTCTCATGCGATAGTCTTGATCTATGGGGACACAATTCAGCTGCTTTGTAATTTAAAATTAACATTTAATTTTTTAAAAGCATGCTAGCCCCAATCACACGTTTAAAGCAACATCTGGCCCTTATAATAATTCCTCATCCTGGCCATAGGTGCGGAGGGGAGGGGAGTGTTGAGGGCAGGAAGGGGATAGTTAGCAGCAGCAGCAGAGCCAATATCCTGTCTCCCTTCCTAACTCCAATCTACCTGTCCAGGTCCACTCAGACTTGCCAAAGCAAAATAGCTGTGGCAGATCTGATTAGACCCATTGGGGCAGGATTAGACCCATTGGGCTGCCTATCATAGTTATGCCTCTGTTTTTATACTGGTGACTTCCCTTCATTCCTTCCAGGGCAACTTGGGGAGTAATAGCAAGAAGTATCCTTTGTGGACCAACTCTGCAGTCTGCTGACTTTGTACCCCACAAGACAGCACCTCACCAGCCAGGACCAATGCTACCACCTGTAGCAGTGGTTCTCAAATGTTTTAGCCCCGGGACCCACTTTTTAGAATGACAGTCAATCTAGGACCCACCAGAAGTACTGCCATTGTGACTCCAGAGCCTGCTGCTTTCCTGAGAATGCAGCAAGAGGTTGGGTTATTTCTCAACCATTTTCCAATAGCAAAGTGAATCAGAAAGGGGGAAAAAAGCCTTTTTAAAACTTTGACACAAGCAAAATAACCACACATCCCTGTCCAGTGTCCTATCTTCCCGTATTTTCAATGATGGCTGCCCTAGATGCTACACGACCCACCTGAAATTGTCTTGTAACCCACCTAGTTGGTCCTGACCCCCAGTTTGAGAAACACTAGTCTAAAGATGTCCTGAGATTATGTGGGATTTGGGTCCATTTTATGGGGTGGGGGGAAAGGATTTACCTACTGGGTTCCTTGGGCACTGGACCAAGGCTTCTTACTGGAATAAAGGCTGAGGGAAATCCGGCCCTGATTTTATTTCATCATGTTTATTATGTGTGTCTGAGTTAGAGTTAGTCCCCGGTTTTGTTTCCCACTTTATGGGTCTGCTTTGTTGTCAGCCAAGCCCTTCGTCAGTTCCCCACAGTCTTTCACACACAAACCAGGGAGAGGAAAAGCATCTTAAAAAGTCAGCAATGGGAGAGTTATAAAGCCCACACAGCTTGGCAAGGGACCCTAACAATTATGAATGCTTTGTGTCTAATAAGAAAGGTGAGCCAGCCTCAAAATGCAAAACATGCTGTTAACTGGTGACGGTGCCATCTGTTCACCGCAGCTCAGCCACACATCTTCCCAATCAAGGCTGATTTGCATATTATCTTTGTAACATTCTTTCAATCCCTTGGTAGGGATGTTTGCTTTCTTGCAGCTTATGGTGTTGGGCCTGTGTGTGAATCTCCGGATTGTTTCGAAAAAGACAAACCATTAAGAAAATGATCACTGGAGCAAATGTCTCCTTCAAAGGCCTGGAGGAGGAGGAGGAGAGACTTGGGTGGAATTAAAAGCTCCTTGTGTTCCACTGAAGCACAATTTATTGCAGGCTCATCACATCCCATCAGCAGACAGCTCCTCCCTGGCAATATTGTTTTAGAGACCATCATAAGCCGTGTCAATTGAACCAATGGAATAACCTGCCTGTTTTCTCTGTGTCTTTGCTGCCTAGACATCCATTTGGCAGCATATGTCCTTTTCTCCTGTGAAGAACAGCCTATGGCTGTTACCCCATCACCTGCCTCTTGTGGGTGGGCAAAGAGCACCCACCCACGAATTAGTGGGCAAGGGGCAACATTCTTAAGCACAGCTTCTTTGTTTTCAGATGGTACATAATGTGAACACAGGAACAAACTTAGAAGAGGCATTCCCTCAGACCACCTCTTCTAAGATACATTTATTTAAGATGCTGCTTTCCCTGCCGCCAGCTGTTTTCCGTAAGACCTTGTGTTAAAGTAATTACCTTTTTTTCCAAAATATATTTCATGCTTAATTGGTGGTACCTTTTCAGTCTGTTGAAAGGATTCATTGCACCTGTGGATTGCTCAAACATTTCAGCACTAAAATATACATTTCACTCCCATTCTATTACCTATAAACCAAAGACCTGGGATGGTGTTCTTGCTGCTGTGAGATTGCTCTTTCTTCCTCCCCTATGCATGTCTCCCTCCCTGGTCCCACTTGCCATAAATGGTCACATTCTTCTGAATTCCTCCTCAGAATTCTGTGGCTGGTACAGTTTTTCCTAACCAAGACCAAGGCCAGGCACTATTAGGAGTTTCTAGCTGCCTGTCTGGGTCCGGTTTAAGATGATCTATAGGTTTGGTGTGCCAGGAAGTTTTTGAGCAACTGTTTTGAGCATCACGCTGATTGAAAACCTTGGCCCTCACACCAGCTTTTTAAGGAAGACTTAGGGTGCAATCCTAATCTGGAGTTAGGCTGGCCCAGTTAGGCCAGCAAAGTTTGGCTGGTACAAGGGACACTGTAAGTATGTTTGGACCACTCTTGGAGTCAGAGAGGCCAGCACACAGACGTGCACCATCCTCCCTGACTCTGACAGCACAATCCTATGCATGTCTACTCAGAAGTAAGACCCATTGTGTTCAGTGGGGCTTACTCATAGGAACGTGCGTATAGGATTGCAGCCTGAGAGTGGTCCAAACATATTTTATGTTGGCCCTTGTGCGGCCAAACTTTGCTGGCCTAACTGGCCTAACGCCGGTAGAGAAAGTCACTTGCTAGGGAGAGGTCTCATATATTCCATAGCACTCACATGGCATTGTCTATGCCCCGTTTTCCAAAGTAGATTTGAGGATGTTATGCTAATGGGAGGAAGAGAACAAAAATGTTATTCCACCGAGTGCTTTCTGGTGTACAGCATAAATCCATCACAAGGGCATGAATGGGCTCCACTGTTCGCTGATGACAGAGAGCCCTACCTTAACGCCATGACCTCTGCATGTCTAAGGAGCATAACTTTCAAAGGGTTAATCTTTCCCACCTGTTGTTGACCATAGAGCAAGCAACTCTGGTCGCTTTCTTAACATGAGAATGTGACCCCTGGCCTTTGAGCAGGAGTGGTCCCAGTTATAGTAAAAAATACTCTGTGCTAACAAGCACAGTTATGTAGGCTCTATCTGACAGAAAAGTTTGGGCAATGCTGGAACAAGCTGTTAACAACCGGAAAAAGAGTGTGGGGAAAGCAAAAGCAAAAACAAGCAGCTGATAATTTTCAGTTCAGGAAGGTTTTAAAGAAACTTTTTTTTCTTTAAAGGTTTTAAAAAACCACTTTTTTTTTTTAGCCCCATCTCTATGTCCATTAAAATGCATTCTCTCTTCATATTCAGTAAACCAGGTTTGGCGACTCATCTACCATACATTGAAATATATGTTTATATGACAGTGAGTGTACAATGCTTAAGATGGGGTCTGAAGCATGAGCTGCAATCGGGAAGTTGCTAGGAAATCACCTTAGATACGCAGGATTAGGCAAGCCTTTTTTTTCTCCGGTTTAGTCCTGCCCCCAAATTTGAATTCAGGGACAATATAATACTGACCTCCCTCACCAGGTCAGCCCAAGACCCCCAACCCCTGAGATGGCATGTCAAATCCTGCCCCCCATATTACCATGCCAACCTTGGCTCCTCCCACTCCTTGGATTGAAAAGGGAAGAGGGGCAAAGCAGAAAAGGGTGTGTGGAGGAGGGGAATGGTGGGCTAGAGCAATGCTTCCTCACGTTTTTCCTCCATCTCTTTTCCAATCCAGGGAATGAGAAAGGGATGAGGAGGAGTAGAGGTAATGGGTGGGTGAAGGTGGACATCCCACCATCTGTGCCTAGTGCAATCCTATGCCCTGTGGTGCCCAAAGGTACAGTGGTGCTAAAATGTTGACACTTGAGGGCTGTAGTCGCTGCTATCCCAGTGCTCCCCCGTAGAACAGTAAGCGCCAGGGAGGCTGTGGCGGTCTCCAGTTTGGAGACCACTGGTGTGTAGGAACAATGGGGCACGTACTGATTGCTTCTAGTGGTGCTGCAGTAAGATGATAATACCCAGAGTGACCAGATACAATGGAGGACATTGCACCTATACCTTTGTTTAGAAGAACCAGGGGGCATCCACTGAAATTGAGATAAACAGATAAAAGGAAATACTTTTTTACCCAGTGGGTAATTAAGCTATGGAACTCCTTGCCACAGGAGGTGGTGATGGCATTAAAAGGGGACTGGACAGATTTCTGGAGGAAAAGTCCATCGTGGGCTATCTGCCATGATGGGTTGGGCAACCTCCTTCCGTTAGTAGTAGGCTACTTCAGAATGCCAGGTGCAAGGGAGTGGCAACAGGATGCAAGCATCTTATTGTCTACTGAACTCCCTTAGGCACCTGGTGGGCCACTGTGAGATACAGGAAGCTGGACTAGATGGGCCTTTGGCCTGATCCAGTGGGGCTCTTCTTATGTTCTTAGGGTATTTTGAAAGGTGCTGCTTTTTAAACCTTCCATGTTGAGCTGCACCTGCCATAATTCCTTGTTCCATACAGTCATTAAAGGTATAGGCATTCTGTCTTCTTCCACTGTATCTGGTCACCCTGTCTCCTTCTGAACCCCCACCCCACACACACTCTTGGTCCTGGCACTGAGCTGCTGATTTCTCCATAGCTGCCTTCCTCTAGCACAACGTCTGCTCTACATTTCTGATATGAGGGCCAAACTAGAGCTACAGTTCTGTACAAACATATCTGACAGTAAGTCCCATTGAGTTCAATGATACTTGTCTCTGAGTAGGCATGCATAGGATTGCAACCGATCAAGGCTGCAATCCTATGCACACATATCTGGGAGTAAGCCTCATTGGTGATAATGTGACTTGCTTCTGAGTAGACATGCATAGGCTTGGACTACACGGTTCTGATGCTGCTTTGCACAGCCAACTGAACTGGAAGACAGACTCACACCTCTAGGCATCAATAGGGAAAATAAAGAATGCTTATTAAAAACAAGCTGCCTTGAGCCGCCTTTCTGAGAGGAAATGGAAGAGGAAGAGGAAGAAGAAGAAGAAGAAGATTTTGCAATCAAGCAAAATATATTTAAATCATACGACAGAATGTGAGATCAGAGGAGGGCACAAGTGTTTTATACTCTATGAAATATGAAGCTGGAGATGAGAGTATCAGATCAGGGGTCTCCAAATGTTTTAGCCAGAGGGCTGCATCAACTATTTGGCACAGCGTTGAGGATGGGAAAAATAAATAAAAACTTTAAATATAAAATTTAAATAAATTCATTAGAGACAGATGAATGAATGAATGAATGAATGAATGAGCAAGCTCAAAGTTCCAGGATTCTTCCAAGCACCAACGCACACCACAGAAATACAGTGCACATTTTAATGGACTCCCATCCCCCCATCTCACTAACAGTTTACTTAAATGCGCTGGAGTAAATATCTCGGAACCAGCTGATCACAGGAAAGGAAATACCCAGAGCACATCCTGAGGGCTGGGGAGGCCTCCCTGGCTCACAGAAAGCTGTTTAAGGCTTTTAGAGGGCCTAAAAAAATCACTTCCAGGTCTCTGGGAAAATCGGGAAGTGACAATTTTCAGGCCTCAGAATATCTTCCACACAACCAGAGCACAGTTTGGAGGGTGCAGCCCATGCCAGCAAGGTCAGGAGAGACAGAGGCTCATTGGGGACCAGGGGCTTGCTGCAGGCTGGAATTTGGAGACCCCTGACTTAGATGATACCAAAAGGGAGTCACAGGTAGCAATCTAGTAGGAACTTCACCTGCACAAGCCTCCTTGAGATGAGCAGCACTAATTCATTTCAAATAGAACTTGTACGTGCAAACATCCTGCTGGGCAGCAGCACTCACAGCAAGGGGTGCAAATTCAAATCAGAATATATGGGGAAATGAATCTATTAGGCCCGTTAGGCCCATTCTTACTTTAGTCCAACTCAGATGTAGAGAGAACATGAATGGAATGAATGTTACATGCACAGGCATGCCCTGGTATCCACTGTGGTTCCGTCCCAGACCCCTCCCTGAAACCATGGATACTGGGGGTGCCTTTTTAAAGATAGGGGAATATCAGTGGTTTTGCTGCAACAAGGTAAAAGGAAAGAAATTTGTTTAATGTTCCCCTGCCTTTTAAATTGGTATACCAGTATCCATGGTATCTGTGGATAACTGAAACTGTGGATACTGAATCAGTGGATGCCTGTATGCCTCTTAAGACATGGATTTCTTATGGGACACAATTCATTTTTGAGAAGGAGGGGAGTCACCCGGCAGTGTCACAGGGTTTTCCCTCCTCCTTTTAACTGTTTCATACTGGAGAAAAGCAGCAAAGTTCCTTTTGCCAACCCAGAGGCAGATCTAAGGGAGGGAAAATCTCTAAGTTTTGCCAGAAGCCTTACCTTGCAGTGGAAATCACTCCTCTCCTGCACCGTTTTAGCCAATCCTCACAGGGAACAGCAACATCTTGGCGTTGCTTACTGGCTACAGCAGCAAGGGAGAGGAGGGGTTTACATGACAGGGTAAGGCTTCTTGCAACACTTAGAGCTTTGCCCTCCCTGTAGATCCGCCACTGTGCCAACCACCTGTAGTGATAACCATATTATTCCCTTTAACACACACTTCCCTGAACACTGCAAGGTTCAATGGCCTAACTAGGCCAATGTGCGGGACAAACACATCTGTGGCAGCCAAATCACTGTGGGTCCAATGGGCAATGGCCGTATTTTTCCTCACAGTGCCCAAACGGAAGCTATGTCTGGGTTATGGGCAGGGCACAGGGAATTATAACGACTGCCAGGTGCAGTTGCCTAAAGGAGTTCTGCTGGTCCTTTTACTTTCAAGCGTTTCAAAGAAGGGAAGACATGGGAGGTGGAAGCCCTCACTTTGCCAGGCCCCTCTCCATTCCATCACAAAGCAAATGGTGGCTGAAGTGAAGCAACGCTGCCTCAAGCCAACTGTTGGACAATGAAAACAAACGGCGCCGCAAAACAAAACACCAGTTCTTGCACAGCCCTACAACCTACAAACGGCAAGGGTGAGCACTGGCGCTTCTTGTAGATGCCGGACATTCCTGACACCTGCAAATCATTTGGCAGCCACTGTTTATTTAAGTCTCCTATCAAGCTACCAGTTTTTCTCTGTTTGTTTTCACTTGGAAACTCAGCCCCCTTGGGACCCAAAAAGACGGAGGGAAAATAAGTGTGATCCTCCTGCTATGCACACATCAAATTAGCATAATCACACTCTGTTTCATTTTCATTTTCTTTGCCGTTCTCAGAAGATAAGTCAATAAACAACCCCTGACATATTAGCAGAGGGCTTACTGTTCCCCCATTTAATCAGCTGAGGATATTTTTCAAAGTCAATCAAGCTCTAAATTATAGCACAAGGTGTAAAACATGGGGAATACTTGAGATATGAGTGTATATTGCTTGGGTAAAATTCTCGTCTGCTTATGCTCAGATTTATCTTCATAAAGGAGTAATTTCAATGTCGTTACTACTTAAGGATTCATCCAGTAAACAAAACAGCTGCCAAAATTATAGTAAACAGAAAATGAAGAAGAGGCCAATTTTGCAAAATAGAAACAATTGAATTGTGTAATTCATTGAATCACAGCTAGGTCTGCTCCAAATATTTTCCATTTTCATAATGGAAATGGTGATTTCAATGGGCTGAACATTTTTCCCGTGTCCACATTTTTATTGTAAACACTCACCATTTAAAATCCTGTTTGATGCCATTCTCCCCCCCCAAAAAAAAATCCGGTACTGCTTCTGACACACCCAGTTATCTATGGAGAGGTGTCCACAATTGGCACATCATCCATGTGTCATCACTGTGACATTGGTGCATCATCTGTGTGATGTCCAAAGAGCCAATCACTGCATCCCACAGACCTGAACACTGGTACTCAGAGAAGTAACACAAGGGTTAACCAGCAAGAACAGGGGTAGGCACAGGGCCAATGGAGATCACACAGGCACCACCTCAATCATGGGGAGATGTCCCAAGGATGCCAAACGCACATACACACAACATGACACACAAGGATGCCACAATGTCCACAGCTCCTACATGAGGCACAGTGTCATTAGCAGACAAGCAGCAAAGACATTTTATGCATCACCAAAGATCCCCTTTGAGACGTATAGCCCCACACCATGTACCTGATCATCTGAGTTGTAATCTCCTTGACATAGACTTTAGTACTGGGATTGGTGCATGTGATTAGATACCAAATGTAATCTGTATTCCAGGGGTGTCAAACTTGTTTCATACAGTGGGGGCACAATCCTAAAATGCACTGAAACAGTGAGGCTGGTGGGCCTGCGCTGTATCCAGTGCAGCTTTGGAAGGCTCAGGAGCCTCCCCTATGGCCTCCTTGGATCTGTGCCTGCTGTAATAATGATGATGATGATGATGATGATGATGATGATGATGATGATGATGATGATGATGCTTGGATTTATATACCGCCTTTCTTAAGGTCACTAGATTTCTCTAATGACTGCAACTCAAGGCGGTTTACATAGGCAGATTTTATTCACAAACCCGAAGGTTTTTACAATTTACAGAAACGTTCTATCTTTCAAGAACAACACTCATACAGATCTTTCTTTCTGGATTTAGCCTTCTTTTTTAGCCACCCGTCTGTCTTCTGCTGGCTGATAAGAGGCTTCCCAGCTCCCACCAGAGACGCAGCTGACTTCAGCCCACTCCTCCTCCCACGAGGCAGCTGGAACTCAGCTTTTAATCAGTCGCAGTGTGCAAGGTCTGCCGCTCACAGAGACTTCCGGCTGTCCCGAGCTGGCGACCTTCGGATCTTCAGCTCTTATCTTCAGGCAAACGGAGGCATTAACCCTCTCGGCTAAATCTTCTGTATAGGCCCAGGCACAGAGCCAAGGACACTGCATGGCCTGAATTGGGGCCGCGCACCTGGACACAGAGGCTTGGATGGCCGCGCATCCCACCCCACCCATTCCCCAGCCCATCCTGCTCATCCCACACCCAGTTCCTCCCTCCCTCCCTCCCTCCCTCCGCCCAGAGCCGCTCTTGAACCTGCCAAGTTCCGCTGGCACATGAGTGGTGCAGCCATGGGCCCGTGCCGTTGGGCTGCTGCAGCTGCTAGCATCGGCCCAACGGCACTAGTGCTGACGCGGGGGTTCCATTTGGTGCCTCCGCATCAGCACTAGTGCTGTTGGGCTGATGCAAGCGGTTAGCATCAGCCCAACACCATGCATAGGATCGCGCCCTGGGTCAAATAGCATTCGTGAGGCTGAGTACTGGAGGTGCTTCATTAAGCCGGAAGTGATGTCATTAAACAGGTTGTGGCCAGAAATCAGCACTTTTGTCCCAGGAACTCATTAGCTGCAAATGACAGAAGAGAGAACATGCAGTTCTTGACCGTATTTTCAAGATACGGGAGAACCCAACTATCATGTTGGCTGCCCCTTGAGCAGTGACACCTCAGCAGGTGAGAGTAGCTGATGGTAGTGCTGAGACAAAGGGATTTTGCAGGCTGCATCCAGCCAATGGGCCTTATGTTTGACACCCATTCAGTGTGATCCATTGTAGGACAGTGGATAGGGCAGTGGATATGTGGCTGGAGCTACAATTTTCTGCTGTGTTTTTTTTTCCCCCTTCCTCATTGTTACCTAGGGAGTTACTCTTACCCACACCAACTCTGTTGTTGGCTTGGTGCTTTTCCAACATTGGGGCCGTGCCCATCATTTTTTTTGGGGGGGGGGATTAGGATACAGTGTGCATTGACTCTTCCTCATCCATTGCATGTCCTGGCCCAATCTTCTCGCTATTTTGGCCTCTATGGGGGTGAACATATACACAAGTGGAGCTGTATAAGCACCAGCTGGTGTGGGGATACCCTGGCTATTCTGGCGTAGGAATAGGCAATTTAGGGTCAAATCCTAGCTAGTGCTGATACAGTCATGGAGGCCTCCTCAAGGTAAGGGAATGTTTGTTCCCTTACTGCATTGCACTGCATTGCAGCTGCATCATGGCTGGAAGGTTGGACAGGGTTAGGTCCTTAATCGTTTAATCTGATTCATGATTAAGGGCCCAATCCTATCCAACTTCCCAGCACTTATGCAGCCACATTGGGGTATCATTCCAATCAAAACCTCCTGTTAATATTTGTGACTCAAATGGCCTTGGTTTGCTATTGTCCTAATTTGAACTATCTGCTAATCATTTGTTCTCAATTAGGGTTGCAGTGAAGAGTAACCTTGAGCATCTTTTCTTTCTAACAGTTTTCAAAGATAATTATAGGATGTCCATCTACCCAGATGCTGGACTTACATGGAATGTTTTAAGAAAGTGCCAGAGGCAAAAATTCCGGCTAGGTAAATCCTTTAAAAGTAGCTTAATTTTCGGCCCAAATGATTTCTGAAGTCAGAGAAAAGACATGCATTGGAAAAAGAATACCCCTAAGAGCATTTCGTTAAAACGGCTTTTAAATGAACATTCATCTTAATGACTTCAAGACAGGATCCACCTTATTGGAATAGTTAAAGCTCCACTTTAATGCTATCGGCTGTTAGAAAACCTGCCGTCTCAAAAGAATAATAGGTACCACTTTCAACAACGTGTTAAGTCAATTTGCTGTGTACATCCGACTACAATCCTGGTCATCGTTCAGATGCTCCTCTCCAAATATTATGGTCATTTTCTTCAAAAGGAAAGGGAGGGTATAAAAAGATAATTACAGCCAGGCAGCCCAGTCCTAACTTGGGCAGGAGCAGGCAGGACGTCTGGCCTGCGCTGCATCCTAACCCAAGATGGAGGCAGCTGCAGCTCACCACAGGGAACCCTTGTCCCCCTTGCCTCGCAGTAAGCCTCAGGCAGCCCCAAGGGGCTGTTTGAACCTATTTGGACCTCCTATTTTGCAGGTGCAAGTCCAAGCTGCCCAGCGCAGCCCAGATCAGGGCCAAGTGGTCAGGGGATGGGGGGGGGGTTGGATCTGGCAGTTATGCCAGATCCCAGCTCCTCCCCCCTGGGCGGCCCCAGTCATGGGAATGCCCTCCCTCCACCCCATTCCACGCTCTCCCCTCTCAGAAAAGCCGCCACACTGGTTGAACTCGGCCAGCGTGAACTCGGCTTACCGGCCACCTTCTTCAGCATGCCTGGGCTGCTGCTGCTGCATGTGTAAGCCCAGTTCGGCTTCTGTTGATGCAAATGTGGCTTATGGCACATTTGCCACAGTGAGGGGCCAACGCAAGCAGCTTGCGTTGGACCAGGGCACCTTTTGGATGGTGCCCTAAGATATTCAACGGAGGTTACTGCTAAGGATTCCATTTCAATGGCATGTCTGTTGAAACGACGTCACAAAAATAATTAAGACACGAGAATATTTCAAAATAGTAAGTTGAAGAAAGTGAGCTCTCAGTATTCACAGGGGATCCCTCCAGGACCCCACCACCGACACTGAAATCCACAGATTTCATCAGAAGGAGAACGGAATGGGGGAGAGCAGAACAGGGGCAGGGTAGGGCAGAACAAGGTGGTGAAAAGGGCAGGGTAGGGTGGATTGGGTCAGGGAAAGAAGAGGATTTAGCAGCATTGGTGGCCACTGAATCCTAGCCCCCTTTCCAAACCCAGTCCCACGGTGTGGGTCCATGTGGACGTGCACCACCGAATCCTCTAGTGCAGGACCAAGTAGACATCCTGCACTGCAGAAACTTACCCAGAGGAGACCTGTGCAACCTCCTTGTGGGATGTAATGATAGCCATTTTGGCATCGCTGCACCTATGGGGGAGGAAGAATAGAATTTGGCTATGAAATTATCAGGGAGTTGCAGCACTTTCTGTTCAAGGAAGTGTTAACATATTTGGGGGCTCTTTAGTATAGCAAAGAAAAGGGAAGTGAGAAAGGACAAGATAGAGACATATAAAAGGATGCATGTGGCTGGCTGTGCATTTTTACACTTTTATATCTTGATTATATCTTATGATCCACGGGGCTTGTTGTTTTTTTAAATTTTAAATTGTGTTGTTTTAATATTGTTTTTAAATTGTTTTTTAATGTTAAATTCTGTATTTTATTGTGTCTTGTTTTGTTGTAATGCCGCCTTGGGTGCCTTCGGGCAGAAAGGTGGGATATAAATCCAATTAATAATAATAATAATAATAATAATAATAATAATAATAATAATAATGTGGTGGAGAAAGTTCTTTCGGCTTATGACTTATGCACGTATTTCATTTTTAAATTCTAAAGCAATAGATGTCTTGCACTGACTACCTCTCTCTCTCTCTCTCTCTCTCTCTCTCTCTCTCTCTCTCTCTCTC
>JAJKFI010000146.1:369248-394821 GCA_029204185.1 Lerista edwardsae | reverse complement strand
TGTATGTATGTATGTATGTATGTATGTATGTATGTATGTATGTATGTTCCACATAGGCTCCGCAACACCTGGACCAATTCGCGCCAAACTCGGCACGCGGGTGCCTTGGCCCCCCCGAGACCGTTGCTGCGTGGTTTTGGAATGGACCACGCCCCCACGGGCGTGGGTACAAGTGAATTTGTGGTTCTCTATGGGTGGCTATGGGCTGAGCCGCAGCATTCCGAGGCTCTGATGATGTCATAATGAGATGCAAAGTACATGCAAATGACATGCGGAATCTTCAGGCAGCAACTGAACTCTGTACAGTTGAAGACAAACAGCAGCAAATAGGTTTCCCGCAGGCAAACCAATACAGGGCCAGGGAAATGTGTCCTGTGGACATGTGGGCGGTCCCTGCTTGGCAGTGGACAGTTGGCACAAGGTGCTGTGGCTGTTGCTCTCTCTCTGAAAGTTTACTTTCACTGTGTAATGTAAGGCAATTGGGCAGGTGCAACCAAAGGCTACAAAGATGAAACAACAGCGTACACAGGAAACACCTGAGGGAAAAAAACACGACTTGCAACGCTACATCACAGAGCTGCTACATCTAGAGCAACAGAAACAGTACAGCAGCGTGACAAAAGACTACACGATAAGAGAGACAGTGCTGCTACATCTAGAGCAACACAAACAGTACAGCAGCGTCACAAACGACTACAGGATATGAAACAGAGGGCTACTACATCTACAGCAACAGAAACAGTACAGCAGCAGGGATGGGACATATAAACACCCGGGCACACATGTGAGTGGGGGGGTCAGGGATGGGACATATAAACACCTGGGCACACATGTGTGTGTGTGTGGGGGGCAAGGATGGGACATATAAACACCCGGGCACACATGTGAGTGGGGGGGTCAGGGATGGGACATATAAACACCCGGGCACACATGTGAGTGGGGGGGCAGGGATGGGACATATAAACACCCGGGCACACATGTGAGTGGGGGGGGCAGGGATGGGACATATAAACACCCGGGCACACATGTGAGTGGGGGGGCAGGGATGGGACAGATAAACACCTGGGCACACATGTGAGTGGGGGAGTCAGGATGGGACATATAAACACCCGGGCACACATGTGAGGGGGGCAGGGATGGGACATATAAACGGGCCATCTGTATGTCTGGTGAGTGGGGGGGGGTCAGTGATGGGACATATAAACACCCGGGCGCATATAGGTTTCCTGCAGGCAAACCAATACAGGGCCATCTGTATGCCTGGTGAGTGGCGGGGGGTCGGGATGGCACATATAAACACCCGGGCAAAGCCGGGTACATAAAAGCTAGTTTTTTGTTATAATAATATTGTTATTTTCTATAAAAGCAAACTTTTTAGAACTGGGACCCATTTTTTAGAATGACAGTCTGTCCGGGAGTTATATCATGGCTGGAGGTGCTGTCATTGTGATGCCAGAGCCTGCTACTTTCCTGAGAATGCAACAATTAGTTGGGTTATTTCTCAGCTGTTTCCCAATAACAAAGTGAATCAAAAAGAAAAAAAAAGTCTATTTACAACCTTGACACATGCACAACAACCACTCAGCCCTCCCTCTTTCTAGCATTCCATCTTCTCATGTTTTCAATATGGCTGCTCTAGGTGCTTCGCGACCCACCTGAAATTGGCTCATGACCCACTGGTGGGTCCCGAACCACAGTTTGGGAACCACTGCTATAAAAGATATATTCCTTTATATTTATGCCCAATGAGGCTGGGCATATCTGCCCCATGTCTGCCCCATGTCTGCCCCATGTCTACCCTACAGTCAACTTGGCAATGTTCCTTGGTAATGATCAATCAATCAATCAATCAATCAATCAATCAATCAATCAATCATATTTACATGGGGATACATCGTTGATTCATTGTGTCCATATCCACCAATTGCTCCTGTAGGCTACTGCTATGCAGTGGATCATTGCTTGGGAAATGGTTGCCGCTGTGTTTTTGGAGCAACACACTGTAATTGAATATCCTTGTTTCTTTACATTTCCTGAATGGCACTCTCTTGTCCCTAGAGTCGGGTAACTTGCCACACACTTAGCATCCTTTTGCATCTCGACTGTGTTTGTTTCCTTTGCTCTCTATCCAGTTTTGTGCCTGTATGTTTGCTTGTGGGAGGCTGAGGCAACACCTCACTCACACAGTCAAAAGCTTCAGCGGTAGTCTCTAGTGCAAAGCTGTCCCCAAGGGGAGCTGCTGTTCCTTTATCTGGGGGACTTTGGCCATGGCTAGTTCAAGTGTGAGGTACAAAAGATTGATTTTGTAGTGCTTTATTGTAACATTGCATTACTTCTAGCCAGTGGTGTCATTCAAATGATTTAGGAACAGGAACTCACTTTTGATTGGCACTTGTCGGGAACCTGGAACCAGCCACGGAGCCCGTTAGGATCCGGAACGCCCGTTCTGGTCCGTTCCCCCTGAATGACATCACTGCTTCTAGCATTCATTTTCCTCCATTCCAAAATAATTACTGAACTGTTCAAAAGCAGGTCAAGAAACTGAATAACCCATGAGAACAGCATGGTCAAGAATAAATCCTATCTCCGGTACAAAACCCAGCACCTAAAAAAAAAAAAAAATCTTGATAAATTCACAAAATCCTGAAAACCAATTTTATATAATTATTGGCTAGCCAAGCATTGCAGTATAAGTTCTTTGATATGAATACAACCAAGTCCAGTCATTGCCAGATAGAGATGCTCATTCCTCTCTTGGGATTAGAGTATTTGGCAGCACAATCCCATGCACATCTACTCAGAAGTAAGCCCTACAATAGAGCTTACTCCCAGGAAAGTGTATATAGGATTGCAGCCTGGGTCACTCTGTGGCATATTATTATTATTATTATTATTATTATTATTATTATTATTATTATTATTAAATACCACTTTTCTGAGATTCAAAGTGTTTGTTCTTATGGTTTTTCTCCTTTCTTTCTCATCCATATTCTTATGGGTGTAGTTAATGTACAACTGGTGCAGGCAGGTAAACTCTAATGCTTAAAAAGTATGGTGGTCTCCTTTGAAAGGCATTATTAGAAGAAACATCTTTTTTTTTCCTGAAAGGAAGTGATGCAATAAGATAAAGTTAGGTTAAGAGGAAATGTAAATAGAAGTTCCATCACATTTCTGAGAACATTCTCTGTGTAGCTTTTGCATGTGGTTTTTTTTAAAAAAAAAACTTTTTAACACTGCAGCGTAAATGCTTGATCTCATTTTCATTCCTGAGAAGGAAGCTGTCAGGTCTAACTATTTCAGAATGTTAATTCTCCAAGCCATGGGGCTTCCCTAAGTCCTGCTGCAACAATGGCCGGCTTATTCTGTGGTGGTTTTGGAATTGCCTCTGACTCCTGCTCATTTCCCAATAATTACTGATAATTGCTCCACTCCAAACAAAAAAGAACAAGGAAAAAGAAAGAAGCACAACAGACTCTTTCAAAAGCCATGGAAATCAAGTTTGTCCAGCAGCAGACCTTTCCCTCTAGAGGTGAGAGGAAGTTGGCATGGAATTATGCCTGGTTCATGAGTTGCTTTCTGATTTTCATAGACATAAAAAAAGGACCATAACCAAGGCCATGTTCTTAAGGAGCCCCAGGCACATTGGACTGTGTGCAGATCTCATGCGTTTGGTGGCTTTCAACCTGGCAATTCCTCTGCCCTGAACAAACTGCAACTATAACTAGGAATGGCTGTGAGAGCTGGACCATACGAAAGGCAGAGCGCCGAAGAATAGATGCTTTTGAATTATGGTGTTGGAGAAGACTCTTGAGAGTCCCCTGGACTGCAAGGAGATCCAATCGGTCAATCCTCCAGGAAGTCAAGCCTGATTGCTCCCTGGAAGGACAAATCCTGAAGCTGAAGCTCAAATACTTTGGCCACCTCATGAGAAGAGAGAACTCTTCTAAAGTCCCTCATGCTGGGAAAGATTGAAGGCAAAAGGAGAAGGGGGCGGCAGAGGATGAGATGGTTAGTGTCACCGAAGTGATGAACATGAAATTGGGCGAACTCCGGAAGCTAGTGGAGGACAGGGAGGCCTGGCGTGCTGTGGTCCATGGGGTCGCGAAGAGTCGGACACGACTTAGCGACTGAACAACAACAAATGACTAGGAATACTGTTGGGCCCATTCAGTGGCTCTTTGTATATATGGACTCTCCAATATGTTGCACAATGTGATCTCAGGGGTTCGCTGTTCACGACTACATTGCACATCTACATTGTCTATGCAGTCCTATGCCTCACCCTGAAGTGAATGGAGATGCTGTCATTTATATCATAGCTCTAAGGGTGCAATCCTAACTTGGAGTTAGGCTGGCATCACTAGTAGTATTTCAATCAATCACTAGTATTTATATACTGCTTTTCAACACAAAGTTCACAAAGCGGTTTACAGGCAAATAATAATATTACAGTTAAATGGCTCCCTGTCCCAAAAGGGCTCACAATCTAAAAGGATGGAGAACACCACCAGCAACAGCCACGAGAAAGACACTGTGCTGGGGTGAAGAGGGACAATTGCTCTCCCCCTGCTAAATATAAGAGGACACCACTTGAAAAAGTGCCTCTTGCCCAGTTAGCAGGGGTCATAGTTAGCATAGTTAGGCCAGAAAAGTTTGGCTGGCACAAGGGACACAGTAAATTATCTTTGGAGCACTATTGGAGTCAGAGAGACCAGCAAGAGGTCCAAATGAGGTCCAAACGAGCTTTACAGTGTCCCTTGTGCTGTCCAAACTGTACTGGCCTAACTCCAGGTTAGGATTGCACCCTGAGTCTACTTGGACCTTGAATCAGACTGTATGGGTGAATCCCTGGGAAAGCTACTGAAACCCCATTGGAATCTATGAGAGATTAACTGCACAGGTAAGCACTTATCGTCAGCAATTTCCAAGACCATGAGGACACCATTGAGCTAGATGGACCAATGGTGTGAAGGCACCTTCCTGTGTTCAGAATCCAGGAAAGAAAAATTCTGAGTATAATTGTTAACTGTGACTTCAGTTTTAATTCAAAAAGTGGAATGGAGAATGGAAGTTCTGCTAAATTGTATCAAATATCTATCCAATTTCTTATTTTGCACAGTAGCCAACCAGATGCCTCTAGGAAATCTTCAGAGCATGGAGGTGATGACCCTCTTCAACTGTTGATGCACAGAAGCTGCTATTTGGAGGTATGTTGCGTTTGAACTTGGAGGTTCTAATTCTCCATCTTGTGCAATAACCTTTGATAGACCTGCTCTCCACGTATTTGTCTAGCCCCCATTTTAAAACTATGTAACATCAGTGATGTTATGCAGGGGGTACGCGGGGGTACGCGAGTACCGGTTTCTAGGATTACAGCTGGCCCCACCCATTTGCCCGCCCACTCGTCGGCTCCGCCCTCTGCAACGTTTGAATTTCCTGCATGTTTGAGTTGCCTGCATGTTCTCAGAGCCAGGCAGGCAGCGAGTGGAGCCGCTCCTTTCCTTGCCACTGAAAAATGAGTTGCTCTGGGGTTTTAACATGATGCCAGGCCTCCTTAACATGTTCTGGGGGTGCTGTGGAATACCGTTGCAACTGTTGGGTGAGTTTAAAATCATCTGAGGCCTCAAAAAGGGCTTTTTTCATGTCACTTCCTGCCACGACATCACTTCTGGCTTATGACGTCACTTCCGGTGGGCGGGTCCCGACACGTGCCAATCAAAAGTGAGTACCTGTTCTTAAATCATTTAGATGACACCACTGTGTAACATCCCAGTCCAGCCCAACTCCCTGGCACTGATGCAAGTGTACCAATGTGGCACACGCTGCATCCCACAGGAATGTTTTGAGCTGTGAAGGTCTCCTCAAGCTAAGGGAATATTTGTTTCCTTGCCCCAGAGTCAGACTTTACTATCCCCTAGGTCTATTCAGATACTGCTGAGTCTACTGCTAGGTCACTATTAGCAGTAGACTCAGCAGTATCTCCCCACCCCAGTCGCTCTTTTGTTCCTTCCCCTCCCTTCCCTTCCCCATTCCTCCCACCTACCCCCTGCCTACCCCCTGCTCTGACCTACTGGTGCCAGGGCTTCCCCAGAAGCTGCTGGTGCTCAAGGCCAGGCTGCACAGAATGGAAGGTCACATTTTGCCACCACCATAAAGCACATTGCACCACTGGAACATGCACTGCAGTGGTGCAGTGGTTCAAGAGGTTTGGGGCCTAAGTCTGTGGCTATCACCAGCAGTGCTTAATTAACAATTTGCTGTGCTAACAATTTACCCCGCACCACTCGAAATAAGCACACGAGACCAATACAAGGCTTGGATCTAAAGGGCCACTGTATTAGCTATTTCTAACACAATATTAAACTTGCAGCTGATACTCAAACTAAGCATGCGGGATCTTTGAGGAAACGGTTCTAGCCGTCTGCCTCCCCAAGTGATCTGGATGATCAATGGGCGTACCACCTGACTCCAGACTCTAGCTCATAAATCCAAGCTAGGTCCCCCATCGTCGACCCGAGGGCCAAGACAGTGTGACCACTCTGGCTCACCCTGGCTGCAGCCAAGGGTAGCTTCGCTAAATCCAATCAGGGTACAGCCCGCCTGCTCACCGAGCCGGATGAGCAACTTATGAGCGGCATGGCGATCCCCAACCGTGATGCCTCAGAATGGACGCCAATGGACACTGGGCAGAAGATTTAGCCGAGAGGGTTAATGCCTCCGTTTGCCTGAAGATAAGAGCTGAAGATCTGAAGGTCGCCAGTTCAGGACAACTGGAAGTCTCTGTGAGCGGCAGACCTTGTAAATTGCGACTGATTAACAGCTGAGCTGTCTTCGGCTGCCTTTTGTGAGGGGGAGTTGTGCCGAAGTCAGCTGCAGGAAAGCCGCTTATCAGCCAGCAAGAAGACAAACGGGTGGCCAGAAAGAAGGACTAAATCCAGAAAGATCCATCTGTATGTGTTGTAGTTCTTGTAAGATAGAATGTTTCTGTAAAATTGTAAAATCCTTTGGGTTTATGAATAAAGTGTGCCTATGTAAACTGCCTTGAGTTATAGTCAGAGAAATCTGGTGACCTAAGAAAGGCGGTATATAAATACTATTATTATTATTATTATTATTATTATTATTATTATTATTATTATTATTATTATTATTATTATTATTATTACTACTACTACTACTACTACTACTACTACTACTACTACTACATATTATTCTGGGAATATAACATAATAATAATAATAATAATAATAATAATAATAATAATAATAATAATACACAAAACCTTACCTACCCCCTGCACGCTACCAACCAGCAAAGTGACCATTTCAACACTTAAAAAAAATGCCCAAAGTCCACTGCAGGCTGGGGTAGGCAAAAAAACGACCAGCTAAAGGCCAATTGAAGCTGGCCACCAAAAATTCCTACTTGGCCCTGAAGCGACCAGCTAATCTCAGCCTGAAGAAAGGGAAGGCAGGTGGGAGATCGCCGGTCGGAGCCTGAATGAGGTGGGGGCGGGGCGAGCATCGCTAATACAGATGCTCACCCCACCCCCCGGCTGGCGGCCAACCAATGGCCCGAAAGCCTCGCTCCTGCGCGCTCCTAGGGGGTGAGAGCAAACTTGGCGACGCGCTACAGCACCTCACTGGGATTCTTTTGTTTGTCTAGAATCAATGGAGATTGTCAATGTCAAGGGGACATATTCATAGCATATGAAGCTTCTCAGTCTCCATAATTCTGGTTTCTTAGCCTTTTCTCCATTTCAGAGTGTCTCAACACACAGGAAAAGCCTTGAAACCACAGTTCCGCAGCTCATGCACAGAGGGACTTCATTTTTTGGAGTTTGTGCATCAGCAGAAGAGACACACAAGGACCTTGGCTCTGCGATGATGCTTTTGTTTCAAGGTAAAAGCTGCCAGGCTTTAGATTTATGATACTGGGCCACAGAATTTTGGTATTCTAACTGCATCAGTAAAAAACGCAAAAACACCAGTTAACCTTGAATCTAAAATTATGCAACTTTATTTGAGCAGGAAGGAAGGCTTACTTCAAATTAATACATGTATCGTGTCCAGTGCAATAGATTGCCACATCTTGTGGAAGAGAAGGGAAGTGATCACTTTTGAGATGTAAATTGGAACTAACTGTAATTGTATGAAAACTTTAACCACCATCACGACCCCCGAAAAGCAACGACCCAAACCAGTTACTCTCATTCAAGACTGGCCATGTGTACAACCTTGTCCAATTTCTGGGAATGTGATGCTTCGAACATTTCTGCTTCTGTTTAAATGTAAAGGAATATTGTTTTCCATTTCTTAATCATGTTTCTATGACAACGGCAATAAAATAAATCCTGGATGTGCCATTTGTTTAAAAAAAAAATGCAACAACCCCATGTGCCACAGCTGGATGGATTCGTTTTCTTTCTCCTGGATTTTTCATTTCTGAAGAACGTAAATATGATCAGCTGCTCCAGGCAAGAAACCAAACCCCTGAAACTCTGTAGTTATTGTTATTATTTATCAACTGTTAAGCGCTTGTGATGGGATCTCTCTTAGCTTGTCATACAGTGAACAGATGGTTTATCTCAGAGTTGAGATTCTGGGATTTCAAAGATATAGCCCACATTTCCTCTCTGTATTGCTTCTGTGAATCATAGCCAGGAAGAGGCCTGTGTTGTTCTGTTGCCTTATTCAAAGAAAGTGCTCCAGATCAGATACTGATATAAAGTAGACTTCGCTGAATTTTCTCCACTCTCATTTTCCTTTCAGTAAGAGGGTGGATTCCCCCCCCCCCAATATGTGGGCAGTTCAACATTGACCTTTTAAAAGTTTATTGGGTGGTATTCTTTTACTAATCAATTCTCTGCCTTCTAAAATTAGCCACATGGGTGACCCGACCCAATCAGGGTTCACCTAGTAAACAACAGGATGTTATAATGATGCTTGTCATAGCCTCTCGGATATGACTGCTTAAAGGTGACACAGGGGTAAAAGGCAGGACAATGGATGGCAGTTAAAAAAAACACCAATCTTCAAAAATGCATTGAAAAGGGGAGTTACATGTTGGCGCAGTTGAAAATGCTAAAGCACTGGTTAGACGCCATTTAAAATTGAGATCCACCAGATGATGAGGGCTTCACATGAGGAGATTAAAAATGGATCATAAGCACCACCTGAATGGTGTCCAGCCACAAAGTTACCATTGGTTAGGAGTAATAGGTGCACTGAACTGAGACTTGCCTTTTCTTTAATTTGAAGCTGCTCACGACACAGGAAACATTGTGGGATGGGTGATCTATGCCCTCACGTCAATATTTGAGGAACCCCTGCAGACAAAGCCAGCCTGTTTCGAAAGCCCATGGTTTCAATTTAGACAGTCACATCAGTTTTGTAGAGCAGCGGTTTTGCGGAACTTTTGGCAGCAAATGTGGCCATATTGTTGTGAAAAGAAAGTGCATTACAGGTTGAGTATCCCTTATCCGGACTGCTTGGAACGGGAAAGTGTCTGGCTTTCAGATTTGTCTGGATTTTGTAATAATTGCATAAGTATAATGAGAAATACTCCCACTTGCTCTTTTCACTGCTACCCATGTGGGTGTCTGCTGGCCTCTTTGACATTTTTCCACAATGGCACACACCCCAGAGCAGAGAACAGAATTTGAAGCCTGTACATGGGAATGAGCACAAGAACTTCTAATGTTCACACGACAGAAAGTTTGAAGAAGAAGAAAAAAGGTCTTGGAAAAAGTCTGGATTTCAGATGCCCGACTAAGGGATAATCTACTTGTATAGGTACATATCACATGTTGCAACTCTTGGTGGAGCACGCTTTGTGTGCAGGGAGTCCTAGATTTAACACCCAACATCTCCAGGTAGGGCTGAGAAAGAGCCCTGGTTGATCCTCTAAAGCAGCTGGCCCCAAAGTATGACCCACTATCCGGATCCAGTGCACTGAAAAACCCATCCCTGTCCCGTGCATTGCTTACTGTTCTTCATAGAGACCTTGTATCTGTCTCGCCAAACTCCTAAGAGCTTTGCTCTGGGGAGGAGCTTCCCCAGCAGGCTCTGTGTCTGGATTTCCAGACAGACGTAGCCACCTTCTGCAAACTGAGGAGATCGGAGGTGTAGATACGAGGCTGTTGCATGCAATGGCAAGCAGTGGCATTTCTACAGGGATGGCGAAGCTCTAAGTTTTGCAAGAAGCCTTACCTTGCAGTGGAAATCACTCCTCTCCTGCACCATTTTAGCCAATCCTCACAGGGAACAGCAACATCTTGGCGTTGCTTACTGGCTACAGCAGCGAGGAGGGATTTGCATGACAGGGTAAGGCTTCTTGCAACACTTAGAGCTTTGCCCTCCCTGTAGAAACGCCTCTGATGGTAAGTGCCATGCAGGATGGAGATGGGTGCGCACTTCTTTGGTGCGCAGTGGTGCTGCGGTTTGGAGACCGCTGCTGTAAAGAGCTGGTATCAGTCAGTGTCAACAGTACTGAGCTGGATGGATCTGACTCAGAGCGCAATCCTAACCTGGAGTTGGGCCGGCACAGTTAGGCCAGCAAAGTTTGGCTGGCACAAGGGACACCGTAAAGTATCTTTGGACTACTTTCAGAGTCACAGCACACAGATGTGTACCATCCTCCCTGGCCCTGAAAGTGGTCCAAATGCTCTTTATGTGGCCGTTATGCTGGCCAAACTTTGCTGGCCTAACTGTGTCGCCCTACCTCCAGGTTAGGATTGCACCCTCAGCATAGCAAAGCAACATATGACATGATCATATAACATGGGCATTATAAGACCTGCACAGGATATGCACTGGACCAGCTCCCATAATGCATTGGTAATATCAGGAAAAGCTTTCTACCTGGAACGCATTTCCTCTTCAATACTTCAGTACATCAGCAGCAGATTTCATATTAGCACCTAGGAACCAACATCCAGAGAAAGATATGCTACATCTCTCTGCCCTAAGCAGCATGGTCATTCGATTATTTCTCTAGCAAAATGGGCAAAGTCAATTTTATTACATCTCTTTCATGGAACAGAGAAGTCAGTAAACCACAAGAAATACTGTGGGCCTTTTTCTCCACACAATGGCTCACAGACCGCACATCATTCACAGCCCTTCCGCCTTCCCAGCCTGCGCGCTCATGCATGCGTCGCAGAGTAGCCCCCGGGATAAAAATGCCAAAAGATCATATTGAATCACTGTTGCTCTTTTCTCACACAGTTCAACCTTCTGGGGTCTGACATGTTGTAAACTCCACTGAACAAGTGCCAAACCACAAAAATCTGCTCCTGCTGGAGTGGTGACATTTTGCTGTGAACTCTTTAACCATCCGCAGCTCGTGACTGGGAGAATTTTGTTTTTGTTTTCCTGGATTACTTGGGCAGTGTGTGTGTGCGCATGTTCAGGGGAACATTTTGTTTGGCATTGTCCTGAGGAATGAAAGATAACATGGCACCTATATGAATAGATAGCCTTTCTCTAGCACAAAAAGGAGCAGATGGGAATACAAGGGAAGGTTTTTCTCCCCTTCCACTTCCTTCACTACATTCTTCCTCAAGATCTATATTGAACCACCTCCTGAATCATCCCAAAGTTACCTGCACCATCTGACTCTCCCCTACTACATCTCTATTACTTGTCTTTCAGTATTCTGGAAAAGCACTGGTGTAGCTAATGAAAGTGTAGCCCAGCACAGAGGGCAAAATAATGCCCTGGAAGTGATGTCACAACAGGATGTGACATCACAGTTGTATTTTTATTTTCTTGGTTTTTTGGCCATAAGGTTTGATAGAATGACGATATTACACTCTAATTTATTTTACTGCATTCTGCATGAAATTCTACATTGAATGATATATAACATGATAGTATTATTCCTAAAAATCACAATGTTAATAAACTGTGATTTTTACATTTTCGTTTTCTGGTTTTTTAGCTATTAAAGGTATTACACTCTGGTTTGTTTTATTGCATTCTGCATTAAATTCCACATCGAATGGTATACACCATGGTGATATTATTCATACATATCAAGGATTTCACAATTTTGGCCACTAGTGTCAGGTTCAGCTTGTTCCCCCCCCCCCAAGCTTGTTGCCCGGTGCATTTGCATCCCCTGCACTTCTTTAGCTATTCTCCTGCCTCCCTGTTATCCTTGTATGGTCTGTTTGAAGTCAATCATGAGTCACTCAGCAGAAAATGTGTGACTTCTCTTTTAGCCACAACTAGGGTTGCCAACTGACCATAAAAATGATCTGGCCTACCCCTGTGTCTTTAACAACAGCTTGGCACGAAAGGGTCATGTAATTTGTCATGTAATATGGTATAATTGTATGCTTATACCTGAAGATGTCTTTGCAGTTAAAAGTCATCTGTGGCATCAGAGGATGGCCAGAAGAGGCACTTTGCCCATCAGAAGACCTGTCTGACCAACTTAACCCCAGAAACCGCAGTACGGGTGGCAATGGTAGACCCTAATATGCCAGTAGGGGGCTCAGAGAAGGGCCCTGTCCCAGAGATCCCAGTAGTTTGGTACCAGCACTGTTAAACGCCCAGGGCACAGTAACAGCATTTCTTCCTATTCTGCAGATTTCAAGTATTCTGATATTCTCAATGTCCTTGTTCCTATCTTAAAAGGATCATTCCATAAATTACCCTGTGCTTACTGTTTTTACCATTGCTTCTTCACTTAAATACACATAGACACCCTTGGAATCACCTTGGGGTTGCTTTTGAAATGTGTAGCAGCCACTGTGGCTTATTTTCTGTCATGATCTAACACAATGGAAAGAGAATTGCATTTTCCAAACATATGCCATTGCGTTCAAAAGACAGAGCTTCTAGGAATCTCTTTAGAACAGATAAAAGAAGATACTTTTTTACCCAATGGGTAATTAATCTATGGAATTCCCTGCCACAGAATGTGGTGATTGTGTCTGGCCTGGATGCCTTTAAAAGGGGATTGGACAGATTTCTTGAAGAAAAGTCCATTACAGGTTACGAGCCATGATGGGTATGTGCAACCTGGTTTTAGAAGTAGGCTACTTCAGAATGCCAGGTGCAAGGGAGTGGCAACAGGATGCAGGCATCTTGTTGTCTTATGTGCACTCTGAGGCATCTGGAGGTACACTATGAGATACAGGAAGCTTTGGCCTGATCCAGTGGGGCTGTTCCTATGTTCTTATGTCCTCTAGCCAAATATCTATCACAGACAATCCATTTGGATTCCAAGTTTTGTCACGCACAGAAAAGAACAGCCAAGTAGCTTTATGTGCTTGAAGAATAATTAATAATTGTGGCAAAATAGAACAGTCATTTAGGCAAGCATGTAGCAATATATTTTGTAAGAGCAGGCGATATGCAAAGCTGTCAGGGCTTCACATATTCAGTTGCTTTTCGATTGCAGAATAATTAATCATTGCTGGGTGATTGCAGAATCAAACGATGATTCCTATAAGATACTTTCATGATGTTTCCACCTAGTGGCCAAAACTTATATTCATTTGTTTAGACAAGTTAGTACATGCTGATTATCCCTTATCTGGACTGCTTGGGACAGGAAGGTATCTGGATTTCAGATTTGTCTGGATTTAGGAATGATTGCATATAATGAGAAATGCTTCCTATTGCGCTTTTCACTATGTGGGTGTCTGCTGGCCTCTTTGACATTTTTCAACAATGGCACACACCCCAGAGCATAGAACTTACAGCCTGTATGTGAGAATGAACACAAAACCTTCCAATGTTCACATTACAGAATGTATTTTTTTAAGTCTTGGACAAAAATGTCTGGATTTTGGAATAGTCTGGCTTTCAGATGTCTGGATAAGGGATCATCATACTGAGTTCATAGCACTTGAAGGATAAACACCAGACCTATGTGAGCAGAGAACAAAAAATAAAATAAAGCCCAGTTAACCTCTATGCATTATAACTTCCGTGCCTGGATGAGCCAGCATAGATAATAGATAAAGCATTTATAGCATCTCACATGACATCATGCTGTAATTCAGTGGAGTGAGTTCACATTTTTCCCTGCAAGCTATCAAGTGCTGAAGGATATAGCTATGCAAAATCAAGAGGTGTGCTTACCCATTTGAAGTATCCCAGTTGCAACTCGCCAGTCTGATCAGGAAACCCTGACTCTACTTATGACCATCAGTGGCACCACGAGAGTAACAAAAACACAGGGTGGCCTTTGTCACAACGTCTCCTCTTTTGTTCAGGGAACATATTGTGATGATTTTTAGCTGTTACTGTGTTGCATTCCACCCATTTGGCAGAAAAGGTATTGAAGAAGTTGGGTCTGTGCAGTAATAAATGATGTCTTATCAGAAGTGAAGAAGCCATGATAAAAGGCAGTAAAGCACTGGGGAATTTATGGGATGATCCTTTTAAGATAGGAACAAGGACACTGAGTATTGGAATAGTTGAAATCTGGAGATCAGGAAGACATTCTGGCTTGATGCTTCCAGAACTGGCCAATCCCTGAGGCAGGCTGAGACAGTCGCCTCATGCACCAAATTGGCAGGAGGGAACCTGCCAATTTAGCTCCACTGCTCCTCCTTCTCTTCTTGTCATTGCCTGGCTTGGAAAAGGAAGAGGGGACAGAGCGGAAGTGTGGAGAAGAGGAGAGTGTCTCAGCTGCACCTTTCATCCAGACTTCTTCCTCTCCATTCCACTCTGCCAAACCAGGAAGCAGGAGCAGCACATTGCCAGGTATTGAAGGGCAGCGTTTTGGCACCTCAGGCACCAAGCGATCTTGGGCCGGCCCTGGCTGCTTCCAAGCGATGGTTGCATTCGCAAGGCATCAGGCCCATAGACTTCTGTTCCAGCTGTATGATGCACTGTTGTGGGTACATGTCCTGCAATTCCTGAAAAACAATATAACTGTCTTCATCTTTGTTTGCTTCAAATTCATATTTCATCCTCTCCTGGAAGCTAGATTGGCCAACTGGCAATCCCAGGCCAACTAGCAGTCCCCCAACATTTCACAAATGAAAACAGGGACAGTTTTGTCCCACTAGTATGAGTAGAACAGGGTTTTTGAAGGCCTCTCCACCACCTCCAAGGCCATCTCCCATTTTACTTATTTCACCTAGCCTAACGGCAGCAGCTACACCAGCAACAGCAGCAGCAGTGATCTGTAGGCCTGCAGAGGTCTCCTCCTCCTTCATCCTTATTAAATAAAGATAAGTGTACAGAGAAGTTCTGTGTCCAGCTCATTGGCGTAACTCTTGACCGTTGATAAGGGTTATGCAGGTACAGCAGAAAATGAAATGTGGGCCAACTATTTGATACGCTGAACTGTTCAACTGGCGCTATGCCCATTTGAAAGATCAGAGGGATCATTGTGGAGTGAACCCCTTCCATATATTCATCATAAAAGTTATGACTGTGAACTCAGCTTTCCTGGTTTTATATAACCAAAAGTTTACTTCAAAGGTGGAGAGGAACAGCTGAAGGTGGCTACATGCATACTACTTTATGTCCCAATTAGTGATGCACGAACCTTACAAAGTTTTGGGTTTCACCTTGCACCTTTTCTTGTACTTTTTCCCAGGTGCTGGTATGAATAACCCTGATGTCTTTTCAGAAGTGCCTGGAAGCCTTTCTGAGAATCACAGGGATACTGCACTGAATTTGTCAGAGGCAAAGCAGGATATGAGAAACATAACAAAATTGCCATTTTCATTACCCTTCCAGAAGTGAGCATTTATAAGGACATGCTGAAGATCAATGCATGCGGGTTCTGTGCACAATTAAAACTTCAAGTTAGAGACTCACACCCCAATCCTATGCAAGATTGGACTGTCACATGGAGCCTCTTACAACAGCAGAAGTTTCTTCTGCTGTCATAAAATGGCTGCCAATGGAGAGAGCAGCGCTCTGTTGGCAGCCATTTTATGAGCGTTGCCACAAAAGGCAGCAGTGCCACAGCTCCTCTGATGGACCCCACGATGGCTACAGGTCCGCACTATGCCCATTGGACCAAGTAAGATAGCGATGGGGGCAGGGTGGGGGGACAGGGGTGGATTGGGGGCAAAACTGGGTTGGGATGGGTAGAAACTGGGATAGGAAGTTGGCAGGAGAGGGTGGATCTCATGGCAATGGTGCATGCTGTATCCTATCCCCTGAGTCTAAAGCACCCCAGCCCGTTCTTACCTTAAAGAGCTGGCTCAGGTCTATGGACACCCCACTGGCTTATGAAAGGGTAAAGGGAAATTATTTCCATTGGCCCTCTCAAGTCTTCTGCTCTGCCCCCCCCCAAAAAAAAAACTGGGTGCAATGCATACCTTTTGCATCAGGCAGGGGGGGAAAGATAGGATTGGGAAGATAGTCACATATATCTTTCCCCAACTCTTGTTCTTAACCAAAAATAGCTGGATGGCCAGGTTAGATTCATGCCAAACCTGAGATTTCTGAAACCTGGCCTGGCAATTTCACCAGGCTGCTAACCTTTGAAAAATGGCGCCGGGGGTGGGGTGGGGGGAATCTGGTAGTAGCCCAGCGGTAAAGCTGTGAAGCCTTGTAGTGACCCCCAAATGACCTGAGATTAACCTCTGTTATCCATCTGCCGAAGGGGGGGGGGGGACAACCCCAGAAGAGAAAGGACTTTTTGGCAAACTGGAAACTCTAAAAAGCAGTGTTAGAAGGGTATGGCTTATAGTGGAAGAATGGAAGATGGAGGGACTGCTTAGCCCTCAACATTTGTGCAGTTTTCTTACTCAAAGTTACTTCACTACTCACTGCAGTTTTTCTTCCCTCAGGGGAAATGATACAAGTACTCATATTTTACTCTCTGTAAGTGGAAAAGCAGTAGGAACATGGCCAGAGGAGAAGCATTACGACACCTTTTCAGTCATTCTAACCACTTCAGCATTTTTTTTTGAATAGCTGTGTAAAAATGAAGTTCCTACATATCTAAATAAAATTCCTCTTCTCATACATGTCAATTCTTGAAATGGGCTTAGGTTAAAAAACAGAGGTCAGGGGAAAAATACAGAAGATATGGTTGGGTTCAGGTATAACTCAAAATCATAGCTTGTTTAGCTAAACCCATCAATTTAGCATTATGACTATTGGAAGATAACCATGGAGGCAGAAGGGAACATGATTTCATGAGCCTGAGCCAATGGGAAGTAAGAGCTCACAATCAGCTGTAAGCTGTTGCTTGCCTATGATTGACACAAACTGTGGCTTCGCATTATGCCTATATGTCAATGGTCCCAATCCTATCCAACTTTCCAGCACTGATGGAGCCTCAATGCAGCCCTGAGGCAAACAAATGTTCCCTTACCTTGAGGAAGCTTCCATGACTCCCCTCCCCACTGCAGGATGCAGCACACATCCCATTGGCGCAATAGCATCAGTGCTGGAAGGTTGGATAGGATTGGGCCAAAATCTACTGAAATTTGATATAACCTCATTTTCTTGTGATCTGAAATGATTTATAAACTTGCCTTGAAAATATTTGCTTTGCTTATGGAAATGACAACACCGCTGAGATCTTGCGAGCAGCTTTCATCACTTTTGTGATTTGAGCCAGGTTTGAGCAGGGGTTGTGTCAGGGGTAGGCCAGATGAGGTTCTGGCCAAGGGCCTGTGCCCATCAGAAGTCCCCACCTGGGCAGGCTGACCCCTATATCTTCAATACAGTGGCAGTGCCCAATGCATCATTGCCCACCATGGGTGTCTACGTATGTCACGGAAAGGTGGTGTAAAATATATATAAAATAAAATAAGCAAATAAAATCTTAAGGGGAATGGGGGCGCTTTGGGGCCTATGGCATGAACTTGCCTCAGGGCTCACAGCAATAAGTTCTGGCCACTTGTCTTGCTTACTGTGCTGGAAATGGCCACACCATTGAAACAAGTGTTTCAAGTGACTAGAAACATTTACATAGGAAAGCCAGCCTTTCTTTTCAATTAACATTATACAGTCTCCCTTTGTCTTCTATGAGCATTATGTTGTAGAGCAGTTGTTCCATAACCTTTTAGCACCATGACCCACTTTTTTAAAACAACACTCTATTAGGACCCATCTAGGCATACCATATTTTTAAAAAGAGATCTAGAACTTAACAACAACAACAACAACAACAACAACAACAACAACCAGGAAAAGGACCCTCAAACATTTATCCTCGTATATTTACACATACTTGCAAACTGCAGGAGCTGAGCTCTTTGCAGAATAATTAGTAGCTACATTTTCTGATTTTTGAATAGCCTCAGGGCTTGATAAATTTAGCTATCTCATCTTCCCATCACCTTTTGGCGCCCTACCAGTGGGTCCCGAACCACAGTTTGGGAACCACTGTTGTAGAGTTAATGGGTAAAATAAAAATTGTATAATTCAAGATGTGCAGGAGATATAATAATAATACATTTATTTATATACCGCCTTTCTTAAGATCACTAGATTTCTCTAATGATTGAACTCAAGGCGGTTTACATAGGCAGACTTTCTCACAAACCCGAAGGTTTTTACAATTTACAGACATGTTCTGTCTTCCAAGAACAACACTCATACAGATCTTTCTTTCTGGATTTAGCCTTCTTTCTTTAGCCACCCGTCTGTCGTCTGCTGGCTGATGAGGCTTCCCTGCTGCCACCAGAGATGCAGCTGATTTCAGCACACTCCTCCTCCCACGAGGCAGCTGAAACTCAGCTTTTAATCAGCCGCAGTTTCCAAGGTCTGCTGCTCGCAGAGATTTCCGGCAGTCCCGAGCTCACGACCTTGAGATCTTCAGGTGTTATCTTCAGGCAAACGGAGGCATTAACCCTCTCGGCTAAATCTTCTGCCCTCTCGGCTAAATCTTCTGCTAAATCTTCTGCCCTCAAATATGCATTTGATACTTGCTTCTGCCTGGAGAATACAGGGTCAGACAGACAGTAGCATGGCTATTAGGTGGCCTACCGGCAGGAGGCCATAGACCCACCATGTAATAATCTCCTGCTATATAGAATTCCTTCTGAGTAGTTTAAGATGGACAGCCCAATTATAAGCTGCCCAGGTCCTGTAGGAGCAGCAGTAATAAAATAGCTACCGCTGCATCCTATGGCATCTGTGGCAGCCACCCAATCGTCCCTTGCCCCACCTAGTTCCTCCCCCTCCCCATCTCCCCCCACACCCTGATGGGCTCTTACACTGGCCAGAATCCCAGTTCAATCCCAGTTTTGGTACTTGGGCATAGAAGTTCACAAAGCGGTTTACTTTTACACTTGCCTCAGTGATCTTTTCACCACCAAAATGCATAGACATGCCTTTGGCCAGTGTACTGGGTCTGCACACACTTGTTAGTTGTGCTTTAAAAAAGCACTGCCTGTAACAGGCCTCGCAGGCCAATATCATTCATAATACAAGGCAGGTTTAAATTTGTCTGGGTTTTACAGTACCATTGGGATGGTTGTCATATTGACTGAAAGGTTTTGTTCATTGATTTTAGAGGCCTACATCAAACTTGTAAGAAACTTATTAATTCTTGACCAGCAAATTAATTTAAATTCTACACAGGGTAAATCCCATATGATGGTGGGTTCATCTTACCCCCCCCCCTCTCTCTCTGACACTCACATATGCTAGTGATATAAATAACTACAATCATGATCTAGAATACACAAAAGGAACTTTCTCTTTATTACAAAAGAAAAGAGACCCTTACACCCACTTAACATTCATTGTCATAACTGAAATCATGATGAATTCATTTGCTGTGAATGTGGATGTATTTGAGACTCAGAAAGAGTTTAGTCATTATTGATATAAATGCATACCATCACAAACCCCATATGTTTGAGGAGAGGAATACAAGCTTCCTGGCTTATTTTCAACCTAATTGTTTGTGACTGAATGGTGGTGACAGCAATGTTTATGACTAATTATGGCAACTGTGTTTATGAAGCCAATTAAAGTCCCCAGGTCTCCCCTCAGCTTCGAGCTGCGCGGAAATGCCAGGAAATCCATCTTTTAAAAGTGATTGCATCTTCTGGTGCTCCAAAGAGGAAACAAACTGATTTGATCAAAGCAGCCTGCTATGTTGGTGGTGGGGCTTGTAACAACTATATGACTCAATAAGGCCTCATTGACAAAGGAACAAACTTTAACACTGGGACGATTATACAAAGAGTTTTAATGGCTTTGCATTCTGAAGCCTCTCTCTCTCTCTCTCTCTCTCTCTCTCTCTCTCTCTCTCTCTCTCATTATTTGGTAAGGTAATCTGTTCTGCATGATTCTTTTCTGTTTTACTGATCTGCACTGTAATGGCTAAAGTTAAAACACAGACCTTTTTGAGGGATGACACGGAAGCTTAGAGTTACACTTGAAAAGCAGAGTTGGGTATTGTCTGCCACAAATACAGCACGCTGTTCCAAAACTACTGCTAACAAATTGTCCCCAAAAAGTGAAGCAAGGATCTGCTGCATGATACCAACAAAAAGAGAGCTATCATAAAAAGATGACTCTTAATCCTTTCTATGCTCAGATGATATCTAATTCCTTCTCCAGCCTTCCTAGGGCCTCATAACTGTATCAAGGGTCACAGGCTACAAAAGGAACAATAATGATCCAGAATAAAGAAACCCTACAGGAGATAAATCAAAGTTGCACTTGTTCATAAAGAAACACTTGTATGACAGCTGAAAGGGGAACTTTTCCCATAACCTATGCTTGGGGTGCCGATCTTTTTTTAAAATCCAGGATCGCCGGAATGATATGCTACTAGAGTGACTCAGTCAATCGGTGTCTGTGAATGAACAGAATAGTATGTTATTGGGAAGTGATTTGAAATATAGATCTTTTGTTTGTGACTGTGTGTCTCTCAACTTTGAAAATCTTTGTTCTGTTTCTCAGTTCATTTTCCTTCTGTTGGTTTCATCGCCTCAGTGTGTCTTTCCTATGCCCCAAGCCTTCATCTGCTACTTTCTAATTGTTAGGCAAGGCAGACAAAGTGCCCCACAGGGAACAGATGGCATTCTGGAATCTACCAGCAAGGATCACTCCTGGAATAGATTTTCACCTCCAGGCTCCTCGTAGAAGTAATAAACGTTTCCTATCAATAGAAATTCAAAAGGTATACCAAGTAACTCAAATTACAGGTTTGTTTTTTTCCTGCAACACTAATCAGAAAAGCGACTTGATAATATAGTGTTGAATACCCCAAAGAAAATATTGTACATAATGTGAATTGACTTTCTGAAATGTATGCTTGTTAACTTTGGAACCATATCGGATCTAGACTATATGATGCTTTATAATGTCTTATAAATAGTCAGATATTGTTTGTTATTATCTTAAACATTTTCTTTATGGACATTTTCAACAATTACAAATGTAAAATGAATAGAAGTAACAATGTTTCCACAGACACAAATATCCAGTTTTCTAATCTGTTATCCAGACACTATCCAGTTATCCAGACACTAATATCACATCTAGTTTTCAAACAAAAATATATTGTGCAGTGATAGGAAGTGAAGGCTACTGGGCAAATTAAACCTGAAGGTATGAGCACCTAAAATATATATTTAGCCAAATATGTCTTTCCAAGAAGGTTGAACAAATAGCTCAATCTTATCCCCCAATACAGTATTTTATGCAGTTGCGTTGATGGATCATCTGCTATATGTGATGGAGGAGGCAACCAGAAGGCTGGGAGGTAAATAAAAAACTTAGGCCTTCTGGCCACCTCTGGATCTCCTCAGACCCATGTCAGAGATGTAACTAGAGTAAGTCCAAGGAAAATGGGGAATGGAAATTGCAGGCGTAGGTCCGAGGAAGCTGCGTTGCCTGAATCAGGACCGCGTAGCCTGGGGACCAGACCTCGGATGTGGCCTAATGGCCACATCCTGCCCCACCTCCCTTCCTGGGCCAGCACACCCGCCGGCCTGCCCACTGCCTGCCCAGTTTTGCCCACCCCTGCCCAAAACAGCCCTCCCACACTCCCAGAACCATCCAGAACCACGTGGCTTGGCGTCCGCACTCCCAGGCAGTGATGTCATTCAAATGATTTAGGAACAGGAACTCACTTTTGACTGGCACTTGTCGGGAACCCGGAACCAGCCACGGAGCCCGTTAGGATCCGGAACGCCCGTTCTGGTCCATTCCCCCTGAATGACATCACTGCTCCCAGGCCAATGCTACTGCTAGTGTTGGCACTAGTGATGTAGTGCCAACGCAACGACATAATGTTGGCTCTATGGTGACGGCAGGATTGTGCCCCCAGTCGCAAAATGGCTCACAATCATAGCAAACAGCCACTGGAGATGACATTACACTAGAGTGAATAGGAATAATTGCTCTTCCTGTGCTAAACAGAAAAGATGCATTGCTTTGAAAAGTTATTCCTTGCCCAGTTAGCAGGAATGATACTTATACCTCTTGGTACTGTTTAACGGCATCCCAGATCAAGGGTTGTGAGAGGTGATTTGGATCAAAATGATGTTGAATTTCTCTCCTTAGCTTTGTTTATAACTTGTATCTGTTGATTGTGTTACTCTGACCATTCATCTTCCACTAGTATAGAGCAGTCAGGAGAACACAAACTAACCATGAGAAATGTAGCATTTATCTTTTTTAAAGAATGCCTTGAAGCCACATTGAACACATACACAAATTCTAGGTAAGTTATAACTTACCACAAATCATTGATTCTCTATTACAAAACACTGTCAAAGTGCCAAAGATTTTTCCTTTGAATGGATTGCAGTTCTCTGTGAAAACATATTTCAAATAAGTAGAAGAGCAAATAAGTTGCAACTTTGCACTTCGTAGTGACAAAATGGTAGTTATAAGCTCTGTTACCCCTGCTAACTGGGCAAGAGGCACTTTTTCCAAGTGGTGCTCCTCTTATATTTAGCAGGAGGAGAGCAATTGTCCCTCTTCACCCCTGCACAGTGTCTTTTCTAGTGGCTGCTGCTGCTGGTGTTCTGCATTTTTTAGATTGTGAGCTCTTTGGGGACTGTATTATTATTTGCCTGTCAACCATTTTGTGAACCTTGGGTTGAAAAGCGGTATATACTTTTGATTGGTTGGTTGGTTGGTTGGTTGGTTGGTTGTTCAGGCTTTTCCCCACAATGTAACGTGTGTGTGTGTGTGTGTGTGTGTGTGTGTGTGTGGGTGAAGGGGGGAACCAGCAAGCCCTGCTGTCACACCAATGCACTCCTGAAAGGTTTGGTACGTGACAGATGCCAGTGCCACTGTGACCTGACTCCATCCCACTCTGATCCGCCCTGCCCCCACCCCAGCCGGCTCCCTGCTCCTCTGCTGGCAGAATCCTGTCGGCAGCTGGTCTACACTATGCTGCTGGTAGCACATGGTTTTCTGGTGGCAACCCTGTGCAGATGAATGGAGAGGCTACCGTGCCAGTGGACCTCGCAGTATGCCAGGAGACCTTGTGGTACACCATGAGAATAGTAAGGTAGCCCAATCCTACTTAACTCCCCCTGCAGTGATACAGCCATGCCAATGGGGCATACATACACTCTATCCTGCAGGAGAGTTTTGGACCCTGCAGGCCTCCTTAGTCTGCAATTGTTCCCTTCCTGCAGGGTAAGGACACACCATCCCACTCCTCAGACCTGTGCCAGCCATTTTGTTGGTGGCATACGGACCCAGGTTGAAGGCTTGAGGCTGGGAAGTGGGATAGGATATCATCATCATCAGAACGTTTTTGGTGTGTGTGTGTGTGTGTGTGTGCATGTGTGTGTGTGTGTGTGTGTATACACACACACAGTTACAAGTTACATGTTATAACAATAAAATGTTTCATGAAACCCCAATATCCCATATTTAATCTACTGTTCTTCACTACCTGTTTCAGAAAAGCAGCTATCTTTTTCACTAAATCAAGATCAAGACAGGATATATTCTGGTATCTCACGCTCCAGGTGTTTATTTTTTGGGGGGGACAACACAAGTTCTTGAAACTTCATACAGGCATCTAAATAATAAGGGCAATATAAAATCATGTGGGCAAGTGACTCCATGCCACCTAGTGCACACGAACAACACTGGTCGCTGTAGGAAATCCCCTTGAACCTCCCATGCATAACTGCTGAGGTATGACATTACATCTGGCAAGCCACAAGGCCCTTTATTTCTGTGGGCATTCCAGCAAACAGAGATATGTGCAGGCTGGCCCATTGTCAGAGGGACCTGCAAATTCAGCTGCAAGCACTGCAGGTCTTGTTTGCCACACTTAGCAGTCCCTAAAATTGGATGTCCAGTAGCCTATGCTTAATAGTTTGGTAGGCCTCTAGTTGGGGCATCAAACCCAAGGAGTCAATTTCAAGTCCTATCATCTCAGGGCTCAATCCTATACTGTGCCGGCCTTGTAAGGCTGACATAACAGGGCAATATCCGAAGGCCCATTAGGAGGCAGCAGCAGCGAAATGCAGGCCAAGGGCAGGCTTTTCCCTTACACTCGTGTAAGCCCTAGTCACCCCTATGGGCCTGCTCATAATGTGGAATGTGGACAGGAGCAGCCCGAATCGGGGCCGCCATGGCTGGGGACAGGGTTTAGGATTTGGCACTATGGCTGTCCTGTGTCACAACCGTGTCATAACCGCGATCTCTGCCCACTGCACCGCCTAGTAACACCCCCGGAACACCTCTGGAACACCCTCGCGGAGGCCCTGCGCTGAAGCTCGTGGCGCTGACACTCGCCTGGTGCACGGCTGGTGCTGCTGCGGCGCCTGAGCGTTGGTGCTGCCCTGAGCGCCTGAGTGCCAATGCGGATGCGCTTTACGGCATGTTTGCAACAGTGTCTGGCCGGCACAAGAGCGCAGCGCCGGTGCTAAAGGGGGTATAGGATTGCGCTGCCATTTTCTTTTCAAGAATAAGGGTGGCTACTGAAGGGTTCAAATCCTCCAAGAGCTGATAAACTGCTAAAGGGTAGGCTATTAGCAGCACAGCTGCTGCCAAATACTCCCCTTTTTCCAGCCTCAATCCTCCCTCCTTCCTACCTTGTGTCTCCGTGTTCCTCCCCCTCCCTGCTTGCCTCCACCCTCTGCATTGATTTACCAATGCCAGCGGGCAACATCTGGCCACTGGCATGTAGACTCAGCTACTCATAGAGGAATGTGAATAGAGGGAAGTTCTTTTTCCTCTTGCACAACACCAGAAATGAGGGGGCATCCACTAAACGTAATGGGTGGTTGAGTTAGAAGACCCAAAAGAAAACATTTCTTCACATTTCTTCAACCAATCTGTGCAGCTCCATGCCACAGAACGTTGTGATACCCTGCTAACTGATATAGAACCCCTGCTAACTGGGCAAGAGGCAGTTAGTGTGTCCTCTTATATTTCAAGTGGTGTCCTCTTATATTTAGCAGGGGGAGAGCAATTGTCCCTCTTCACCCCAGCACAGTGTCTTTCTCGTGGCTGTTGCTGGTGGTGGTCTCCATTCTTTTAGATTGTGAGCCCTTTTGGGACAGGGAGCCATTTAACTTTAATGTTATTATTTGCCTGTAAACCGCTTTGTGAACTTTGTGTTGAAAAGCGGTATATAAATACTAGTGATTGATTGATTGATTGATTGATTGATTGATTGATTGATTGATTGA
>JAJKFI010000146.1:336820-369238 GCA_029204185.1 Lerista edwardsae | reverse complement strand
TGATTGATTGATTGATTGATTGATTGATTGATTGATTGATTGATTGATTGATTGATTGATAGCACCTGACTTAGCTTTCTTTCAAAGGGGATTGGACAGATTAATGGAGGAAAAGTCAATTGCAGGTTACAAGCCATGATGACTGTATGCAGTCTCTGGGTTTTAGTCTCTGGTCTGAACGCCAAATGGAGGGGAGTGGCAACAGGATGCAACAGGATTGCTGTGTTTCTCAAACTGTGGCGCAGGACCCAGTAGGCCAATATGGGTCGTGTGCCAATTTCAGGTGGGTCGTGAAGCACCTAGATGAGCCGTATTGAAAATATGGGAAGATGGGACACTGGAAAGGGGGAGGGCTGTGTGGTTGCTTTGCTTGTGTCAAGGTTGTAAATAGGCTTTTTTTTCCTTCCTAATTCACTTTGCTATTGGAAAATGGCTGAAAAATAACCCAACTTCATGCTGCATTCTCAGAAAGCAGCAGGCTCTTGTATCCCAATGACGGCTCTTCCGGCCATGACATCACTTCCAGACAGACTGTCATTTTAAAAAGTGGGTCTCAGTGCTTAAAAATTTGAGAACCACTGTCTTATTGTGTTGTGTGCTCCCTGAGGCATTTGGTGGGTCACTGTAAAATACAGGAACCTGGACTAAATGGGTCCTTGGCTTGATCCAGCAGGGCTCTTCTTCTGTTCTTAGAATGGGAAGAAACTAACAGTATTAGAAAAAAGTGGGCATTTTTTTTTCTGAAACTTTTATTTGGCATTATTATTAACAGACATAAAATAAACAGTAACAAAAGGCAAATAGATAACACATAATGCTCACACGTAAACAATTCTAACCAATGGAGACTGGGGTGCTACTGAGAACTTCTTGCAAGAAGCTAGCCACAGCTAAAGTCAAGGAGTCACAAATGTCTTCCATAAATACTGAGAGTATGGAATCACAAGAGGGAGAAAATAACGAGATCCAGGGGGCTAAGAAATAATTGCGAAGGGCTGTGTGAGCGGGACAACGGAAGATAATGTGAGACAGCGTGTCAGGAAACATTTTACAAAAGAGACAGAGCCTATCTTCCTGAGGAATATGGAGAAAACGGCCATAATGGACTGCAGACGGAATTTGAGAACCACTGTCTTATTGTGTTGTGTGCTCCCTGAGGCATTTGGTGGGTCATTGTAAAATACAGGAACCTGGACTAAATGGGTCCTTGGCTTGATCCAGCAGGGCTCTTCTTCTGTTCTTAGAATGGGAAGAAACTAACAGTATTAGAAAAAAGTGGGCATTTTTCAATATTGCAGAAAATGCTCCTAGAGACCGGTGAATATTCAATTCAGCCCTACAGACACACTGAACTATTAACTATTGTGCCACACCAAGTATATTTTAATATAATTCTATCATAGATTTTTTCCCCCTGTATTTCAATCCTCTCATGAAATTTCAACACAGTTCCTCCACATAGGTGCCAACATTTTTGTAATGAATGGATTTTTACAGCTCTACTTATGGTTCAGGAAGCTTTGGTTTAAAATATATGTGTTGTCATCAGGCAATATATAACATTCTCTAATGGTTTCTAAAGGTACTTTGTACTTCTCTATAAGTAATATTTAAAATAACTTAAACTTGATTTAGAAATGTAAGACAGTTGACATGTTAAAGTTGAAAACAATAAAATAAAGAGCTTCATCAACAGATTTAATTTCCTGTGAACCTTAAATGAAGAAATCAAGTTTCTTTGAATTGGCTGAAACCATCTAGTTGGTATTTTATTAATAGTAGATAAGGATTTTTTTTCCAGATCACACTGTATTAGTAAAGTCTGTTTTTTTTACACATTACAGCCCTATTTTCTCCTTCTCCATGCATGTATATTGAAGGGATGGAGGGTGAGCAGGTATTGCCCACTGCCCTTTCTTCCAACTTTTGGCTGAGGATTAAACTTATACACCAGTATACCCTACCAGCACAATCCTATGCAAGAAGGGACAGAAGTCCCATTGATTTCAGTAGAGCTTACTCTCAGGTAAGTAGAGTCAGCACTTACGGTCACAAAGCTGATCATGCCAGACTTCCCAATTGCATGTTCAGGAATGTGTCCAGCCCTTTCTCAGGGCGCAATCCTAACCTGGCGTTAGGCCAGCGTAGTTAGGCCAGCAAAGTTTGGCTGGCGCAAGGTCCACTGTAAAGTGCATTTGGACACCTCTCTGAGTCAGGAGGGATGGCTCACGTCTGTGTGCTGGCCTCTTTGACTCCAAGAGTGCTTCAAACATACTTTATGGTATCCCTTGTGCTGGCCAAACTTTGCTGGCCTAACTGGGCCTGTCTAACACCAGATTAGAATTGCGCCCTCAGTTTAGGTTGAATGTGTGGCAGTCAGAAGTGGGCCAGCAGATTTGTGTATGTCAGGTTAAGGAACTGTCCTTGAATGATCCAGTTTATGGATGGAAGAGGAAGTAAGAATAGTGCTTGGTTGAGCTCATCTTCTCATTTTGTTTGTGCCCACAATGTAAAACAAATAGAACATTTACACTCTACTAAATACAGCTTGTACATACACATTACAGAAGTGGGAATGGGGTCTGGAGGTCTGGTCTAGAGGGGAGAGCTGCTGTTAGGCTGAAGAAAACGTCTGAAGGACACCAGTTTGAGACCAACAGCAGCTACCGTGTGCAGTGAGACTTTGAGAAAGCTATGGAAAAGCTGAGTTGAGCTGTTCCAGCTGCCCTCAGTGAGAGAGAAAGAGCTGCTGCCAGCTGCTTTTTCAGTGAGAGTGAAGAAATTGTTTGACAGTCAGCGTGGGATGAAATGATGGCCAGTATGAGACCATACTGTGAAAAATCCACTCTGGAATGTAGTTTATTCTTAAAAGATTAGAACTTTGTGATTGTCAAAAAACCTTCAGGCGTTTAGAGAAAGCCTGCCTATTGTGAACTGCCTTGAAGTAAAGTTAGAGGGGTAATCCAATGACCAAGAAAGATGGTACATAAATACCAAAAGAAAAGAAAAAGAAAAGAATGGGGAAAGCAGCCATTTGTACTGTTACCTGATGTGCTAAACTTGTTCAAAGCTTTGAAAATGCAGTTATTAATGAATAACTCTCTAGAGATCAAGATAAAAAAAGTCAGAAAATTATCAATTAACCTTAAGAGCAAAAGAAATGATCAAGCACAATTACTGGAGAATTGGGTATTTTTTATTCAGCATGGCATCTTCTATCATTGAAATGGAATTGAGTCATTGAGAGCCAGAACAAAGTTTATCAGGTCACATCAATGCGTGTCTCCCCACAGCAAGTTGATTTAGTTTTCAATTACTCACACGGACAATTTTTTCACTGTTCTCAGATATTTTTAACCTGATATCTGTGCCTCAGTATTGGACCATTTAAAAAAAACTTAAGATTTCCTTTTGGTCACGTCAGTACTAGATTGCTCTTCTTCGCTCCTGAAACTTGAACATAAGATTCAGGCCAGTTCCCACATGCAGCAGAGCTACAGGGCATGTGAATGCACTCCCTTGTATATGGTGAGTTGTATATTGTATACAGTGCATGGGAATGCACTCACTTGTTCACTTGTATATTATATGGTAATAGTGTGTGAGCTGAAAGTACATTTTTACCAAATTAAATTTGATTGCTGTGATTGTGAGAGCTCTTTAAAGCCATTAAGGGTATGCAAGAAAAGCGCATGTTCAAAATCCTGATTTGTTTTGCTATTCATTCAAGAAGTTCACATATGTTTTAAAGCTAGTTTCATCTGTTTGATGAAGAAGGGAGCTGGAGGCACTTACTTAAAGCGGTTGGCTTTTTATGTGTTTTTTACACTACAAGGACTGGCTCAATCACCCCCTTGCAACTTAATCGATGGGCACAGTCCTGCAGGAGTCAGACACCTCCTACACTGGCACAACATTGGAAAAAAACACACTATGGCAATGTAGCTTGGATGTCACTCAGATGCCAGCACGACTCCACCAACAGAGTTGTGAAAATGGTGGAGATTGGGACATGATGTGGGAGGGATATGGGAGGAATGAGGAGGAGTCAATGTACACAATATCCTAACCCCCCTTGGCACACAAAGGGAGTACTTTGCACAAACAACGTCTTGCCTCTCACAACATGTACAACAAAATATTTTGTAAACTTCCTTCCTTCTCAGAATTCTTAGTGCAGGGAATTTGACCCAGGAGGTCTCCACACAGAAAGACCCAACCCTGTACTTTACCACCCCAATAGGAGAAGCAAGCACAGCGCACCCCACACAGTTAAGCCAAGAAGGAATTCCATGCTGCATTGTGTTGATGTTGCATCTCTGTCTCGAGGCTCTAAATCCCACCCACCCACTTGATTCTTCAGGGCAATCAAATATGTATCCACTATCAATTGTGTTGCCCAACCTCCCTCCCTTTTGCACCGGTGAGTAGGGAGTGTCTGCTCCTTGTCAAATAAAGCCAGGGACCCAAATCATTGCCACTCTAGCCAAACATTCATCAGAACCTCTTTTGTTTTTCAGGACAGCGTCATTGCCACAGGGGACTGAACATTGATCATCTGCAGATTTTCACTGCAGTTTCTCCCAAGAAAAGGAAAGATAATGTTCCAAACCACAGTGCTCTCACCCCTTTCAGGGAACAGCGGCATGCACACTCTGGTGGCATGACTCCCCCTCAGAAACACTGAGTGTGTATCTCAAGCCAGATAATAGGTGTGGCTGATGCTGTTGTCAAATACTTGTTACATTCTCTGTGATCCTCCTTGCTCCTGAGTGAGAACATTGGGCGGGCCCTGAGGGATGCTTATAGTCTGTCTTTCTGCAGTAGCCAGTGTGAGACCAGCTACTGCTCAGTAGGATTGCTGACAGGGTCATTCCAGTAAGTCATGCCATGCAAGGCATCTGTAGTAGAATTACTCGTTTTTAATCCTACATGGGTGACCATCTCCAAGTGGAGATGGTCACCTATTTAGGATTACTCTCTACTCTGCACATGTAGAGAGGCTGTTTTCTATAGCAGTGTTCTTCAGTCTTGGGATTGGGACCCCAATGGGGTCGCAAAGCATCAGTTGTGGTGTCGCTTACAGGAACTTACAGGAATGAAAAAGGTTGAAGACCACTGGACTGGAGCACCACCAAGTAAAAGGGGAGGCAACTGATGTACCCCTTCAGGTACCAGGAGATGGTGTCCCAGTCCTGCTCAGGTTCTTTGCAATTGTGCTAAAATAGCTTTCACTGGTGCCAGGCTTTGTGGTAACTTTTTCTGTTCTCTCTAATAAGAATAGTTGCAGTGAACAGTGCTGGGAATGGGGAGTGGGTGGTGACACAGGTGGGGAGGGCGGATAGGGTCCAAGGAGAGGGTAGGATCTACAGTAGGGTCTCCGGTTACTTTATTTATATATTAGGGTCTGGCATGAAAAAGGTTGAAGTCCACTGATCTATAGTTTCACACATTTCAGGAGTCCATATTGCCAATAGCAACCTGAATTCTAGCAAGAATAAATTATGGTGCACAGACTCACTGTCCTTTGAACTTAAAAATATATATATTCTCCTCCAAAGCAGGAGTTTGGCACTGTCAAACCTGACTACACCAACCATCTGTTAGGAGACATGTGTATAGACTTGATTGGCTGTTGATTGTTGTACCCACGGTTCCAGCTGACAGGTCTGCCCTCCACTCAGCATCATTACATGCTCAGAGTCCAGTTCTGAGAGTTATCCATGAACAGATTTCCCTTGCCGGATCAGGGCATAAATCTGGGAATTATGCACACTGGATTTTTATGGACGCCTAAAGGATGCCATATGAAATGGCTTCCATTTCGTACGCAACCCACAAGAGGTTAATGTATGAGAGAGAGACAAAAAGGAATAATACTTGAGGACTTTGGAGTGGCATTTCTCGACATCCTGAAACTAGATGACTCTGGGAACTTAGGAAACCATTCATGGTTATTGCAAAGGATAATTGAAATTGGTGTACAGTTCATGGCTCACATATGATACCCACATAATTCTCAATCCAGCATGAAATGTTTATTTAGTATATGTATACAATCCAATATATTGTCAGATTCTTTCTTTCTGATGTCATCCAAGGTACCTGCTTTATTGTTGGCTTGGGTTGATGGGATAAATGAAACGGTTGAATTGAAAAATACCCGATTTTTTTGTTTTCAACACATTAGAAAGACTTGTATCTAATAATTAATAGTCAAAATTAAAAGTTTAATACTGATATATAAATAAATACTGATATATAAATGCATACAATGTAAAATAATATAAAATAATGGCAAGCATAGAAAGTAGTATAATTTAGTAAAATTAGTGGAGTGATAGATACATATTAGATGCTCATGAATCAGATAGAAATTGTGCATAAAGTAGCGGTACAAAAAAAGATCAATCAATCAATCACTAGTATTTATATACCGCTTTTCAACACAAAGTTCACAAAGCGGTTTACAGGCAAATAATAACATTAAAGTTAAATGGCTCCCTGTCCCAAAAGGGCTCACAATCTAAAACATCCCCAAGATTGGTCCCAAGTTCAAACATACAGAAAAATAGTGGCAGTTAGATCTTTGAAAGGACTTTTGGGTTATCTAATTGCACATTTCATTAATAACACACCGTTCTTTAACATGTTAAAACATGTTAAAACATGTTGTATTCCATGTTTCCACATGTCAGACAAACAAATCTGAAATGATCCAGCCAAGGTGCTTAAACTTTGCTTGACTTGTAGCCGGAAGAAAAAAATTCTGAAAGAAAGGAAATGGGTAAAATGAAGACCATAGCTGGCAAGAGGGTAAAATGCATGACATAACTTTTTGTCAACAGGCAGATTCTGGTGGGGCTGATAAAAAGGCACACAGTGCAGTGTTACGCTGTGAATGTAAATGAAGTGTGAAGTGATGAATTACGCCATTCTGATTACACATCAAAAATAACATCCTTTATCTGAGTTACTAATGCCAAGAATATGGTTTGTGCAACAGGAAGGGTTGGAGGGAAACAGAGGAAATACAGTAGAGGTACAGTATAATTAAAATCCATATGCAGCATGGCCTATGTATACAACACTAGACATTGTATTATAAAATGATTTGTCAAATACTGATAAGAAATGTTATGAAATCTAATTTGACAATGGCCGTCTACTCAATAGGGTTTTTTTTTTTGTTTTAAATTCCACATTTTTCTTTGAATCTTTGGTTTCCTTTTCCTTTGCCATAGTTGGAAAGAGAAGAGAAAGAATATCAATTCCAGAACATTAAAACATAACAGGTTGAAAGCCCAATCCGCAACATTCTGTGTTTGCCAATGTGATGAGTTGTAATGACGGCTGTTATGAAATTACAACGCCACTTGTATTATACTTCCGAAATCAAGCCCAGGAGTTATGCGCTGTTGGTGATGCTGTGCGAGGCTTTGATTTCGGAAGAAAATTCACAACAGCTGCCAAATTGTGAAAACAATTCATGGCAGTGGAAGCAGAGAATCCCAAAAGCCTTCTTTCACTGAACAGCATTTAAATGTTATCTTGCTGTATTTCCACTTCCAATATGCAAATATTTCCAATATTTCCACTCGTTCTTCCAGAATCCCATTGATTGTGATGGGTCTCCTCAGAATATGTTATTTGAGGATTTTAAATCTATTGGCTATTGCTTTAGTTATAAGTTTGAGTTTCTAATCGTTCATCTTTTTAAATGCTTACTGGTAAGTGGGATCCCAAATCTAACCCACATTTTCATTGGAAGGATTTCAATGGCATACCTATGATATACATCAGGGGTAGGCTACCACTGAATATATCATTAATAAAATGATTAACTGACAAAGAGCTATGTGATTCCCTCCATATATAACTGTAGGAAAAAAATCAACCGAGCAAGGCATTAGGGCAGGGGATGCTTCCAGGAAGTAACACAAACACACAGCAATAGAGCATTAATCAATACAGCCCTCATGGTCTTGGTTTCTCTCCCCCTGCCATATTTAACTATAGAAAAAAAGGGCCAGAGCAAGGGAGAGGGAGGTCACCAGGGCATGCTTTGGAGGATGGGAGAACTTCTAAGAAAGTCCCCCACCCATGATGCTCTGGGGAGGAGAGGGAGCTATCTTTCATGTCCCTTCCTTTCCCATCATGCTTTGCTTGCTCCACCTCTCACCATCGTGGAGAAGCTGCTTCTCCCACAGCCCCTTCTAGTCACAGTCATTAGTGCCACTTAGAGCATCCCCAACCCCTGTCCCTGCCTTTAGAATTAATAGGAGCAAGGCGAAGCCAGGGGGCGGGCTTAGCAGCCATGTTGGCTGACTCAAAACATTGCTCATTCCAAGCATTTCAGATTGCTTTTCTCGTACTGTTTAGGACTGAATAAAATACCTCCATGGAGCAGCCACCTCCCGAGTGCCCATGCCAACCAGATTTAGCAGGGCAGAAGATTTAGCCGAGAGGGTTAATGCCTCCGTTTGCCTGAATATAACACCTGAAGATCTCAAGGTCGTGAGCTCGGGACTGCCGGAAGTCTCTGCGAGCAGCAGACCTTGGAAACTGCGGCTGATTACAAGCTGAGTTTCAGCTGCCTCGTGGGAGGAGGAGTGTGCTGAAATCAGCTGCATCTCTGGTGGCAGCAGGGAAGCCTCATCAGCCAGCAGACGACAGACGGGTGGCTAAAGAAAGAAGGCTAAATCCAGAAAGAAAAGATCTGTAGGAGTGTTGTTCTTGGAAGATAGAACATTCTGTAAATTGTAAAAACCTTCGGGTTTGTGAGAAAGTCTGCCTATGTAAACCGCCTTGAGTTCAATCATTAGAGAAATCTAGTGATCTTAAGAAAGGCGGTATATAAATAAATAAATAAATAAATAAATAAATAAATAAAAAACCAGGAGATTGCAAGCTCCAGGACGCCAGGGTGGCAACTAGAAAGGACAGGGCTGGATGGCTCCGCGCTCGCCCTGTTCTTCCTGGCTACTCGGTGACAGCAGCATCTGCTGCTCCAAGCCAAAAGAAAAAAAAAGGCCATGTGCTATCAATACCCACCCTGCAAGCTACTGGTAGTGAGCCCCATGTTGCCAACCACCGATGGACATGATCATGAGCAGGAGCTGGGCAGCGTGAGCTGGCCCGTAGGCCCAAAGACGTATAATTCCAATATGCCTATCTCGAAGGTATAGTTAGCAACTAGTAAGCAGTTTATTTTTCAGCAGTCTTTAAGGTTTACCATTTCCATTGCTGTATTAGCAACTTTGCTTTCCTTCTCGGAAATCTAGGCAATAAATGCCACATGTTCCTGCACAGTGTTAAGAAGAAGGAAAAAAGCAACACACATAGATTATTTCCAATACTTTGCACATAAGGAAATCCTTTAACAATAGAACAAAGTCCAAACCAAACAGACAAGAATTGTTTTGAAGGATGGCTCATTTCCTCCTGCTGCCTTTTTGCTGTTGATTATTTAAGCACTCATTTCACTTTATAAATGGAAACTGAATCATGCTTTGCCAGGATGGAAAGTTATTGAAAATCAGAGTCCATCCGAGTTACTGACAGGGCCATTTCCTCCCTGGACAGGAAGCTCACACTCAAATGGTCCTTTCGGGAGCTCAGAGTGATAAAAAGCCTGTTTCACTCCCCCTCTGGAAAAGTATCTGCATGATGTTTTCAAATTTCACTTGGAAAAAAAAGGGTCTCAGGATGTCCCTCTTCAAACATGGGTATACTAAGGCAGGAAAAAGGAAAGGTGTAGATACATTTTCTGCTTGTCTAGACAGCATGAACCTTGCTTTAAACACTAGCACAATCTGGATCCTGCAGATCCATTGTGAGTTGAATATTTTACACCATAATTCACCATGGTTACAATTTTGTTTGCATTTGTTCATTTTCATTGACCAACACAATGGAGTCAAGTTAAGGAGGAATCTTCAACCCAGATCTTCAGGCAAACATTTCAGTCAAGTCAAGTTATCTTTATTACAGTCAGAGACCAGCGCAAAATGCAAACATGTAATAAGAGACCCAAAATGCAAGGGATTTCACTCTAGCGATGCAATAAAATAGTTTAACCAAATATTCATTGCTCAATATTAAAATTACATTAACAAATTAAATACAGAAGTAAAACTAATATCTAGTAATTATTACTCTCCAACATTACAATCTGTCAAAGCCTGTTCTGATATTAAATTACATGGTTATAGTTGTTCAATGGATTCACGTTGGGCCATTGCTAATTAATTTCTTCCGAAATTTGAACAACAAATTTGGTCTTTGAACAACACTTAGCAACTGAGTATGTAACTCCTGGGTTACTATCAGACAACAATATATCAGTAACACATCAGCTTGAACAATTGGGAAATGTTTGAATCAAAGATATCATACAAGAGTTTCGAAGATCTCTGTAGAATGAGCAGTAAAGAAGTGCGTTCAGTGGTTTCTACCATCTCAGCTCCACAGGGACATAGTATTTTTTCATAAGGGATCTTTTTAAACCGCCCCTCAAGCACAGCGGATGGGAGACAATGGCATCTAGCCAATGTGAAGGCCCTGCGATGTCTGGGAGCCTCAACATTAGTTAAATAAGAAGCAGGGCAAAGTGTGTATCTCTGATCTTCACTTATTGGAAAGCTTGGTACATTAGAAATATCAAGTTGTCTCTCGATATCGTATATCCGCTGAGTTAAAGTCATTTTTGCCTGGTCCAAGCCCATATTATATAGGTACTCAGGTGGAAGGCCTATTGAGGTCATTTTCATTTCTAACATCTGTGTCCATTTGGATTTATGGTCGTCCAATATAGTAAGTCCTACCAGTCCAGTAGGACAGAAATGTAGTTTCAGCCAATAATTAAAGATCGTAATCCAAATTTTGGCTTCTACCCTAATTTGCCCTTTCAGAAATGGTGTATTCATCTGGTTGTGGACCTGGCTCGTTTGCCACCCTGGGGCCAGGACCGTAGGTTGCCACCCCCCACCCCCCAGTGACTGGCACCCCTCTACAGAAACTAGCATCCCCTTACCTGGGGCTCACAGCAACTTGCGAACATTCTGTTGCACTCTGAAAGTCTTCTGAAGGCTCAGAAGTCTTCTATGCAATTTCCATCTTTCTGATGAAAACTGGAAGTATTGTCTAGCGTTCTTCTGGAGGAGGTGACACCTGCTGCCCCCAAATTAATGGTAGGACCATCACTATATTTGTCTAATATATTTGTCTCCCTTGATCCACTGAGGGCACAATCCTAACCTGGAGTTAGGCCGGCGCAGTTAGGCCAGCAAAGTTTGGCCGGCACAAGGGACACCGTAAAGTATGTTTGGATACTCTCAGAGTCAGAGAGGCCAACACACAGATCTGCACCATCCTCCCTGACTCTGAGAGTGGTCCAAACACGCTTTATGGTGTGCACTGCCAAACTTTGCTGGCCTAACTGTGCTGGCCTAACTGCAAGTTAGGATTGCGCTCTCATTGACTGTGATGAACAACTGCAAAATAAAAACAAACATTAGGTAAAAGAAATCTCATCTTCCTTCCAAACTCTGACATTTGGAGCCCTCTTCCAATGCTTTTAGGAATAGCTGAAATTTGTAATATGTCCTAAAAACAGGTGGAAGTTATGAAAACTGATACTAGTACATTGGAGTCCATTATCCTCTCAGAAATGCTACCACAAAGCCAGCTAGACAGGCAGAGACACAATCTATAGAAGAAGTCAGGAAAAATTATATAGATTTGTTAGGCAGTGGGAATATTGCAGGAGAAAAGAGACCAGCTCCATTTAAACTGCAATGGAACCAGACTGGACAAACGTTACAAGATGCTGTAGGTCAAAATGTCAAAATGTGACCAGGTGCTGCAGGACTCCTGGTCGCCACCTTGACCATTGGTTTGTGATGTCCTTTAGGGTTACACTGTATTTCTCATGCTTTCTAATATCTACAAGGAGCTACTTGGGTAGGTCATCTGAGATTTGGGGTTTGGGTGTCACCACATTGGGTATCTCTCTCTCTCTCTTGTTTGCCAAGAGGGCTATGGAAGCCCTCAATCAACATCCGGAGACAGTAATGGGCTGGACAAGGGCTAACAAATTGAAATTACATCTGGATATGATAGAGATGCTATTAGCAATTGGTAAATTCAGGAACTGTTATAGATGGGCTGCACTGCTCTTAAAGGATCAGGCTTGTGGTTTGGGGGTGATCTTGGATCCAATTTTGAACTTGGATGTTTAGATTCGTAATGGCTGTGATTTAGGTTGGTGCATCAGCTGTTTTCCTTCTTGGATCAATCAGATGTGGCTATGGTCACTTATATATTGGAATCATTGAAATTGGATTGTTGTAGTGCAATTCGGGACCTAAATACTTGAAGGATCTGCCAATCTGCCAATCACATGCAATCCTCAAGGGAGACTCTTTGCAGGAGCCGTCACCCATGGGAATTCAGCAGGCAGTTATTCATTACAGGTCCTCCTGGCACCTGGTTGGTAAGACTCAGTCCTAGTGAGGTGAGGACTGTCTCTTCTGTGTTGATGTTCTGAACTGTGCCAGCCTAACTCCAGGTTAGGATTGCGCTCTGAGCTGCTCAAGCTGCTTGAGCCCACCGCTTGTGCAAGGAAATTCAACATCGATCAATCGTATTTATATATCACTTTTCAACAAAATTCACAAAGCGGTTTACAGGAAAAAAATAATTATAAAGTTAAATGGCTCCCTGTCCCAAAAGGGCTCACAATCTTTAAAAAAAAATGCAGAATACCACCAGCAACAGCCACTAGACAAGACACTGCGCAGGGGTGAAGAGGGACAGCTACTCTCCCCCTGCTCAACATAAGAGGAACACCACTTGAAAAAGTGTCTCTTGCCGAAGTCAACTACCAGCCTAAATTAGCTGGGGGTTTACTGTATCATTGGCTTAGCATAATAGATAAACCATCTGACTGTGGCCACAATGTGGATGGTGATTAGCTGCAGTGGGGCTGTGGCTAGCTGATGAACACATTTCCGGAAGACAGGCACAATTTCATTGGTGCACAGAAAGTTTGGGAACCACAATGACAGAATCAAAGAGTCCTTGTCCATACCTGGGTAAAACATCATTTGGGGTGAGGAGTGGGGAGGATTATGCCACTGCCAACACAGGTTGAATTGTTAGTATTGCTAATAAACTCCAGCCCTATGTCTTCGTGGCACAGCAAGCACTCAAGCAAGGAGTGTGACACCAGGCACATGCTAGAACGTGTGCAGAGATACTTTTATCTCTTGTATTTTAGCAGTTTTGTTGTCAAATATAGTAGGGATTAGTTTCCCATATCGAAAATAGATGGGGGGCTCAGAGCAAAGTTTGGGGTATAAATGCTTTCGCCCCACATCTCTCCCTTTAAAAACCTTTCTCCTTTTTTGTAGACACCTCTGATAAAAGAAACATGATGAAGCCTTTCAAGCAATACCCATTTTTCTTTGTGTTGCTTCATAATCTAGACTCCAGGTCTGCAGACACCCACATGGAATGTTAATGATTCATTCCCCCCCCCCAACCACACCACACCCTGCCCCAGTTAAAAACATTGCCAAAGCCAACACATTGGAAAGGCGGTAGACTGGAGAACAACAATGCTCCGTTTTCAGTGGGAAAGGCAACCATAAAATGTTTCCTGGAGCCAATGTTTTTCAGCATCAGCTGATCTTTTACTAGTTCCTACTTGACACCAATTAATCTCTCTTCTTCAGCCTGTTATTCCCTATGGCCTTGCCTGCTACTTTCTCAATTCATGTTTTAAAACCAGAGTTGGAAGACAGGAAAAACCAATGGGATTCTCAATGGTTTTCCCAGGTTTTTTTTTGCTTGATAATCTAGACTGCCCATTCTTCACTCCTTCCCCGTTGTTTAAAATTGGACAGCCCCATCCCCACCCCCATTTCTCCAGGATTATTTCAGTCCTCATTCTTGTCTTCAGATCTGAAATCAAAGGAGGTTTGTGCTGACAGTGGGGGCAGGGTGCTCTCCCATCACTGCTTGTCACTTGGGCTGGCGGCCAGCGCTTCCATCAGCTGATGGCTAAGACGATACGATTGCATCTGAGTTGAACAGCAGAAGCCTCTTTGTCCATTAGCAGCTATTTTGAACTGTGGAAAAGATCACTTAGGATCATTACATACTCCGATAATCAGAAGCCATTTACTCTGGAAATATCCTTGGATATTCATAATATTTTAGGGGGCTGCAGAACTGCTCCCACATTAAGGTCATGTCTTCACTGAGGTCATTAAGGTCTCTCTTCATTAAGGTCATCCTCTGGAGCTTACTTAGAGCACAATCCTAACCTGGAGTTAGGCCGGCACAGTTAGGCCAGCAAAGTTTGGTTGGCACAAGGGACACCATAAAGTATGTTTGGACCATTCTCAGAGTCAGAGAGGCCAGCACATAGACGTGTGCCATCCTCCCTGACTCCGAGAGTGGTCCAAACGTACTTTATGGTGGCCCTTGTGCTGGCCTAACTGTGCCGGCCTAAATCCAAGTTTGGATTGTGCCCTTAAAGTGTTGTCTATAAGGAACACAAGGACAGAGCCATAATGAGCTCTAATTGTGCCTGGGGCGAGGCCCCTGCATCACCGCACCCCTAGATCCACCACCCCGCCCCTGTGCCACCCTGCCACACCCCCAGCATCCATAATTGCTCCATTTCAGAGCCAAATGGATGCAGGGGAGGGCAGGTGGACCAACCTACACTCCTGCTTTTCTCTCCTCTTCTTCGCTGCTGCTACTCTTCCCTGTCAATTTGCACCCTGCCACAACTGGCACCTGGAGCACCTGTCCCTCCCATACCACTCAAAATATGCATCTTCATGAGAATTATGGAGAGCATAACAGGATTTTCATGAAAGCAGCTCCAAACTTTTGGAAATCCTTGGTTGATGTTTACTAGTCTTCTTGCCTTTGGAACGGAGCATAAGGGCACGGTTTTATGTGTATTCCAAAGACTTTTTAACAGTAGTGTTCCCAGAGTGGGCAGCATGCTACATTTTGCCTGGCGCCTCAGTGTACTATGTAAGCAGCCCCTCTCCTTCGCGTTCAGAGCCATTCTGGGCAGTGAGTGCAAAACGGAGGAGATGCCTCTGTGTTACTCTTGCCGCCTGGAATGGCTCTGAAGGTGAGGGGCTGCTTACATGGCATGTTGAAGTGCCTGCAAAACATAGCATACGGCCTCCCCTGAGGGAACGCTACTGCTTTTTAAGGGCCAACAAGGTGTAACCTTAAACAGGCAAGCAGCACTTCCATGTTATATTTAAGGAAACAGCACATGGGCTTTGTGTGATGAAACACCTTGGAAACCAAGACAGGGGGTAGCGGAGCTTTAGTACTTTGCCCCCGTCACAGTTCTGCTCCCAAGTGTGTCCCCATGTGCATGGTATTTTTTTAATACAAAGAAAGAGCTGCCATTGTGTCAAGGATAAGGTTCAAGAATTGTTAAAAGCCCCATCCTATTTGGACACTGTGCCAGCATCATACAGTGTGATGTCCATCGTATCCTGCATCCATCCTGGCAAGGCCACACCAGTGGCACACCAATATCCGTGCAACAAAGGCTACGTGCCAAGCTGCTGCCCTTGCAATCACCCTCTTCCTGGGCCCCACTCCCCAGCCCAGTCTCCATCACCCTGCTTGTCCCCCATGCCTGTTCTGCTAGTGAGCCACTGTTGAGAGGCTGCTTACCTCTTGCGACAGCAGTCCGGTGATGCAGAATGGCAGGTCGTGTTTTGCAAGTGCGGTAAAGCACATTGCCTCACCGGATCTCAAGCTCTAGTGGTGCACAGGGCCCGTAGGGATTGGGCTGTGCCCATCTAACTTTCTTTATTCTTCACGTTTCAGGTAGATGGTCTGCCTTTTTAATGTGTTTTAATAGCATCACATAGGCATTTATCCATAGTAATTTATTGCCTTATTATTATTATTATTATTATTATTATTATTATTATTATTAAAACCCCTTTTAAAAATAGTGCTAAATTGCTGTGGAAAGGGGGAGAGAGTTCTTGACTACATCATTCATAGACATCAGCCAATCAGTACTGGCCACATTTTTGTTTGTTTGTTTAATGCTTGATCCTATATATAAAAAAAGTACTTTTGGACTGATCATAGGTGGCTGCTTCCAAATAAACCTGACCACTGTAGTAATGCAATGCAGTTCTTCACCTTCAGCTCCCGGGCTGCTTCAGCCTCTGGAGCAGGCTTGCTGCATCTTTCCGGCAGGATACATAAGTGAGCTACATTTGAACGGACTGAGGTAGCTGAACTGAAGGCATTTCCTGCTTGGCAGAGGAAGATCTCATTCTTGGGAAGAACAATCCGACTTTGCAACCAGTTGTACCGAGAGCTTCAGCTGTGACTGAGCACGTCTGTGTTTGCTCCATAGCCAAAACAGCATATGCAGATGTTTCAGGTGCCGAAACTGAGCAGCTGAGCAGCTGTGTGGTTTTGTTTTGCGGCCAACGCGAGCATATGTAGCAGACGTTGAGAAGTGGCTGTTTTATTTCCTTTCTTTTTCAAAGGAATCTCTGCAATGCCTTTAAATATCTTTTGTTCCTGGGAATCACTAAACAAGGGATGAATAGGCAGGAGGTTTTCTCTGCACTAGAATAAACTCTAATCTAGTGGTTCCCAAACATCACTGGGACCCAGTTTTCAAAATGACATTCTGTCAGGACCCACCTAGCTTTACAAGACTAAAAAACCCATTTCACCTTATCAGCTGCTCAAGCCTTCATTTTTATCCTTTTTACTATGGTGAGGGGGCCGTCAGCATTCATTGGATCTGGACTGTTCTGGTTGCGTTGCATTCCCCTCGGCCTGCCCTTCAAAGTGGACTGAGGTGTGGTTGCTTACTCATGAGTAAACATACATGTGTTGCTCAGGGCGCAATCCTCACCAACTTTCCAGCACTGCCATAGCTGTGCCCCATTGGGCATGTGCTGCATCCTGGAGTGGAGTGGTAGCTATGGAGGCTGCCTCAAGGTAAGGGGATGTTTGTTCCCTTATCTCAGAGCTGCATTGTCCTTACCCCGGTGCTGGAAAGTTGGTGAGGATTGGGCCCATAGTAATTTAGAGGCCAGCTTCCATAAGAACATAGGAAGAGCCCTGCTGGATCAGACAAACAGCCAGGTTAGGATTGCACCCTAAATCAAGGCAGCCAAGAAAAACCACCATTGTTAGGGCACAATCCTAGTCCACTTTCCAGCACTGACTAGCTGTGCCAATGGGGCATTGTGCTGCATCCTGCAGTGGAGTAGTAGTCATGGAGGCCTCCTCAAAGTAAGGGAATGTTTGTTCCCTGACTTCGGAGCTACATTGCCCTTACCCCAGAGCTGGAAATTTGGTTAGGATTGGACTCTCAGGTTTACTTTCCAAAGGGTTCATTATATTTTCCTTGCTTCACCTTATCAGCTTGTCAGTGTCACAACCCATCAAACAATCAAGTCTAGACCCACTGGTGGATCATAACACACAGTTTGTGACACATTGCTCTAATCTTTCCCTACTATGGTGATTCCTGACCATGTTTTCTGGTAGGGAGGACTCCAAACTCCCATTCCATGTTTAAGACGACCACACCTGAAATAAAAATAAAACATGGAAACATGTTTAATAGTTATATCTGATTAAATGGCACAATATAGATATTTGTTCCTAAAATCATAACCTGTAACCTATTTTCTTGTATATACACTGATAAAATCAGAGACCTCTACATAAAAGCATTCAGGTCACTGTTGTAATTTTTGTTACTGGATGTAGTGTTTAGACAAGTAAAAATATATAAACTCTTTATCTAAATCTACATAGCCTCAGATTCTTTTAAGGATTTCCCATCACAATAAGAAAAATGCACACACAAAATGTATAAAGTGGACACTGCTTTATTTGCCGTTTCTGCAGGCGCAGAATTCGCAATCACTTACCACAGATGGGCTGCTAAGAGAAATGGGCCATCTGTTCCGTACATGCCTATCGCATCCAGCTGTGGTCTTCAAATAACCTGCCCTAGATTCACGATACACTTTTATCCTTAAAACGCTGTCCAGATTGACACCAAATGCTCACACTTCAGCCAAGAGTGACTTCAGCAGTTGGAGGAGCTCAGTTTGGAGGAGCTGAGTCAACTCGTTGATCCCTTCCAAGCAGTTAGGTGAAACTCAGAGGAGTTTCTGAAAATCTGAAGTGTACAGTGTCTGGCTACAAATGAAAGTGATGCCATCCATAGCCATTATCGTTACTTTTCTTTTGTCAATTGATTGGCAGAAAATGTGGCTGGATTCAGTCAAGACATCTTTTGACTTCATTCAAAAAGAAAGCAATTGAGGGGGTATATTTGATGGTGGAGGGATATAAGGGTGGCAGCAGCCAACTACCACAATTTGTGCTAAGTCAATAGAGGGGATGGGATGGAGCATAATTCCTAAACATTTTCATACCCGCGCCAAAAAGACTCTTATTGTGGCAGAGGGAATGTATCCCCTCCAAGTACTAACCCCACTTTAATTGCACTAAATTCCACTATTCCTTAGTTGGAAGGGACTTTTTCTTGGAGGAAGCTCAAAGCCAAAGTGACTTTTATTCATATATAATGGCACTGTTTGGGGAAGAAGGCTACTGAAACACCTAAAGTAGTCATTAAAAAAGTAGTCATTAAAATCAAATGGCTCTGAAGGCAAGAGGGAGGGGCCACTTTACACAGGCATTCAGGACCCTGAAAAACCTAGTGCTTTGCCCCCCCGGAATGCCACACTGTGTGTGTGTGTGGGGGGCAGGTTCCTACAAATCTTTATACAAAGATGAGATAGGGGTTGTTTATGGCACCAGTGTGGCTGGCTGGGGCATGTCATGGGAAAACATTGCTGATGCTTTGTTTGGTACTTGATCTTAATGGAGAAAACAGCAATTACAAGGCCGGCTCAGAGGAACCCAGATTCACAGCCCAATCCTATCCTCCCCCTGGGTCGATGTAGCTCAGTGCTGCATCCTATGTTTGGATTGACCATGCTGGAGGTCTCCTCAGGGTAAGGAGACATTCATCCCCTTGCTCCTGGGTAAACCCTAGCATGGGCGATGGTGCAATGCTGACCTGTAGGAGCTCTGTATCTGACACCAGTCTGCATTGCCATGTCGGCAGATCAGGCCCGGGGAAGAGGATAGGATCTGGCACACATGCCTGATGCCAATCCTGCCCCCACTCCCAGGACCCAATCCACCCATCAAAGAAAACATGTGTGAGCATGGAGCCACTTTGTGAGGCAGTATAATATCTAAGACTGTACAAAGTTCTTCCTGTTTACATGCCCCAGAAACTGATGTGACCATTGGAAACTCCAGTTACAAAATGAGAAGCGTCTTAACTCTTAACCAAAGGGTTGTATATATGCATAGGTGGTCTTTCTAGGATTTCCATCCCTAAGAGTGTAAGATCCTACAAACAGGTTTCCCCACGCTGTGATTTGATCCAGTTAATGCCAAGCGATGAAATACTGCTGTGAAACTGCTGTAATCATTGCCCTTGTGCAGCAGACCATTAGGAAAAGAATATGTTTACACACTGGGGAGAAATGTTCTCCATTTATTTTTTTGTTTTTCTTTACTCCCTTTTGCTTCAAGTTGGAGATCAGTCAAACCTTTTCTTTTTTTCTCAGCTGAGTGACCACATTCTAAGTGTAACATGGCACATCATAAACTGCCCGGATTAATCTCCTTAGGAAAAAAAAAAAACCCCTGTTGCATCCTCTAGGCTGCCTTTGTGCATACACTTACCTCACATGAGGAAGTTCCAATGTGGAAGTATCCGTTAGCACCATGAGACCAGCTCAGTGACAAGTCACTTTGTTGTGAATGAAAAATGGACAGTGGAAGCCCATTGATGTGGATGTTGCCAGCACTCTTGTCGACAAACATCTGGTCTGAGTTAGACACTAATTCTAACACTTTGGCGAGTATTTAGAGACATGGCACATATTGGCAAGTTACCAATATTACTCACTTGACCTGCGGCGCTAAAATACGTGGTTATTGTTGACTCGATGTATTTCATCACATCTGTACGATTAGTACGTACACATTTGATTATTCCTTATCCTCAAATCACTCTGTATTCATGGTTTAATATTATGGATGAATAGTGTTAGAAATGTAGTCAAGGCAACATCAGTACCAGAGAATCTGAAGTATTCCTGCAGATCCGTATAAAATATTGAACTAAGAGCAAGCAAGAGATGCTGTGATCAGAACTCCCAAAGCCTTTTAAAAAAAAAAAAGCATGGGGGAAGGGGGTGGCAATTGGAATTGGGCCTTCTCTCTCTCTCTCTCTCTCTCTCTCTCTCTCTGTGTGTGTGTGTGTGTGTGTGTGAGAGAGAGAGAGAGAGAGAGAGAGAGAGAGAGAGAGAGAGAGTGAGAGAGTGAGTGAGTGAGTGAGTGAGTGAGTGAGTGTGAGTGTGAAGGGGAGATCTACATATTGCAGCCCTGACCCAAATCACTCCCCACAGTTTGTATTAACCACATTTGGGGGGGAGAGATTGTGCCTGTAATGCTTCTCAGGTAATATTAACTTCAGGGTGCTTTAAGTTAGGGAATTTGTGAGAGGGCAAATAGATAGTTCTGTAGCCCCAATACATGCAACTACATAAGGTCAAGTGAGTAATATTGGCAACTTGCCAATACGTGCCATGTCTCTAAATACTCGCCAAAGTGTTCAGAGTCCTGGGTTTTCCAGACAGGGGATCAGGGGGTTGGGGTAGGATAGCTGGCAGTTATGGGTTTAAGGGACTTTGCTTAGAGGACAGTGCAGCAAGCTGGTAGACAGATGTGATGGGGTACAGTGGCGTTCCTATGGGTAGGGCATAACACTGTGTTTTGCAGGAGCCTGAGCTCCTGTGTCATATGGCCTCTCCCCCTCACCTTCAAAGTCATTCGAGGCTTGGAGAGCAAAGCCTCTCAACCAATTCTCTGAGCCGTGAATGGCTCCAGAGATGATGATGAGGAGCCTTGTTACATAGGAGCTCAGGCTCCTACAAAATTTAGCATTTTGCCCCTCCCCCCAGTAGGAATGCAACGGGGGTGGGGGTGGGGAGAAAGCTGGATGGCATTCAGGCATCAGCAACATCTCTATTATTAGTTGCTCATTTGGGGCCAACATTATTCATCTCAATCAGTGTTTCTTCATGGTTTCTTCATCCAGCGGAGCTGATTTTGGGGGGGAACATTTTTTTGGCATGCAAGGAACCCCCACATCCATCAACAAAGGCAAAAACCATAGGACGTCCATTAAATATTCAAAAATAAACATGCCAATTATAATAACAAAGTTGTTTATACTATAAAATATATTTTATTGGTACAAGATGCCAATTTTAAAGAAAATCTCGGGAGAACCCAAGTTCAGGCCAGAGACAGAATGACACCATGACCTTTTTCTACTCCTGAGTGCTTGGAAACAGCTGGCACAGGGTGGAAGCAAAGGAAGTCCAGCATCTCTCTTGGCCTGTGTTGATGTTCTCAGGGCATAGCATAGGCATATAGGGGGAGAAAGAGTGCAGTGGCAGGTCGTGACCTCCACTTGTTCACAAGACCAGTGGTGTAGCAGTGCATTTTAAAGTGCAGGAGCTCAACATGATGTTCCCCGTAGCCACACACCCAGTGATGTCGTTCAGGGGGAACGGACCAGAATGGGCGTTCCGGATCCTAACGGGCTCCGTGGCTGGTTCCGGGTTCCCGACAAGTGCCAATCAAAAGTGAGTTCCGGTTCCTAAATCATTTGAATGACACCACTGCACACACCATTATAACTATAACCACAAACCCCCCACCCACAAACTAAAATGTCTTCATTAGTGTACATCGGGGTCTCCCCCAGGACCCAGCCTTGCCTGAGCCCCTCCAGGGGGACCCACAGCTTGCTGGCAGGTGCGCCTCTTGGCGGGGCGGCCAGGGAGACCCCAGCTGCACCCTGTGCCAAAGCCTCGCAGCCCGATGCGATCTCCTGTGGCTCAGAGGAGGGGCTCTCACTCCAGCAGCAAGGCTGATGCTGGGAAGGTCCTGTCCTTGGGGCAGACGTCAGGGCATTTGTCTGGTGCTGGCTGCACGCACAGCAAGGCTCACGCAGCACACAGGGCACCGCTCCGAGCACTGCCCTAGAGCGGCAAGACAGCAGCCTCAGCCAGGGGACGGATTACTTGAGGGGCAGACGGTGGGGTAGTGGGAAATGTGCCACAGCCGGCACTGAAGCTCCAGCCGAAAGAGAGGTGGAGCAATTGCCCTTAAAATCCCCAGGGGCCTGTGATGCGGGTCAGTAGGGCTTAGGCTGCTGGCTAAGCTGGGACTGACAAACTCCAGAAAGTAGCAGGCTCCAGGGTGGGGCAACCCCCTGCCCTCTTTTCCCTGACCAACTGAGGCCCTGTGTAGGGTGAAACATAGGGCTTTGCCTTATTTGCTTTGGGGCTTGCCTGGTCTTTGCAGGCTGAGGTTCTGCTAGGGTGGCGTCTGCATCCCCGGGCCTGGACAGTGTGTTTTCTTCTCTGAGGCCTAGCTAAATCAGGTCTGGGATGTGTGTGTGTCAATTGCCCCACCCTGTAGCAGAATGGAGGTTTTCCACCACCTCCACTGGGGGCAGGGGGTGACGGGGCTTATTGTGGTATGGCAAATGCAGCAAAATGGGCTGTTGGAGTAGTGGTAATAGTTTTAAAACAAACATATACATATTGACACATGAGAGAAAAATATGCTGAACAAATATGAAATGGTACTAGAGTGCTAGACTGTGTTTACTCACAACTAGGTTCCACTGCATGTAACAGAACTTACTCCAAGGTAAATTTGCATAAAGGCTAGCCTTAATGCATGAGCTACATACTAGTTGCCAGGAAGCCCTAGGGAAATGTGATGGCTTAACAATTAACATATGCCCCTAGGCAAATTTCTTAGTTTGCCTCGGACTAGTTCCTAATGCTTCTTCTCTGCTAAGGTCAATTGGAAAAAAAAAATCCAAAGGAGCACCTAGGCTCATGAAGTCACTTTTTTTCATAAACTGAACATTAAAATAAGGCTGCAGTCCTAAGCATGCCCATTAGAAAGTTAACCCAATCAAAACAGGAGCCCTGCTGTACAATCCTATGTATATCTACTCAGAAGTACGTCCCATTATGTTCAATGAGATTTACTCCCAGGAAGATGTGTGTGTGGGATTACAACCTTAATGTGAAATATGCTGTTCTTTCCGTTGTGTCCCTGGCCCATTTGCCGCCCTGAGCGATTGCCGCCCACCCCAGAGAATGCCCCTGCCCTCCCTGGAGCCTCCAGAGCCTTTAGAGACATCCTGTGACCCTCCGAAAGCATTCTGCAGCCTTCAGAAGGCCTCGAAACAATATTTCTGGTTTTCCCACAAAAAAACGGACGCACTGTTTAACAGCCTTTGGGAGGCTGCAAACGGCCATAGGATGCTGCAAACGCCTTCAGACGGCCATAGGATGCCGCGTGTTTCAGAGGGTGGCTGGGCAGCGGCAGCTCAGTGGCGGGTGCCATGGTGAAAATACTTTCTTTCCTCATTTAATAACTCTTGAAAAGATGTCTTCAACACAGAGGAAGACAGCACAATGAAGACACAACCATAAATTAACACACACCAAGGAAACATGATTCCACCGTGATTTTGCTTCCTTAAAATTACAGGCCGCTCCAAACTAAGCTGCCAGGGAATAACAAAAAAGAATGTCTGTAGCAACCTTCCACAATACCTTCCATCATTTCACTAAACAATGACAAGTATTTAAACATTCATTACTTCAAAAACCATCCTTTCCCTGCTTGCTATGGAGTTCCTTTGAAAAGCATTTTAAAAATACATGATTTTTCATCTCTCTCTCGCAGGGCCACTCTTTCATTTCCAATAAAATGGGGGGCGGACAGCAAGAAAGAAGAAAGATGATTCTAATAAAGAGAAGATAGGTATATAAAAAATATTCTCCACTGATAACTATTAATATGTGTTGAGTGACATTTGCTAATGTCTCACTTTTCTTTGAAATATCTATCCTTTCAAAAGTTGGAAAGTTATATTTATTATATAAATGTAAAGATGTATGTAAGCTAAATAGATACTGCCAGCTATTCCAACTATCTCCAGAATATTGTCCTGGAATTATAGATGGTTCCTTCCTGGTCATGGAAATGTCTTTGATTTTAAAGGTATATAACAATGGTGGTCAAAACATTGCTCGGGAGCCACATGTTCCGCTCCCTGAAATTTGTAAGAAGATCGTGCTGGAAAAAAAAGTGGACCATGGGTGTCTCTATATTGGCTCATGCCCACTGTATGACTATTCACAGGTCAATAACCATGTCAGTGCGCACTTTCCAACACTGACATAGCTGTGCCAATGGGGCATGTGCTGCAGTGGAGTGGTAGTCACGGAGGCCTCCTCAAGGTAAGGGAATGTTTGTTCCCTTGGAGCTGCATTGCCCATGCTCTGGTGCTGCAAAGTCGGTTAAGATTGCACCCTTAATCTGAAGCATGCATTACGAAGATGGGTCCATGAAGTATGTTTGTGTAGCAAGAAGCACTTCCCTCACCGCGACCTGTGAATTAGGTGGTCCAGTGCTGGAATGCAGATGTGAAAAGCAGATGTGGAGAGCGTACCTGAACGAGGCTGAATGTGTGACAGCAGGGGCCTGGGAAAGAAGCCGTGTAATGACTGTGTTAAGATGTTTTAATAAAGAAGTTACCTATTGTAAATAAATCCATATGTCTTATAATCCGTAGCTCTGTTCCTTCGTAGGCATCTGGCGATGTGGGGGATTTAGAAGTCCAAGCATTAATGCCATGTTTAAGAGAAAGTTGGATGGAAATTAATGACTCCTTTTAAATTAAAGTCCTGAGGAAGGACCGTAGGTCCTCTATTAAAAGAGAAAAGTATTTTGTCTGAAGGAAACTGAACTCCCAACAAGAGGGTAATTAACAGGAAACAAGCAGACTTCCATATGTATATACAAATAATGTTGCCTTGGTAAGGAGGGATACTATAGATGGTTGTGCACAGGCAGACATCGCTCTCACTAAGAGAGAGATGGTGCAGAATAGTGATGATGAGACTAACAGGCCAATCTACTGGGCTTTAGAACTGGCAGAATGATTGTTCCAGAACGTCATTACAGAACCGCCAACAGACTTCAGGCAGCGGGGAAGGTGGGGTGGGGGGGGGGGGGGGAGGTGGAACAGGTTGCAGGAGGGTAGAAGCAGGCAGTGACAGGGCAGGGCAGGCAGAGTGGCTTTGGGAAGGGGGTGGGTTCAGTACAGGAACCATTGCTAAATCCTAACCCCCTTCCTGGACCCAACCCCATGCCCACAGCCCATGGTTGACATGCAACTGCACCAGCAATGTCAGTGATGTCATCCGAGCGCGCCAACTACTGGAACGCTCGGATGATTGACAGCCCTCCGCCCCTATGGTGGAGGGCTGCCACGCCCCCCAAGCCTCACTGCGCCGGAATAGCTCCATTTTAGAGCGATTCCGGACGCAAGGGAGGGCGGGTGGGCCCAGCAGCAGCTCGCCCATCCTCCGAGGCAGCAGCGCGGCCCGGGACCTCCGTGGAACTAGCGGAACGGAGTACCGGGCCGTTCCGCCTGAATGACGCCTCTGAGCAATGTGTAAGTGTGAGTAGACTCTCCATGCCATGAAGACTTACCCCTCCATGACTGCCTCCAAGACTGCCCCACCCCCAGGTTTCAGTGCAAGCCATTTTGGTGTCACGGCATTAGCAGGAGGGAAGAGGATAGTGTTGGGTCTTAGGTTTCTCCAAAGGGTACTGGTACTGGCCCTAAGGCATGTTTGCGGCAGCACAAGAAGTGTTTGGTCGGCACAGGACGTCATGCGAACCCAGGGGTGCTGAGCAGGTAAGCCGCCCCTGCATTGGCTGAGTTCGGCCAGCACAGTGGCTTGGGGAGGGTGGGAGGATGGGGGGAATGGGGCAGAAGGAGGATGGAGAGAGGCCAGGCCTGTGGGTGGGCTGACCCGGGGAGAGGGTGGATTGTGGATTCTAACCCCCATCCCCAGGCTGCATGGGCCCAATCTGGCCCCTTGGCTTTGCTCCAGAGATTTCGCTGGTGCAGATCTGAGCAGCCCCATAGGGCTGTCTGGGGCTTCCCCCGGGTGGGGATGTGGTGAGCTCCAGCTGCTGCCTACTCTGCTTAGGATGCAGCTCAGGCCAGCTGGACGGCCTGCTCCAACGCAGGTTAGGATTGGGCTGCCCATTTAAGAATACAGATGGAGTAAATCCATTCCAGTTCAAGTACAACATATTTCCACCACATCCCTGTGCCCTGCCAGCACCTGAACTCACCAATTTACCGCACTGAACTCACCACATTCTCAGCATATCAATGTTATGAATTAGTGGTCGTCTTTTAGAATACAAACCACAAGTTAACATTTCTCACATCATTTCATCTGGAAGACATGGACTCCAGTTGACAAAAGGTAATAGAACAAAAATTACACTTTTTTCCTACCCTACTTCTGCCTTATCAGATAAAAGAGAAAATCTAAAATTTGCTTTCCATTCTACACTGAAAGCATTCTTTCTACATTTGGTTTTCAAATGGGGCATCTAATATATCGTCATTTTATATGTTGGTTGGTTGGTGTCATTGGATTATTTGCTGATTATATGTTTTGGAGGTAAGGAATTGCAGTATGGAAGGCAAGATATGACATTGGAAGGCAGGAACCATAGTCTAGGAGGAAAGCCATACTAATGAGACAGTCAGACGATGAAAGGATGAAAAGCAAAGCTTTCCGCAGAGAGAGCTTTTTCTGACATTGTTACAGCTAAAACTCTAGGGAAGATAATCCTCCTTTACTCTTTTCTTTAATTCATTATTATTTAGCCACAATAGACACTTCTGAAGTTTCGGCTGAATATCTCTAAATGACTTTTACAGGAGAGAAGTTGAGCGGAGACATTCAGTACAAAGGAGAAGTGATAATTAACGATCAATACATCAGTAATTCCAAGGCACTGCAATTAAAGTTAGAACGACAATTATGATGGCACTTGACAATCCCATTTCGCTGGTAGAAAGTACATTTCAATCAGATCTGCTTGGGAACAGGCACAAGATTTCCAGGTTGCGAGCGCCACATTGAACATCTTGCGTCTCAACCTTGCTTTATCTTCACAGAACAGCTAGTGATGATACTGTTATCTAATTTTCAACAGATGCTTCACTTGAAATTTCAACAGAACTCTTTCCCACTGCAGCCATGAAGCCAGATTTCAAGCAGCCTACATTCATTATAGCCATATGCAGTGAGAGAACATGACAGTTTCATACAGCAATGGCAAAGATTAGAAACAAAAACACCCCCCCAAAACTGTAAGGCAAGGAAGAGACTATTGCTATTTAATGTGCTTCCACAATCACAGTTCTGGATCAAGGATCCTCCGTCAGTCTTACAACTGGCGACTAGGAAAGATGCAAACCCTGCCTCAAAGGGGTTTAAATAAGAATAAAGGAAGCAGAGGCAGTCTTAAAAGGTTTTATTTTGTGGGTGGTGGTGTTCTCCTAAAAAAACAATGGGCTGAAAGTGGTGCTATGTGTTTTTATTCCAAAGTAACATTTTAATAAGTTTTAAAGCATTTTTATCAAGTGTAACTAGTCACAGTCATATAGGTGGTATATATGAGTTTTATGCATGTGGCTAACCCTAACCCAATCCAATTTTCTGGCGTTGATGCAGCTGCAATGTTCCCTTACCTTCAGGAAGCCTCCATGACTTTCCCACCACCCCAAAGTGCAGCACACAATCCATTGGGACAGCTACATCAGGGCTGGAAAATTGTATAGGATTTGGCTCTTAACCACAGTTCTAAAACAGGGTTTATCTTTTTTACTTTTTACTATGGTGGGGTGGGTGGACATGGCTTCTGGGGCAATTGTTGAGCCCATGTTGAGCTCCATGCTCATTGGATCAGGACCATTCTGATGGCTTTGCAGTCCCCTTCCCCTGGTCGCCAATTAGAGCCAAGGCAAACAACAAGACAATGTGTCCTTCCATAAGCCGGTTGCTTAGCCTTTTACAGCCACCACATATTGGATCAAGAGCCACCTTTAAAGTGGTGGTCTGCTTATACTTAGAGCGCAATCCTTTACTGGGCCTGCGCCATATCCAGTGCAGTTAATGCAAGGCTGGAGCCTCCCTAGCACAAGGGCACATTCGTGCCTTTACCGTAGGGGAGGCGCTAGTCTCCCCAATGCGCTCCTCGGATCTGTGCCTGCTAAACAATCGGGACTGCAGGGCCTCCCGAACTGGCTTTTAGATTGTAAGCCTTGGTCGGGACAGGGGACTTTCCATTTCTTCAGCTCTGTAAATCACTTCGTGAACCACTTTGTTGAAAAGTCGTATATACATATTGCTAGTAATGATCAGCATTATTATATTCACAGTGACAAGGAGGAGGTACACATCATCTGCCATTACCCATCTAAGCTTTTTCAGTGCTATTTTCACAAAAGTTCTGTTTTTTGAATCCAAGCTCCTTACCCTATACCTGCGATATAAAAGTAACTGCTCAATCGTAACGGGGCAGCTTGTCTCGTAGTCCAGCGGTACCGAAACAGCCATAGCTGTATTTTGCGTGGCCAGAGAGACAAACAGAGGTCCTCTTTATATTCAAACTTGCTATCTGCGAATTCGCTTATCTGCGAGGGGCAGAACTGCTACTTACATTGTTATCTGCGCCTTGGTCCTTGTTTTCTGTGAAGACCTTCAAAAGGCTGCAGGGTCCTTCACAATGGCACCTGCAACCAGCACTGACCCTTTAAAATGGCTGGTGGAAGCATGTTTTAAGTGGTCCATGCTTGTCACAGGTGCCATTCTGAAGATCCCTGCAGCCTCTGGAAGGTCTCTGCAGCGTTCAGAGATATTTTGGCACTTCCTGCTACACTCTGCTGGCTTCCTGGTGGGTCTTGCTGGATTCTTCTGTTGGCAGATAAGGTACCTCTTGCACCAAAACCCGTTGATCCCGTAGAATCAATGGTTCATTACGTGTGAATTTGCTATCTGCGAAGATTTCCAGGAACCTAACCCTAGTGGATAATGAGGACTTTATAGAAGGTAATGTAAAGGTAAAGGTTTCCCCACGACCGAATGGTCTAGTTGTGACTGACTGTAGGGGGTGGTGCTCATCTCCGTTTCAAAGCCTGTAGAGCCGGTGTTTTTGTCCAAGGACAAGCTTCCGTGGTCATGTGGCCGGCATGACTCTACGCCATAGCACACGGAACGCCGTTCCCTTCCCACCGAAGTGGTCCCTATTTATCTACTTGTATTTAGGTGCTTTCGAACTGCTAGGCTGGCAGGAGTTATAGAAGGTATGTCTGTATAAATACCTTAATTTTGCCAGTTCATTGGAAGTGTTCAAGGTATGATAGTACCTTGTAACAAAAAAAAAAAAGTATAGCCAAACTAATAGTTATCAGAAGTGCCTTAATAATTCCAGAAAGCATACAAATAAAAACATCATTTGGCAAAAGAAATCACTGTTCTCTTGACACAGCAATGTCAAGTTGCTTTGTCATTTTGCCCTGTGTACAGTAAGAGTCACATTGAATACTGTTAATAATTTGGGTTCATCAATCAATCAATCAATCAATCAATCAATCAATCAATCAATCAATCAATAGTATTTATATAACGCTTTTCAACACAAAGTTCACAAAGCGGTTTACAGGCAAATAATCATAACCAAAACATAATAATTTGGGTTCATTTAGAATGACAGTTCTAAATTTAACAAAAGTTGTGTTTCATAATGTTCTTCTAGTGAAGTGCAGTAAATTGCATGAGATTGCAAACACATTGTTTCTAGAACTAGTATTAGAACATTCTGAAGAAAATAACTAAAGCTTGGGAGACCACCACCATGTCCTCCTCCCCATTTACTGATGCCAAATATAACCAGCCATTAGGTGTATATCAGAGAATACCTAAATAACATTAAGGCTTCATCCATACCTTATACCTATATAATCTTGTAGAGGTTCAAGATGGTGGTCATAAATCATCATTGTCGTCGTCATCATCATCATCATCATTTGGATGGTGTATTTCACAGTGTACCCCACACTGACTGACAAGGCATTCTTAGCACACTACATTGACTACATTGCTGTTGGAAGAGTACATCCAGGATGGTCTCATATGAGATGATTCCATTAAAACAGTTGCCATAGAGTTTAAACTCCAGGGTCACATTGGGCAAGAGTTGGAGATTCCCATTGATCACATGCCTTAGATAATATAATGTATACAAACTAGAGCTGATAAAATAATCTGTGGTTGTAAATAAATAAATGAATGCAGTCAAGTTAAATGGGTTTACTTGGATTTACTCAATGTGTTGTATGACAGCAAAGATTGGAAATAACCTCTTGCTCTGGTTTTTGCATCATTTTAATTGTCTTTATATAAATCACAATGAAATGTTTATATTAAAAATGAAATCAAGTAATTGTGTACCTTTAAAATCTGAAAATTGCCAAAATTTTGGGCCACATACATTTTTGCATCAATAGATGGGCCATCTTTAAGAGTAGCCCCACATATAGTTGTTGTTGTTGTTGGTGGTGGTGGTGGCGGCGGTGGAGGTCTTTTGTCCATTCAGTCCAATTCTTGGTGACTTTATGAGAGCTCTCCATGCTACCCCATTAAGCACAGCTTCTTTTAATCGTGGACCTTCATCTTTGTTTGGTATGAAGCCAGGACATTTTTGCCTGCCCCTTCTCCCTGTTCCACTAACAATTCCTAACATCATAGATTTCTCGAATGAATTTGCATACATGACATGACCAAAGTAAATCAGACATAGTCTTGCAATTTGGGCTTGTAATGATGCATCCAATTTTATACGGTGGAGCACTTTTCTCTTGGTTACTCTAGCTGTGCACATATAGTACATTACAGTCAGTTACTGTATGTCCAAGCTCAGTTATACCAAACTAGGTATATGTTTGAGATGGGTCTGGCAGACATGCTGCCCCGGCAAGGCCTTGGTGTTATGAACCCGATGCCGGAGTCCCAGACGCTCCTCCCATGTCAGGCAGTGCTTCAGAGACTAGGGTTCGGTATCAGAGTTGGAGGTTGGGGATTGCTCCACCCTGGCCCAACCTTCCACCCAGAGCCCCCAGCAGCCAGTGTCTCAGTCCTGTCTGGCCCTCATCATGAGCATGCCTGGCATTTATGGAGGTTGTTCCTGCCTTCCCCTCTGGCCTCTCCCCCCAGGCTCTGCCCTCGTCTTGGGGCCGTCAAGCCTTTCTGGGGGAGTGGGGCCAACGAGGCTCAAGGCCATGTCGGGCCATGCTGGTTTGGCCCCGCCTCCCCTGCATTCCTGCGGGTGAGGCCATGGTCTGGAGATCAAGCAAGAGGGCGTGGCCTGCCCTAGGTGGCTGGCTGGGGCTCGCCGATTGGGACGCGACCCTCACTGGGGTGCCCCTCGTTGGCTCACGGGGGGGCCGATCAGCCAATGCCGCAGACAGACATGTGGCCAGCGGTCCAGCAATGGCCAAGGCAACATGTTGGCTGCAAGCACAGCTGGGGCCTTCCGCTTGGCTGGCACTTTGCACGCATCATCAGATGTGATGACAGGCGGGTTCCCCCACCCGCCACTCAGAGCGCCGGCCAGTTGGTGAGTGGTGTGAGTGACCCCGGGCAGCCCAGCAGCTGCGGTGGGGCATGGATGGCTGGGCAGGCAGGCAGCCCCCGGCCCAATCTCCGTGTCTGGGCAGGATCGGCCAGGTAGGACAGGCGCCCACAGGGCCGCCCAACAGTGTAAAATTAATAAAAATACATGAAAAGTGTACTAGGTAGTTGATACAGGTGATACAGTGTCAGCAGATGCAGCCACAGAATGATTTAGCCGAGAGGGTTAATGCCTCCGTTTGCCCGAAGATAACAGCTGAAGATCTGAAGGTCGTGAGCTCGGGACTGCCGGAAGTCTCTGTGAGCGGCAGACCTTGTAAACTGCGGCTGATTAAAAGCTGAGTTCCAGCTGCCTCGTGTGAAGGGGAGTGTGTTGATCAGCTGCGTCTCTGGGGGAGCAGGGAAGCCTCTTATCAGCCAGCAGAAGACAGATGGGTGGCTAAGAAAGAAGGCTAAATCCAGAAAGAAAGATTTGTATCAGTGTTGTTCTTGAAAGATAGAACATTTCTGTAAATTGTAAAAACCTTCAGGTTTATGAATAAAAGTCTGCCTATGTAAACCGCCTTGAGTTACAGTCATTAGAGAAATCTAGTGATCTTAAGAAAGGTGGTATATAAATACTTTTTTTAATTATTATTATTATTATTATTATTATTATTATTATTATTATTATTAT
>JAJKFI010000146.1:325896-336810 GCA_029204185.1 Lerista edwardsae | reverse complement strand
ATTATTATTATTATTATTATTATTATTATTATTATTATTATTATTATTATTTCTAATTGGAAAAGTAGTCTACTTTAATTTCTGGAAAAAATCTTAAACACCAAAATGTGGTGTTTTGTGTTTTTATTCAGACATTTTAACCACCAAAAGGTAGTGTTTAACTGCCAAAAAGCGGGTTTCAGCAAAAAAAAAAACCCACCCCTACCTATAGCACCATCCTCCCCACAGTCCACCATTTTTTTTTTATTATCCGAGCAATCAGGATGCCCATCCAAGCCATGTGGCTACACAGCCAGTAATTCAACTAGCAGAAGAAAGGCAGTGCGAAAGCGGGAAAGTCCGAATAAGCAGCCTGATTGAGAACAGATGATCCCGCATTTTGTTCTTCTAGAAGGCACCTTATTCAATTAATTAACATTAAAATATGAATCTCACACATCTTTTCAAAGCATGTTCACAAAATCAGCCTCCCCTCCACCCCTATCAAAGTATATCCTTTACACATTCCTGGCACTACATCAAGGTTAAGTTGAAAGCGGCACTTGAAGGCAGACGAATGTGGTGGAGGGCACAACAAGGCTGATTAGCCAATGGTAAGTCTGATGGGAAGGCCTTTAATGTGGTACAATGGCATTTGTTTCAGTCTTCTATTAAAAGGGGAAAAAGTTAATAATGTGAGAGTTTTATTACTTTTTTTTCTTTTCAAGAAGTGCCCCCCTCCCTTCTTTTTTGTAGCAAAATCTTGTGCCTAGTTAGGGCAAAAGCCCAGGGATTTCCTTCACTCTAGGAATGACTGTAATAATAATACGTGAGGGAAGGATTCCAGCAGTAAACTGGCAGCATAGCCGGGTCTTAACCTCTGAGGCAGGAGGTGGAGAAATAGGTGTTAGCTGTCCTACCCAAGTCCTTAAAAGCATAAACATGTGGTGAATCCATTACCTAAACTACAAAGAATGGGACCTCCCTAATAAACCGAGTTACTAGGTTAAGTAAATACTGGAAGTGTTTTTTTTAAGGCCAGCAGCGTGAGGTTTTTTTTTTTTTTTTTTTTAAATCACAAACATTTTTCACTTGTCGGGACTGAACATTTGGAATCTATGAAACAGGATGGTCCACGTCTCAGGAAAGCTCCCGTCTCCCTGGCTATTGGACAGGCGGTACTTCTTTCACAAATGCCCTCTTTGCTGGTTGGCCCCAAGAGCACTTCCATTTGTCTGCTTCAAACAATCCGTTTGAGCCACTGGATCTAGCAATGGCATTTAATGAGCTGAAGACTTATGGGAATTAGGATGTTGCAATTTTATGATGCAGAACATTACTGCAAATGTCATTTCCACCGAGACGTGGAATATGATACTCTGAGTGTATACTGCCTCTTTGTGCACGCTGAAATGGATGTGCATTCTTCTTACATGGTCTGTGATTAAAAACAAAGTCGATACAGAGGCGGGCTATAATTATGTTTGCATCAAGCAGAAGTAAATGGAATTCCTCGGCAAATCAAATCTGGCTAAGTATGGGATCCAGCTAGTAGTATATATTATAGCTATGAAATATTTAATGTGCTCCATGCATACAGGGAGAAAGAGAACAGATAAGTGCCTGAGCTCACCAACCCACTTGAATGTGATAACTCTGGTATAATTAATTGAACTGATTTATACATTTCCTGTAAAATATGACAATGTACCCAAAATTAGCTATGATGAACACTACTTACTAATCATCACAGGCCCTTTACCGGCCCCAAATAACTGTTTGAAGCTGATTCAATGGACAAGATCTAAGCAGTGGCATTCCTAAGGAATGACACCAAGGATGCAATCCTAACCTGGAGTTAGGCCAGCAAACCAGGGCCACAATAAAGTGCATTTGGACCACTCTCAAAATCAGGGAGGATGGTGCATGTTTGTGTGCTGGCCTCTGTGACTCGGAGAGTGGTCCAAACATACTTTACCGTGTCCCTTGTGCCGGCCAAACTTTCCTGGCCTAACTGTATCAGCCTAACTTCAGATTAGGATTGCGCCCTAAGTGTTGCAGGAGCCTGAGTTCCTGTGTAACACAGCCCCACCCCTTCGCCTCCAGAGGCATTCGTGGCTTGGAGTCCTGGCTCAGATGTTTTATGAATGTGAATGGCCCTGGCAGCGAGGGGGCGTGGTCGCATTACACAGGAGCTCTGGCTCCTGAAAAGACTTAGCGTTCCCTGTTCCGTAGGAACAGCATTGGAACGAGGAGGATGTTCAAGAGCAGGATTTCTTGTCTAACGTATGCATACATCTGCCATCTCTACTCTTTTCCTACTGTTCTACCCTCAGAGTGTCTAGTAGTTGAGAGAGAGGATCTAATATTTGAATACGTAGAGGAAAGAACTCAGAGAAAGATTGTAGAAGAAAGCAGATTCTCACTGATCAATGCTATCCCCCCTACCCACCATCCTGCACTTTGCAGATTGATTGGCAAACATAGGATTGGGTGCCACCAAAGGTATTCTTCCTTGACCTACAGAATGGCCATTGGCAACATGATATGGTTCAAATGTGAGCACCTTCTTGACTCCTAGCAATGAGGAGTCCTGCTCCTAGCAATGAGGGAAGGGTGGGTCACTGGACCAGACCAGGCAAGGAGTCATCTTGGCCTCTCCTGGGTTGTTGGGTTTGGAGCCACAATGTGCATTTCCTCCTCCTCTCACAATGGGCCTCAGAGTTAACCTGAGGGGGTTATCCTGAGGGGAGGGGGTTAGGGTTGACACCCTTCTCCTCCTCTGGGTCAGGCAGGGTTGAGGAGTCTTCCTCAGGTTGGGATCTGCCACCTTCTCTAAAGATGCCTGCTTCCCACAGCCTCCACTGTATTGCCTGATTCCTGACTCCTTGAAGTGCTTTTGAAGGCTGTTCAGGATCCAACCACCATCCACTTCCTGTCCCACCTCCTTTCACTCTAATCCAGCCCCACAGGGGCTTAAAGGGCCCGTGCTCAGATCTCTGCCTCCTTCCCCTGATATTGTCCTTCTTGGGAGCATTTCCCAACACTTTGGATGCCAGATGCCCTCTTGGCATAGCAGGGGTTGGCAACCAGAGAGGCCCAGTCTCCACTGGGCACCCAGATAAGTGCACGGGCATCACCAAGCTCTCTTTTAGATTGGCAATAGCTGGAGACACTGGGCAGGGGGTCTTTGGCTTGAGCTGAGCTGAGCTACACCACATCCCCCATGGCCCCCTCATCATCAACCTGCCCTGGCAAGTCTGTACCTGGGCATAAAATTTCCATTATAGTTTCAGGGTACCTGCTGCCTTTCCTGGTCTAAAAATACCATAGCAACGAATGCTTTGGGATTACTGATATACTTTGGGTGCACTTGTAATTCTCATATTATTATTTGCCTGTAAACTGCTTTGTGAACTTTGTGTTGAAAAACGGTATATAAATACTGTTGATTGTTGTTGACTTCTTCCCAATGACTTCTTCCCAATGATCTTGACATGTGAGGTAAGCATCCCTAGAGAGAGTGGGGCCAGCAGAAGATGAGGAAAGAGACAGTCAAGGACAGGAGTGGACAGAATCTTTTCTGAAGACAGTGGCCTGTCATCAGACACTCACAGCCCACTCCTACCCAAATCCCCTTGGCAACACAGTGGCACTGTGTGGTTTCCACTGCATCCTGCAGGGGATTTGGGGCTGCTGGAGGTCCCTTAAGGGTAAGGGTGGTAAGGGTAAGGATCAAGTGAGGGGGGGGATTAAATTTTGTTTTTAGTTCAGTACTTTTACATGGTATATTTTGTCCTAATCTTTCGTTCAGGGATGTTTTATGGTTGTGCAACGGCTGCATTCCAAGAATGCCAATTTGCATTCCAGGAGTGTCATTGTATTATGTTACAATGATGGCACTTCCTGCTTGCCTGATGTCACCTGCCTGGTGATGTCTCTTCTGGCTATGACATCACTTCCAGATTAATAATATCACTTCTGGTAGGTCCCGACACACTTGCCATTCTAAAAAGTGGGACCCTGTCTAAAATGTTTGAGAGCCATTGAGGTAAAACATAAACTAGAACTTCAGTATCTCTCATCACACACAGCTCATGCCAATACAGAATATCTAGTTGATAACACTCCCCCAAAACCCATACAATTGTGAAGCCAGGAGGTTCCTTTTTCTTGACAGAGACTTGTGTCCAGGCTTCTGTGAGTTGAAGGAAGCTTGCAGAAGAGTTATTGCCTATTCACTCCTTAAAAGATACAGGTACAGGTTTCCCTACGACTGAATGGTCTAGTTGTGACCGACTCTAGGGGGTGGTGCTCATCTCCGTTTCTAAGCTGAAGAGCCAAGGACAAGCTTCCGTGGTCATGTGGCCAGCATGACTAAACGCCAAGGCGCACACAACGCCGTTTACCTTGCCAGCGAAATGGCACCTATTTATCTACTTGCATTTTTACATGCTTTTGAACTGCTAGGTTGGCAGGAATTCACTCCTTAGGAGCCCCCTTATTCCCAAACAGTCTCTCCTGGGACTCTCTACAAGGGGGTGGGATCAGGGCAGTAAAGGCTGAAATCAGGGACCAGAAATTTCACATTTCTCTTGCAACCCTGTGCCACTCTCACACTGTTCCGAAGGATCTGCTGAGAGGCCCAGGGGACTGCTTGAACAGGGAGGGGGATGCAGACGAGTTCCCTTGCATGAGGTCCTTTCCACTTTGAGCTCCCATTAACACAAGTCTGGATACAATCCAATGTCATGAGGAGATTTTTTTTCTACCTACTTCTGATGAATGAGTTTTTCCTGCTCTGTGATAAGAAATAAACTATGCTGATTCTAGAAGATAGCAAGGCATCCTTCACCATCACTTCCCTTTTCATATGGACTACACAGTCACAAATCAACAGTACGTTTTCCCACATTTGTAAACTAAGGTCTATGTTTGGCTCCTGCCAAGACAGCCTACATCCCATACTTGCTCCAAGGTCTTGAATAGATACAGCATGTCACTCTCTTTCCTGTCACTGTCATCTATGAAACTGCTAAGATAGCTTTCTGCATTAAAAACACACACTTGAAATTTCATACTGGTTTACTATTACTTTACCCTGCTAACTGGGCAAGAGGCACTTTTTGAAGTGGTGTTCCTCTTATATTTAGCAGGGGGAGAGGAATTATCTCTCTTCACCCCAGCGCAGTATCTTTTCTAGTGGCCGCTGCTGCTGGTATTTTGCATTTTTTAAGATTGTGAGCCCTTTTGGGATAGGAAGCCATTATTATTATTTGCCTGTAAACCGCTTTGTGAACTTTGTGTTGAAAAGCGATATATAAATACTGTTGATTGATTGATTTCCTTGATATTTTAGGTTATACTTATTCCTATGAACCCCATTAAGGTTGACTGGGATGGCTTCTTCTACAAGCCATCTTGGACTTGGAAAACCAAAGGGACCGTGGGGGTGGAAGTGTGATTTAAATATTGTATATAAGGTTAATATGGGCCAGGCCACAAGATATGTTTGAAGTGTATACAATGGTTTCATGTTTAATTAAATTTATCCAGAAAATCTGCAGGTGGACCATGTACAGGAAACTACAGAAGTGTACTTTCTTGTACATGATCAGAACTACTCATACAGTCACAGGTTTTACCATAGCCAGAATATTACAATAGGCTTACATTAATTCTGGTGATTCAAGCCAGCACAAGCACCAGCTCACAACCCAGTTCATCAAGAATTAATCCTAGCAATGGGACATTAGTGCAGTAAGTTAGTTGTGGTAAATTGGATGATGGTATCTAATGGGAAAAATTGTGGATCCATTCTCCGTTCCATTTCTCTCTCTAAAGAAGGAAACTGTAACTTTTTAATAGATTTGGCTATGTATAGTTAGGATCTGATAGACTAAGGACCAAACTTGTTATATGGAATGTGTAATGTGCTGTGTGGTTTTAGGAGAGTTGTGTAAATAGCATGGCAGGGTCGCATGAAATGGGGGGAAACTGTGACATTTTTAATGTTTAAAAACTTCCATTGAAAGTCCTAACGACCCTCTGCTCCCCCCACCAACAGTTTTGTCCCATTTTGTGCCCCTCTTTCACTGTGCTATTTACAAAAAGATCGTCAAAACACACAGGGCTATGCATTCTGTAATTTCCTGTACATGGTCCACCTGCGTATTTTCTGGATAAATTCAATTAACACACTATGCATTCCATGCAACATCACAGTTGACCCTTAGAATGAAATACTGCAGTGGTTCTCAAACTTTTTAGACCAGGAGCCATTTTTATAATGGCACTGATATTGAGGCCCACTGGAAGTGATGTCATTAACCTAGAAGTGATGTCATGGCAGGAAGTAACATAACCAAGCAGGAAGTGCTGTCATTGTAACATAATAAAGTGACACTCCTGAAATGCAAATTGGCATTCTTGGACTACAGCAATTGTACAACCATGAAACATCCCTGACAGAAAGCAAGATTGGGACAAAATATGATGTAAAAGCACTGAACTAAAACAAAATTTACAAAAACCCTCACTTGAAAATTCAAACTGTTCACAAAAGGAATACAACAAGAGTAAGGTCTGCAGCTTCCAAGATGGCTGCTCCCAGCTCTCCGCGATCCACCTGACATCAGGTCATGACCAGTGGTGTCATCCAAATGATTTAGGAACAGATACTAACTTTTGATTGGCACTTGTCGGGGTCCGCCCACCGGAAGTGACTTCATAAGCCGGAAGTGATGTTGTGGCAGGAAGTGATGTCATAGCCGGAAGTGATGTCATGATGCCGCCGCCACCACGCTGCCTGCCTGCCTGCCTCCCCACAGAAAGTGCAGGCAACGGCTGCGGGCATGCAGTACGCATGCGCAGCTGCTGAGCCAACCAGCCGACGGGGCCAGCTTCGAGTGGGCGGGGCCAGCTCAACTTCTAGGAACCGGTACTCGCGTAGTGGTGCATAGTGGGTGCATGACATCACTGGTCGTGACCCACCAAGTGGGTCCAGACCCCCAGTTTTAATAACATGGAAATACTGTATACAAGACATCGTTAGTCTTTAGAATAGCCATGAAAACTGCTCCCAGTTGTCATGCTTTGGCCACTGTTACAAAAAAAAAGTTTATAATACAGCAATTTTCCATGTACCCTAGTTTTAGGCATGTTTAACCCCTACTAACTGGGCAAGAGACACTTTTTCAAGTGGTGCTCCTCTTATATTTAGCAGGGGGAGAGTAATTGTCCCTCTTCAACCCAGTATCTTTTCTAGTCGCTGTTGTTGTTGGTGTTCTACATTTTTTTAGATTGTGAGCCCTTTGGGACAGGGAGCCATTTAACTTTATTATTACTATTTGCCTGTAAACCGCTTTGTGAACTTTGTGTTGAAAAGCAGTATATAAATACTATTTGATAGATTGATTGATGTTTATTGATGTTCGGAATAGCCACAGTTGCAAATAGGACATTTCACTGATTTTATAAAGATGAGTCCTGGTTTGGAATATGGTGTTAACTATTAATTTATGTGCTAAGAAATTCGTTAGATCATTGTGTAGTCAGTAGGTTATCTAGAATAAAGGCACTTCCACAAAAGGATTTCAGGGTGAAGGTTACTTGCATAATCAGAAACATACCCAGCTGGCCTCCAGCTAAACATTACTTGCTTCTAACTGTATTTTTGCTTTTGCAAAAGCAGTCTTTTGAAGCCTACTTTTTAATTTAATTCAAATTGTGTGTGTGTGTGTGTGTGTGTGCGTGCATGTGTGAATGTGTGCGTGTGCACGCACGTGTTCATACACCCACATGTGTTGGATGCGCGCACACGGTTCAGCAATTATTTTGCACTCTTATTTGATCAGTTAAACGAAACATCTAGAAGCCCCAGTTGATCAAGTGTGAGAAATATGTAGCAGGCTGGATTGACTTGTCTGAACCTCTGGAATGAAATCTTCAAAGCTGCAGCAACTGTTGGCATTAATGTCAAGTAGGAAGGCTAGAGCAGGAGGCTGATTAAAGATTTTTGACTTACCCACACAATGAACTGAGCCAAATCACTGCTTGTCTCCAACACAAAGGCACTCTTATGTTCTCTCCAGTTTAGGGAAGGAAATGACGTGGCCTGGGCTTTGAATAGCAATTTATTGTGTACATCCATACTGAAACATACACTTTATTGGAACAGCCTTTGCTAAGGCTGCTGTATGAGGAGGGATCTGTCAGCATTCCCATTATAGACATTGGGTGGGAGAGGGGGGTTTCAGGGAAAATGCAGCTGTTGCAAATGAGCTATAGCAAAACGCGGAGCTCATGACTTGCCACCTCGGACATGCGTGGACATCTGTTGGAACGAAAAATGGCCCATCATATGAATGTATTTCGAGAACTTCATTCCACAGAATGAAGAATTAATTCACCATTCAGAGGTGTTAAGGTGGAAGGAACAGACAGTCATGGAGGGGAAACCATCAAATCTGCTTGAGCCAGCTGGCCTCTCACCCAGAACCAGATTACTGTGGTAATTGTGATGGTGAAGCTCCAGTCAGTCATTTCTTTTTTTTCAGGTAACAAGATGGCAGCTCCATCTTTCACGACAGACATGCATTCATCCCTAAGCTCTGATCTCTCTGCTGATGTGCCCTCTTTAAACCAACTTTTAGGAATCCACATGAAGGTGCTACGGAGTTTTCTCTTTGATGTTGATGTGCCCACCCCACTCTTCCCTTTGGAAGGTGCAACACTGGTTGGGAGACCTTTCACTCAACGGGTCCCATCTCTGGGCTGAACTTCTCACATATATTAAAGGCTATGGTGGAGCACCTAGCATGCGGAAGCACTGCCAGGTAGGAACCACACCTGCAGTAATGTATTAAGGCAAGTGAAATGTATCATTTCATACAGTGGGCCTAATAGCCTTTATTATGCCTGCTAAGGGCCGGAAGTCTTGTCATTAATTAGGAAGTGCTGTCACTGAGCAGGTCAGGACCTGAAATCATTTCTTTCCTCAATTTGGAACTCATTAGCTGCAAACAGAAGAAAAATACGCATTCTTGATCATATTTTCAAGATATGGGAGAGCCCAATTATCATGCGGGCTGCCCTTTCAGCAGTGACACCTCAGCACAACTCAGCAGCTGAGAGCAGCTGATGGTGGTGTTGGGAGAGCCAAAGGGTTGGATAGAGGGCTTCTGTGGGCTGCATCTGGCCCTCAGCCATATGTTGTTAAACAAGGATGTTAAGCAGACCACAGATTCACCACAATGGATTCCTCTTAAACAGGATAAATTCTCTCTCTTTTTCCTGTCTACCTAGTAAAATATCCCTTCATCCCCTAAGAACAACATCTACTGAGGTATCTCCCTCAGTATTAAAAAATAAATAAAACTACTGCAACCATTCAGCCAATGACCATTGGGAATAATTATTTAAACAAGACATAAGGTCCATAAAAGAAGCACTAATAACCTTTGTACTTCTGGACAACTTCAACTGTATTCAACAAAGGGGATAAAAACAGGATCCCCAACAAATATAAGAGTCTAGTGTCTGGACTATGACCTTCCCACCATTATGCTGTTCAGCTTTGAAAGCCACCATACATTACATGTGTCATGACCAGCTTAGTACCGACAAATTGAATAGAAATTGACTTGGCCCACATTTTTCCTAGGGCTGTCCAAATGCTGAAATACATTTTTAGATATATCTTCATGTTTTGAGGGTTAAGCAGTTACAGCCATCATGCTTTCAGGTACCATGGGTACAAAATCCTATATGCAAAGATCTTTTCCACCTGGGCTGCAATCTGATCCAAAACTAACCTGGGAGTAAGCCCCATGGACTGTAATGGGACATATTTCTGAGTAGACATGCATAGGATTGGGCTCCTACTAACTTAAATGGAGTGTTTTATAGTACGTATCATTCAAAGATCAGGTAAGATACCTTGTATATTAAAGCAGGATGAGAACACAGTTGGCTGAGTACAAGGCAGGAGGTGTGGACTGATGGTTGAGCGGCCTGTACCACCTGAAGCTAAGCAAGAAAATCTGTGGTCTAATTTTGAACAGTAGACAGAATGCCAGGCTGGGACAAACTGCAGTACCCGTTGTGACAGAATGGAGTCACTGTGGAGCTGATTAGCCAGTGTGGGAATGTCTGAAAAGGCCAGCCAGCAAAAGAACGGAGTCCAACCTTGTGGACTTGTCCAGGCTGAACTTATGATTGCCAGCTGAAGCTCGATGGCAGACAACTAGAGGAGAGAACCACACTGTGAAGGCTACATCTGGGGCTGAGGATTTGGTGAATCACAGAATACTTTTGTTTTTTTAAAAAAAATAAAAAATGGTGGTTTAGACTGGCCAGCTCATGTAAGCCGACTGGGTATTTCTTTGGCATAGGAAAGGCAGAGTATAAATTCTTCAAATAAATAATAATAAATGTGTATCCATGTACATCTATCCATACATTGTTTTCCTTTCAGTTAATTTTTTTATTACAAGAATTTTGAGGCCTGACAGTCCATCATAAAATGATGCAGTAAAAATCCACAATTAAAATGTTCCAAATGCCATCATATTCCAGGAAATCATTTTATGAGTACAGTAAAACATGCACATGCACATGCACATGCACACACACACACACACACACACACAACCATGAGTTGTGCTAGACATACATTTTATTAGATGCTATTATTATTCAAATGCGAATTTAAACATTTTTATTGTTGTTTCTTGAAATGACCCAGACACTTTTGTAGATTTTGCCAGAATTGGGTTTATTACATTTTGTCTTAGAGAATACATTCGCAGCGAACTCCACCCAAAACAGAACCAATCAAAAGAAGTTTCCCTGTGTCAAAAGTCAAGGTTTTGGCCCTGCTAAATGTTAATAATAATAATAATAATAATAATAATAATAATAATAATAATAATA
>JAJKFI010000146.1:194583-318564 GCA_029204185.1 Lerista edwardsae | reverse complement strand
TTATTATTATTATTATTATTATTATTATTATTATTATTATTATTATTGATGGGGATGGTTATTTTTAGAGTGGTTTGCTCCACATACAATTTCTCCATAAGCCTTACTACAAGGTACCTAAGTACCTTGGGTCACTATTTTATATCCACATCTTCTATAGGGTGCTGAGACTTTTCCATGCCATCTAGGCCAGGGGTGTCAAAAATAAGGTCTGTGGACTGAATGTGGTCCCAGGAAGAGAGATTGATCTGCCCCCCCTTGTTTATAATTGGGTTTTTCAAGCATGATAATTGGGCTCTCTCATATGTTGAAATATGAACAAGATTTGCACATTTTCTCTTCTGCCATTTGCAGCTAATGAATTTCTATGTGAGAACAAAGGGCTTATCTTGCCATCATCTACTTAGTGACATCACTTTCTGCTTGATGACGTTACTTCCGGTCCTCAGTGGCTACCATGAACGCAAACTTCGGCCCTCTGTATGAAATGTGTTTGACATCCGTGATCTAGGCAGCTTTGAAGAAACGTGAACTTGGAAACAGAAACTTCCCAGCATGCAAATGAGCACCTTAGGCCCAAGCTACACATTACATGCAAATCCAGAGAGGGGGGGGGAAGAGGGGAGCAGCAGGATGGAAGCAGCTTTTCCCAGAGTTAAAGGGCTGTTGGGATGCTGTTGAGATGTTGTTGCATGCATTGGAATGAATGTGTAGTTTCAGCTTGAGCCACTGCCCTACTGTAACTGAGTGTTACGTTTTGGGAGTAAACTTGACAGGGATCTGACTCAGCAGTTCTTTGAGGATGCTATGGGTAGGAAACATGGCAGCAGCTGTTGAGGGGTTGCATTCAGACCAAGCAATATGTACACTAGGTGCTGTGAAGTCCCATCACCAACACTTATGGCCTGAGACAGAGGCATAGCATGAGGGGGCAAGGGAGCCATCACTCCAGGCACAAAATTCTTAAGGGTGCACCCTAAGAAGTGAGGGCTGCAGCACCTCACCCCCATGGAGAACACAGGCACTCTCCTTGGAGGCGGGGCTCTGCCGGCTTTGGCGCACCTCCCCCAGGATTCAAGTGAAGCCAGGGAGAGACGTGCTGAAGCTCCACCTCCAGGGGGTGCACCAGCGAGAGCCGGCATGCCCCCATTTTTCCAAGCTGCAGCAGTGAGCCCAGCCGCCCCAACCTCTTCCCTGCTCGGGAAGCGGATGGGAGTACCTGGTGCCTGGTCTGCACACTTGCCACAGCCCACACAAAATTATCCAAGCTGCAGCAAAGAACCCAGGAACCCCCGCCAGCTTTCCTGCTCGGGAAGTAGGTGGGAGTGCCTGGCAGGCACACTTACCGTGATGCGGACGAAATTGCCCAGGCTGTGGCAGTGAGCCCAGGTGCCCCTGCCATCTTCCCGGCTTGAGAAGTGGGCAGGAGCGCCTGCTGCCTGGTGCACATATTTGCTGCAGCTTGGATGAAATTGCCCAAGCTGTGGCAGCCAGTGCACCAGGTACTCCGGTCCACTTCCCAATCCGGGAAGGAGTGCTTGGTGTATTTGCTGCCGTGGCCCAGGCAATTTTGAAATTACCCAGGCCACAGCAGCTGTGTCATGTCATGATGCGGGGTGTCGTGACGTCAACCATGGAAGGGCGCATCATATACCTTGTCCTTGGTGTGGGAAAAGCATGCTATGCTCCTGGCCTGAGAGAACGGAGAACACCGCAAAATTCATTGCTGGCCAAAATAAATAAATAAAATGGTTGTAGGATCAGTGACACTAACTAGTGGCAGCCACTGGTGGACAGAAGAAAGCTGCCCACCTAGTGACCAACTAGTCTAGATGTGAGGTGCTATTGGGGAAATACCCCCAAGATTTCTCGTGATGTCACCGCAAAATGAGAAGGCTGGCAGCAAGGCTGGTGAGAAGAATAACTGGTGAGGGGGATAGAATGGCTGGCTAGAGAATGTGCAGAGCAGCTGACAAGATGCTCCCAAGTGGTCTCCCCTCAAGGTACTGATTAGGTCACATCCTCTTTGCTTTCATGATATTGCAGCACTGGGCACTCTCCCATAATGCATCTCATTCTCTGCATAGACCAACGTTTTGAGTAATCATCTGTCTGCCACTAATCGATGGCTCCCCTTGTACTGTTGAAATGCTGTTGATTGGCTGATCAGAAGTGCTCTTTTAACCCCCCCCCCCACCAACATACTCTTCCATTGAAATAAAATCAGTGTGGAACAGGAATACAATGCCCTGTGCATAGAATGCTCTTTAGAGAGCCACACAAACATTCGCCGCCCATAACTATGAATGTTAGTATAATGACATTCCCAGACCCCATTATGTAGAGCCTTGTGGTTCTGTTTCTCAGGCCGTGCTCCACTCTTTTGCCTAGGCCCTAATGTCACCCTCAGTTGAGCATCTGGTAACAGTCAACAGCATAATCTACCTGAGGACCTGGGTGGCCGTACCAACAGACACCTCCTTCCCATGCCCTTTAAGGACATATCAGGATGCATTTGAGTTAATTAAGATCAACATTCTTTCAATTTCACCCCTTATAAAACGTCTGGGAGATTTTTATTCAGCGTGAAGCGTGACCCTGGTACAGCCCAATGCAGGCTGTTCGCTTGTACCTCCTCTATAAAACAAAACCTCCTGGTGCATTCCATCCTCAGCTGTTTGCTTTGAGCTCCAGACCCACACAGAGTGTGAAAAAAAACCAGCAGCAAGTAAGTGGCAGGGATAGGTTTACCAGAACCCTAATGCCGTAGGAGCAGAAGTCAGGCTGATCAGATTTCTTTTCTACGGACTGGGACGTCGTTGCCCACAACTTTGTTCTTTTAAGCATTCAACAGGTTTTCAGGCAGGGCTAATGTTCAGTGTCTTAAAAAGTGACCTTTAAAGCATTTTATTGTAAAGCCCAAATCTTTGGAAATTCGTCAGCTGGTTTTGAGCTGAAGTCCACCCAGGGCTGTATTATCCATTAGGCTGAAGCCTCGGCACCCCGCAGGGAGTAGGGCCCATCAATTTGGCACTGTTACCTGTGCCCTAGCTCACCCTGATGTCGGAGCACAAGGTCCAAGCGGAGCTCCCACGAGGGTCTGGCTCGCAGTGCTCAAGTGTGGTTGGCCAGCCAGGGCTGAGTGGCGCAGTGCAACACTGACATACCCCCCCCCTTCCTCCCCAGCCAGCAGTGCTAGCTGGAATTGAGGAGCAAGCTGCCTGCTGGCTGGGAAGTTGGAGAAAGTTGGGGGAGGAGCAGAGGGACATGGGCGAGGAGAGGAGCAGTAACAACAGACAGTAACAAGGGCTAGGGGTGTGCCCTCTTTTTCCTGAAGAGCTTCAGAGGGGGCCCAAAATACCTGAAAGTCTGGGGGCTTTCAGGGGTTGGCCATGGGTTAATACGGCCCTGAGTCCACCCTCTCTCGCAAGTTCAGGGCAGGCAACATCATCACACTCAAGAGATGACAAAAAGGGGTACAGTTGGAACCCGATATCAGATCCAGGATTCATGGATTTCACTCACAGTGGATGCCAGCAAATACCAGGGCCTGAATTTTAAGAGAAAACACACACACACACACTCAAAGGGAGTTCCTACCATTTCCTGGCCAAGTTGTGCTGCTTCCAAGCCTCTGGGGCTATTTTTGGAGCTGAAAGATCTACTTCCAGATCATCCGGACATTCCTGTCTCCTCCCAGGTTTGCCCCATAATGCATTGCGATGCTTTCTGGGGTGAGGCTGGGAAGAGCAAGGAACGGAACCCCCAAGGCTACTGAGGTCTGATTGTATTCTTATCCCCAAAGGGTATGGAGAACATAAAAGCAGAGAACGGGAGGAAACGACAAAGAGATTGCGAACTGAATTGCACAGCTAGAAATGCTGCAGTTATTTCAAGAATATGTTTGCATTAGGAAAACAGCAAGGCTTTCCTAGATCAAATTGATCAAATTTTTATTCCAGGAAATGACAAACTAATAGGACCAGGAAAGAGGTTGAGGATAACAATGGAAATGGTTACTGCCAGCCATAATGTGCCTGATCAATATGATGCCTTCTATTTAACACATTTCCTCTGTTGGGAACTGTGGCAGAGGCTGTTCACGCACTGAGCACAACTAATCTGTGCACACTAACCTGTGCAACTAATCTATGCTTTTGGAACTTTGATGGACTCCCATGTTGAGTAATGCTTGGGCATGTGTCACAGTGCACCAAGGTCTGTCCCCCTGAGGACTAGCAGTGAAAGGAGGGCAGGGAGAGTGAATAGTACCCATTAAGACATCTGATAAACCCTTTCTATATATGTGATTCTGTGTGCATGTACAATTCTGCACACAGGAGAGGATAGATCACACTGCAAGCATTAATGGAAAAATAGCACTATATGATGAAGAATGCAGGCTTCTTAGATACAAAATGCTTGAGTGTTGCCATGCTAAGAGCCACCAATTATTTGTTTTGAATGTGCCAGTCTTCAAGCCATATCCATAATCCTTTAAAATGGGATTAAAATAGGTACTTCTAGTTATAACTATGTCATTGCACGCCGGTTTGATTTACTGGTTTATTGCAGGCAGCTCAACAACACATATTGCAGGCAGATCAACACCACCACCACATTTGTCAATGAGACCGTTTGCAAACAGAAGTGCATAAAATATTTAAACACTATCCTCTTGTAAGCATTCTTCTTTCCCTTGGAAATATATGCTTCATGGTTGCTCTTTTTTCATCAGCGAGAGGAACAGCCTGCATGATTTGATGCTGATTCCAGAGTTAAGAGAGCCGATGGAACAAAGTGTAACCAACCGTCCTCTCGCAGCTAGGTCTTCTAATATGTACGTTGCTCAAGAGCAGTACCTTTAATCAGTGGTACTTTATGGTGTTGCTACAGTGGTCACATCACTCTGCCCCACCTGTCCTGCCTCTGCTGGAAGGATCTGAGTGTTGATGCAAGAGGTGACTGTGCTGCTACCTGGCCTTCAAAAGAGGCAAGTTTTGGGAAAGGATAGTGTAGAACAAAGTCCCAGATGTAGGGCAGGCTGATCATTCGTGTGCATGGCTGCCACCTTGTAGCAATGGTTATAACCAAAGGTGGTCCATGGAAAAGTGGTGCTTCCCTGCATCCCTCTGTAAGGTAAAGGTAAAGGTTTCCCCACGACCGAATGGTCTAGTCGTGACCGACTGTAGGGGGCGGTGCTCATCTCCGTTTCAAAGCCTGTGAGCCGGCGTTTTTGTCCGATCATGGTGGCCAGCATGATTCTACGCCGTAGCGCACGGAACGCCGTTACCTTCCCACCAAAGTGGTCCCTATTTATCTACTTGCATTTTAGGTGCTTTCGAACTGCTAGGTTGGCAGGAGCTGGGACAAGCAACGGGAGCTCACTCCGTCACGCAGCCTCGAACTCCCAACCTTGCGGTTGAAAGCCCAGCGACAGCGGATTAACTCGCTGCGCCACCACGTCCCTATGCATCCCTCTGTATCTCAGCTCAAATTGTGCTCAGTCAGCCTCTACGCTAACCCCTTCTCCTTCATCTTCCCCCTCCCTTCTACAGATTTTTACTGTTATTGAGCTCCTGTTTTCCCCATTGCCACAACAAAGGGTTGCTATGTGCAGAGATATTGAGCTGCTCCAGTTGCCTCCATGCAGCTTCCATTGTTTGTTTTGCAATATCTTCACAGTTGCTCCCAGTGGCACACCTTACAGGGGTGGCGGCACAATAAGTACTGCAGGCGCCGCAAGACACCGTGTAAGCAGCCCCCCCCCCTCACTTGCCATCAGAGCCACTCTGGGCTGCAATGGCAAGGTGCAGGCTCTTGCTGAACCAAACAATGTCTCCTGTGTGTTGCTAGCTGCCTGGAATAGCTCCTATGATGAGGGCTGCTTACACAGCGCATTGCGGAGCCTGCAGGTCTACCACACCATTTTCCCCAAACATATAGGTACACCATTGGCGGTACCTGCTTCAAAGCCCTGGACTAGCCTGTTCATTAGTCAAATGTTCATAACTCGCAACTCTGAAAGTCAACGATCTTCTGTAGTTTTGTAGTAATATCATCAGAGTTATGAGGCAAGAACCTGCATACCATTCAAGCTTGCAGAAACAATGTGTGCTTTCCTCAAACATAAAAATGAGACATTCTTGATAGCAAGAGCAGGTTTTGTGGGACATAGTTGGCTTAAGGATCAGTGGCTCGGGAAGGCCTGGTACAGGGCCTGATGCATCATCTGCATTACTTAAAGAACTTGAGTCATGGGAATGGCCAGATCTGTGCCTGGGCTGTGAAAAGGGGCCTTGGAATGTCTTTCAGGGTGGTTGCATAGATAAGTCAACCTAGGTTTTCAGCAAATTGGAAGTCTAAAATGTTTAGACTTATGTGTGAGTATATATAGTAATGGACAAACAGAAGAAAGTCAACTCCAACAGAACAATGTTAACCAAAGTGGGCAATATTGTGGCCATCTGGGCCTCCCGGCCGTCTGCTTTAGCACATGTGGGGGAAAAAACCTCACAGGCATCCTCTCTTTCCCCTGCCTGTGGGTAAAACAGATGATTGAGAAAAGGGGCAGAAGAGGTCAGAGTTGAAGCAGCCACTCTCTGGCCTTCCTTCATCCAAATTTCAGAACCTATCCTGGTCTTTTAAAAAAGGGCACAGGAAAGAATCTTCATGGAATCCCTTCACACCATCTAGTTTCAGCCCAAGTGCATCAGACACCTAGAGTACCAAGAGAAAACAGGCAATGAGCTTGGCTTGCGCACATCCATGTGCAATATGATGTTTCCTTTATTTTTTACTTAGCTTTTACTATGACGTTTCTATTTCTCAGGCTGCAATCCTATGCACACTTACTTGGGAGCAAGTCACTTTGAACTTAATGGGACTTACTTCTGAGTAGACATGCTTAGGCTTGTGCTCATACTGGCTGATCTTGCTTCAGAGAGCCTTATACTGCTCCTGAAAAGATAACAAGAAAATGCTGCCACCACAATAGTTATTAATCATGCCCTGCAGACTTCAATGGGGGTTTGAGTGTTGACATTTCTGGCAAATGCGCGCGCGTGTGTGTGTGTGTGTGTGTGTGCGTGCGCGCGCATGCGCACACAGAGAGGCTCGTCTTGCATTCCTATGGGGATGCTGTTGCACATAAAACAATGTGGCTCTAAAAACCAGAAACAGCACTATAGTCTGCCTGCTGTACCTTTCCAAAGGGGGGAAAAATGCAGGGGGAGTCTTCATTTAGAGTTCATGCATACTTTCTGCATACAGTGCAAGCTTCCTGTTGTCAACAGTGTTATTCCCTCTGCTATTTGCTTAACAAGTGCAAGTATGAGAAGGGGGAAAAAAAAACTTATTCTGACAACTGATTTTGAGGCATGTGAGTCAAGTTAAGCTAGAGCCCTCCCTGGAAAGAGATTCTCATCGGGAAGTGGCCTGAACTAAAATTACACTTTGAAGTTCCGCAGACACATCTATTTGCATGTAAGATTCCATCAACATGAGAACATTGAAGCAATGTGCGGTATTGCCAGAAGCAAATTTTCATTTTTTTTTCCACAGTAGTAAAACAAACCATACTTGAAAGCAGGGAAGAGACCACTGAACTCTTGCTCTCGGAGTATGCTGAAAGGGCCCTCCCCCCTCGGTTTGGACCTGGAGTGGCAAACACCATCTGTATCCTTTTCCCGTCCATAAAGGCAGCCTTTGTTTTCCACTCAAAAAGAGAAAACTACTGGTAGTTCTCTAACTACTCAACTGGGCAGTTCGTCACCAATCAGTTCTGCTCCGTTAATTTTACTATATTAGTTTCGATCTTTTGGTCTCAGGTTTGCTCAGTTAGTCTACAAGGGTAAGATCCCGATACATTCCTTGCATTATAGTATAGTATAACAACATGATAACCCTCTTCTGAGTATATACCAGAGTAAAATAGACACAGTACTTCCGAGTGTTTACAGATCCAGTAGAAAGACGCAATATGAATGGGGGGGGGGGAGAAAGGAAGTCAATAGTTCAGATTCATTCCATTTTCCATTAGATACAGTGAAGGTGACAAGCACTTAAGACAGGTAGATACCCATGAAATGTCACTGCAAGGATTTGATCACTTTGACATGCACAGCATTTGGGGTATGCTCAGTCCCCCCCCTCCCAGAAATAATAGGCATCTCCTCTCACTTATGAGAGGACAGATAAGCGATGTTTCCCGTAGTGATGTAGGAACAGCATGAAAATGGTAGAAGACTTGACTCAATGCCTGAATACTGGAAATATAAGAGGGGGAGAAGGGAAATTAAGCTTCCAGAGTACTCAACCTGCCCTCTGAAGTTGCTAGAAACACCAATGATTTTCCCCCTTCTGCTCCTTGTTCAGCAATTGCTGTGCCCCGGCACAGAAATCCCGAGAGGAACTAAGGAAATGCTCCATTGTCTCTCCAGAGATATAGGGCTGGCCTGACAAAGATTGATCATGCCTCAAAAAGCTTGTAGTGAACACCACTACAGTTGCCCTCCCCATCTTGCTGTCCTGTACCACTCCTCTCACTCGCTCACAGGGCAGCAGAGAAATTAGCTCATTAAGTTAGCTTAATGCTGCGTAGGTATAGACGTCTGGAAGATCTTCCCCTTCATGCTGGTTGATTTGGAGTGCTGGGCCCTACAAATGGGAGTATTCCCTTACTGGAATCTTCCAATTGTTCAGTTGACTAGTGGCTCCCAAGGTTGTTGTCAACAAGGTTCTGGGGCTGGATGCTCACATCAAGTGTGGAAGTAGCCATTTTTCCCCCCCTACAGGTAAAGGTAAAGGTTTCCCCACGACCGAATGGTCTAGTCGGGACCGACTGTAGGGGGCGGTGCTCATCTTCGTTTCAAAGCCTGTAGAGCCAGCGTTTTTGTCCGATCATGTGGCCAGCATCACTCTACGCCGTAGCGCATGGAACGCTGTTACCTTCCCACCAAAGTGGTCCCTATTTCTCTACTTGCATTTTTTAGGTGCTTTCGAACTGCTAGGTTGGCAGGAGCTGGGACAAGCAACGGGAGCTCACTCCGTCACGCAGTCTCGAACTCCCAACCTTGCGGTTGAAAGCCCAGCAACAGTGGATTAACTCGCTGGGCCACCACATCCCACCACGTCCCTAAAGGAAATACTAATTTAGTTACCAAACATTTTATGTACTGTATTTATGCCTGCTTTTCTTAAGCCTGATGGGTAACTCAAAACAGCTTAAAGAATTTTTTTAAGCACATATAGATATCCTCTCTCTCTCTCTCTCTCTCTCTCTCTCTCTCTCTCTCACACACACACACACACACACAAATAGCAGTCCTACATAAAAACTGCATGAACGACTAAGCTAAAAAAGGAGGCAAAAAACAGAATCAATAATTAAACAGTAGACCAACCAAACTCATAACCACCTGAAGGCGAGGCCATAAAATTTCATCAGAAAATCTCAAAGACTACCTAAAAATCCAGCTGGGTCTTGAGACCCAGTGTCAGAACACTATCAAAGAAGAGGTAGTTGGCAATTTCTCAGAAGAGGAATTCCAAAGACTAGGTGCCAACACCAAGAAAGCCCTTCATTTACAGCAAGTGGGTCTCGAGCCAATTTCAGGTGGGTTGCAAAGCACTTAGTGCAGCTATATTGAAAATATGGAAAGATGGGATTCTGGAAAGAGGGGGGGTTGTGTCGAGGTTGTAAATAGGCTTTTCTCTTTCTCACTCACTATTGAGTAACTTTGCTATTGCAAAGTGAGTAATAACCCAATTTATTATTGCACTCTCAGGAAAGCAGCAGGCTCTGGTGTCACAATTACTGCACTTCTGGCTATGACATCACTTCCAGCAGATCCTGGACAGATGGTCATTCTAAAAAAGTGGGTCCTGGTGCTAAAAAGTTTGAGAACTACTGATCTAGACACATAGATGGTCATAAGCAGGCAGCAGCTGATGTTGAGATGGATGAAGGTCCAAAGAATCCAGTAGAAGGATTTTGTGTGTGTGCTATTTCTAACAACTTCAAGGTAGAATTGGTGTTGATGGCAGTTGGGCCCAATCAGAATGAGAGCTTTATGAATAAAGTGCCAGTTTTAGAAGTACACTTAATAGCTTGCTGCTATTTGTGGCAGCATATAGACACACACAGAATGATGTTCCCTAACCAAGACAACATTAAAAAGATAGCTCTGTTACAAAAGCCAGAGAAAAAGTTTTAATTCAATTCTTGCCAGAAACTGCAGCAGCCAGCAAATTGGCTGCAAAGTGTTACTGTAACTATGTAAACATTAGGAAGAAAACATACCCCCCCCCAATAAGGCGCATGGTTTCTATGTCAACTGCTAAAAGGTGGTGATAGTTAGATAAAATAATTGTTGAGATTCAATTGCAGGCAGCTACAACATGATTCAACAAGTTGGTGATTAATTCAAAAATTCTTTGTTGTTAACATTGCAAATTTTTTTGCTCCAAACACACCAGAAGGCCATTAATAATAAAAATAAAAAATATAGCTTGAAGGTATAATTTTATTATACATGAGCAAAAGCATGAAAACGTACCACTGTTACCAAGTGTGAGTAGCGATCAAATCCAAGGCTCTTCCTCTTAAGGAAAATGAAACATTAGTGCCATCAAGAGGCAACCGACAGACTGCAAGAAGGCAGAAAAGGAAAATGGTGATTGGGCAGGTCCATACTTGGAATGATTTTTGGGGGGCTCCAATTCCAAACCAAAGTACTTGCACTTAAACCAGTTTGGTTTAATATTCTCAACTTGAAATGAACTAAGCTGATTGAAGTCCAGGAATTGTATTTTAGTTAGTTGCAATTCATGTTGCCTTCCCATTTCCTGATACATTTCCCTTGGCATACACAAATATGCAGTCTAGAGCTACAAATAGAGAGCTGCAATTCAGATAAGTATGGTTGCTTCGTCTCTTATGCAACTTTGCCAATGTTCTGCTACAGCCTGGTGCCACTAAGCAACCTCTAGCTCTACCATTTTTTTAAACGGTATATTTCTAGCCCTCAAACCTCCTAAGGTGCTGGTGGACAACTCGATGGGGATGACCCAGTGTGCGTCAGCAATTAAGAAGGCCAATTCCATGCTTGAGGTAATTAAAAAAGGGGTTGAGAATAAAACAGCCAATATTATCATGCCATTGCACAAATCAATGGTAAGGCCACATCTAGAGTATTGCATACAGTTCTGGTCACCACATCTCAAAAGGGTCATAGTGGAGCTAGAAAAGGTGCAGAAGAGAGCGACAAAAATGATTATGGGGCTGGGGCACCTCCCTTATGAAGACTGTAGCGTTTGGGGCTCTTCAGTCTAGAAAAAAGGTGCCTGGGGGGGGACGACATGATTGAGACATACAAAATTATGCATGGGATAGGGTCAATAGAGGGATGTTCTTTACCCCCTCTCACAATACCAGAACCAGGGGGCATCCACTGAAATTGAGTGTTGGGAGAATTAAAACAGATAAAAGAAAATACTTTTTTACCCAGTGGGTAATTAAGCTATGAAACTCCTTGTCACAGGAGGTGGTGATGGCATCTGGCCTAGATGCCTTTAAAAATAGACTGGACAGATTTCTGGAGGAAAAGTCCATCGTTGGCTATATGCTATGATGGGTGGTGCAACCTCCTTACATTAATAGGCTACTTCAGAATGCCAGGTGCAAGGGACTGACAACAGGATGCAAGCTTCTTGTTGTCTACTGAGCTCCCTTAGGCACCTGGTGGGCCACTGTGAGATACAGGAAGCTGGACTAGTTGGGCCTTTCGTCTGATCCAGCAGGGCTCTTCTTATGTTCTTAAGGTAGCCTCATGAAGTCTTGGAAGACAAGGAGCGCCATTGTGGTGGGCTGGGTAGGACTTCTTGTGGTGAGGATGGGACATCAATGTCTGGCATAGCTTTTTCCCCCTTTCCATAAAGTTACCACATTTGTATCATTTCTAGGTATCAAATAATTCAGCCATTTCTGCAGTAGAATTTTGATTCCCCTCCCACGTATTTGTATTACTGCCTTTTCAGAGACATTCAAGGCAGTTTATAATTGTAATATTAAAACACATGAAAGCTACAAAAGGATGAAAGAACAGAAGAGCAAGAGTTGCTTCCAATGATCTTTTCAATGGGATTTTGCCATGAGCTCCTTGGCCTGGAATTCTGCCCCTCTAGGCACATAGGTCTTCAAGTAACCCCTAGGAAGATAGAGGAGGAGATGCCTCCTACAATTCTCTCAGGCCATGGTGATCTCTTTAGAAGCAGAGTACATAAGCCCCCAATTGGTTTTCTCTTTTTCAAGCCTCTTTTATTCCAACACACATTATTAAGATCAATCCTATATTTTTTGTGAAATCCAGGCTGCAAAGGCATAGTCTTAGTGGCACTCTAAGGAATTATCTCCTTCACAAGGGCCAAAGTCTACGTACAAATAGCTCTATGCCCAAGGCGCATTGGATGAAATTTATCTGGAGGACTACATTTAAAACCCAAACACAATTTCGTTTTGTCTGTTTTCTTTTTGCTTTTACCCATTTGGCAGGAACTGCTACTAACATTCACCAAAACCACCTTATTGTTCTAATTCATAATATTCCTTTAGACATTCATTTACTTTCTCTACTTTCCTTAGACCCTTACCTTTCCCCAAGAACATGACATGCTGATGACAAAGGACAGATCTAGCTGCCAAATCCCTGTGTAATACTAGTCTTATTTACAAAGGGAAAAAAAAAAACGCCTTTTGAAGGAGCACTCCTTCCTATCAAATGTTAACCATATTCCTCCTTTAGATGCAGTTCAGCCAGGTTCCAGCAAATCAATGACAACCATTTGTTGCAATGCAGAATGAGCTCTGTGAATGTTAGGTCCCATGATATGTAGGTACTTCTAAATAGGTTGACCATGCAAAGTGGTACAGTGGGAGACAAACATTGATTAACACTGCCTGAATCAATAATCATTCTCATTGGGGAGACAAACTGAGGTCACCAATCATTGTTTTTCTTTGCTTATATTTTATATGAGAACAAGAGCTGTTCACGATTTAGCTGCAATCTGGGTTGCTGTGAAGTTTCTATTTCTGGCACACCCTGAGCAAGCAAGGACACTGAAGCAAAATCCATTTCTAAGCAAGCAGTCTTACAACTCACAACACTATTGTACGTGGCTTTGACCTTTTTGAGATGGCAGTAAGCAAATTTACAGCTTGCCCAAGACGACAAATAAGGGAGGTTATGCTTTTTAAGTTTACAGAATCACTCTATACCAATTTCCTTGGGGGAGGGGGGAGAACAAGAAAGAACAAAATGCCACCACAACACAAGCATGGTTTTGAATAGCTAAATTTATTGAGGCTAATAGTTAATTCATTAGGGTTTTACATATGCAAAAAGACTACACAACATGCAAGATTGGCGTATTTAAACTAAGTACTTCTGCTCTAAGAAGGTAATGGAATTTTAGCATTTCCAGCTTTTCAACCAAGTCTTGCCAAAGGCACAATCAAAACGTTCTAAACAGCTGGTTAGGCAGGTAGCCAAGATGCAAGAAAGATGTCTGAGCCTCCTTTTCAAGGGAAGCCAACTCTTGTACTGTAGGTGCCAAAATATCCACATGGCCTTTATAGCTTCCACCTGTCAAAAGAACCAGAGCGTACATTATCCTTGCCTTCTCAATTTACAGTTCAGCTATAACAGCTCCATATAAAAATGATTCTTGTCATATTTATCCTGCTACTGAGAAACTTGCCCCTCATGGGCCATAATCTAGATGCCTGCTTTATTATGCAGCAAGACTTCTGGAATAGCAAGCACCTGTACGATAGCAAACCATTTTTGGAAACCTAGAGCTTCAAAACAAGTTTGTTGCTTCACTGGGTGGGCAATTCTCTGGATAGTGACCACTGCCAGTCACTGTAAATAACCATGTTTTAGTTAATTCTACTAAGTACAGCACACACAAAAAATCCCTTATACAATGTGCAAAACTGCAGTTTGCATTTAGAGCCCAGTGTACAATAATTTGTGTTATGTGAATCTCGAAGCTGAAGGCTGGCATCTAGAGTACCACCTATGTGAATAGAAGCACACTTCCATGAATAGAAGCAGCAGTCTGCTGGTGCATAGGGTCTCTTACACTTGGCACAAGGTACAACCAGAATGCTCCTCCTATTCTTGGAAAGGGCTTGTGTCCATGAAATGTTCTTCTGTTCTTCGAAACATTACTCTGGATGCCAGCTACCTTCAAGGAAGAGCTTACAAGACACACCCTAAGATACAAGGGAGTCCACTTTATACACTTCTCTGCATTTGTCCTCAATGTTTTTAGGAACTAGATGTAAACATTACATCCACACTTATGTCTTTTATTGCTGAAGCCCTGCCTGCATATTGTCTCTCACCTCTAAGCTCTTAAAGGGGCATCTTGATATTTAGATTTTGCCACTAGTTGGCAAAATATCTTCTCTCATGCTTTTCTCCCTACAACTTCCAAGCCCTTAAAGGGACACTATTGTGTACTGCAATATAGTCAATGTTAGCATTGTTGTTGTTGTTGTCATTACTTAGAACAACAGGAAGGGTAACCCCTGCCTTCTCTTCCTCAACATCCAGTGCTGCTGCCTCCAGTGCTTTTTGTCATGGCTGAAGAGGAAATGCATTCCCTACACCATTTACTCTACCTTTCTTCTTCATTATTCAGCCCAGCCACTGCTTTGGAAGGCCAATGAAGGGAATGCTAGAAGGCCAGCATTCCCTCCATGCCCATTAGAGGAGCTGGTGGCAGCACTGACACCAAGGAAGAGAGATAAGCCCCCCCCCCCATCCTCCCGTTGCACACTGCAGCACAAGGATGGAGCCAGCCTCAACCCCAGGCTGATGGAGGCCATGGATCAGAATGGGTACCCCTGCCAACTTCTCCAATTTGCTGCTTGATATGACGTTCTCAACTCATGCCATGGATGGTCTGCCCTGAGGAGGACCTATTGGCTTATATATTATTATTATTTATTTGATTTTTACCCCGCCTTTTTGCCCGGAGGCACTCCGGCACTATGTTGAGGACTGTGTGCCACCTTCTACAGTATCCCATTGCTTCTTATGCGAATAATTCCTCTTTTTAAAGTCCAGTCTTTTTACCCCTATTTTCATGATTTCTTATGGATGAAAAATCCCTTTACAAGTTGTTTGGCTGTAAGTTCAAGATTGCCAGTCCTTGGAAATCACCACCACCCATAAAGGGGACCACCTGTAGCAAATTTAGTTCATAAGGAAGATGCTTTAAGAATTTTGAAATATATGGCAGAGAACTAGATGTGGTATACTGAACATAATTAGATAATGGAAACACTGCCATTCTTCTTCATACAAATACTACTGGAAACCAGAAAACTCCCTAAAAGTGAACCTTTATTGAGTAATGTTTCACTTACCACCAGCAGCTCTCTTTTGCCCATAGGTGACTTTGCCATCAAAATCATCTGTTGGGACTTTAATATCTGGCTCAACCTGGGAAATGGTACAGTTCAAGTGCTCTTCTATCTCTCCTAGCAGCTAGCAGAAGACAAAATAGACATCCTGATAAGGCATGGTGTTTTATAGGACACAAAACTGTTGAGAATATTTGAAGTACTGGTGCCAACCTGCTTTGTCTAGTCATTAATATACCAGAATACCATGAAGAAATCTAGATTTCTCTTTATGATGCTCAGGTTTGCACATAGAATTTTATTTACACCAAGTTACCCTTGGCTTTGGCACATGAGAAAAATTTGGAATATTTTATGCATATTTCTTATTAAAATAATTTTCAGTATAGAATTATAAAGAGTCATTTTCATGCAAGCATCCACAAGATAAAATTAACTTGAGGATGTACTCTGTGTAAGAGGAAATATTCATGCTGATCCAAAGACATGCCCCAATGTACTGTACACTGACGCTTCCACATTTGTTTCAAAGAGAGAAGCACAAAAATACAAGATGAATAGATTCTAGTAAAAGATTACCTGCATTTCATTGTACCAAATGGTGCAACCACCCTCATCTTTCAGTCTGGTATTATAACAACCTTTTCCACGACTGGGACATGAATGATACCAAACCTAGGTAAGAAGATGGAACATGCTATGAGACAAAACCAATTAGTGTCTACACATTAATAGGAATTCCTTACACACACACAATTCCCGACTGAAATGGTTTGCGAACTTTCTAGCACTGGGATCCCCTTTTAAAAATGACAGTTTATTGGGAGTCACTTCGTTTTACAAGACTTAAAAAGGAGATCTAGAAAGAATTCTTTTAAATTTACTTAAAAAGTAGTATTTGCAAAAAATCTTGATCTATTTATCATGAGGGAGCCCTAATGAATAGCCTCAAGGCTTGATGGACATAGAGCTCAATCCAGAACCCTTCAGTGTGAGCGGTACAAGTGTACTGCTTGCGCTGGCGTCATAAACATGCTGTAAGGCACATGCGGCACGGGCAGCAAGCTCTTGCCACCCACACTATGGTACTGTCAGCCCTTTGCCGCCCAGATTTGGCACCGCAATATCAGCGACAAGTAAGATTACCCCTTGCCGGTATTGCAGGGATTCTGGGCAGGGCAGGATTACGTTCTTGGACAGGGGGAGGGACGGGCGGGCCTCGTGAGGGAGTGGGACGTGACAGTGGCTTCCACTGCTGGATCTTATCCCCGGAGGAGGCCCAAGCAGCCCAGCAGGGGGCTGCTCGAATCACCCCCGGCAAAATAGCTGGCGGTGAGCAGAGGACCTCTGATGTCGATAGCGGGGCTTTCCCAGGGAAGACGGACAAATGTCCCCTTTTCCCGGAGAGACCCCAGTGGCTGCTTAGCTGCTGCTGGATGCAACAGTAGCCTTTTGTGCTCATGGTGGCCAAGAAGTTCTGGATTGGGCTCTCGTTTTAAATAGTTTTTTCCATGATGATACAAACCAGATTTTGTTTTTTTTGTTTTTTTTGGGGGGGGGGAGGAGGAAGAAAACTTTTGCACCTGAAAGCAAAAAAGAAGCTTCTCAAAGCAAACAGCTATTAGACATTAGGAACTTGTGTTGCTGCATATTCATAAAGGTTACCTTTTCTTTGTCGGTAGCCACAAGGGAAATAGCCAGGCCCATTCTGAAAGCACACATTTATCTTTGTTAATAATCACAAATATGACCATACTAAAACAACTCGCCACAAAGGATTAGAAAAAAGGTTCCAAACGTACCGTTCAGCTCTTCCCACCCTGCCAATTCGATGAACATAGTTCTGTTTTTCATCCGGAAGTGTGACATTGATTACTGTTAATAATAATAATTTAGTCATATATAGTCTGCATATATAGTCTGCATATATAGTCTGCATATATAGTCTGCCTTTTTATGCCCAAGGTATTAACAGTTTCTATACATTAAACTATGAGTTATGTAAAACGCTGCTGCACTCATTGATAGTGATACCTGTATTTCTCATGTAACATTTTCTGCTTTGACCTCTCAATACCCCAGCCGTTTGACTTTGTGTTGACACACGGGTCTGCATTTGAAAGAAAGTTTCCACAAGTGAACATCCTTCCCCCCTTCCCCCCCCCCCAAAAAAAACTCCATCTCCTGAGGTGATTGAGTGTGGCAAGTTGCAGGAAAAAGGGGAAAACCATCAAGAACTGGATGGAACACCCACTTGCAGCATGTTCTTCTGCCTGGTTTTGGTGGAGCCTCTCACCTCACCATTCCAGTTCTGACAGTCCCTTTTTTTGTATGCGTTGTGCAGCGGAGGAGGCAAGGAAGTCCTTTGTGAGAACCCCGTCTGCATACAGTACTTAGGATCTAATCCTACTACTTCTTGTTGAAAAGCACTATATAAATAATATTTAACAATTCATAAAATATATATGACATGATCCAGTCAAGATTAAGTACTCTTAACCCTGTTGATTTTAGAGACCCTGTTCCAAAGTACACAAGACTGAATCGTATAGAACTTATTGCTTAATTTGGCTGAATTGTGCCCATAATCATTTTGTTTTAAGAATGCAAATCCAAACTGTGGATCAAAAAGGCATATATATTTGTTACCAGTAAGTAGTTATCAACCAATTAGTTCTTACCATAAGGAACACCGCTGATATCAATTCCTCTAGCAGCTACATCAGTACAGATCAAGAACCTGACGTCTCCTTTCTAAATAGAGAAATTAGATAAATACGCATGTATTTTGAGTTTATTTTTATGCAACCTTTTAAAATCAATGCTAAGAGCTTAGATCAAAAAGACTGAAAACATCCTCTATCATCTCTGTACTCCTGTGATCCTGACTCTTAGTAGGGGCTGCCACTGGGGCATGACTGGCTATGGGAGCAGGTGTAAATCAAGCTACCATATTGCAGGATGCCTTTATAGTTTTGTTTCATTTCCAAATGGCCAACATCAGCCCAACTAAGTAAATGTAGCCTCACTGCTCAAGTAAAGTTAGTTGATGAGGTTACTCAAACTCGCAGCTTTAATAATTACCTTAAAGCGGTCCAAATTCTGTTTTCTTTCATGAGGTTTTCTGTCACCATGGAGGCAGACACAGGAGAACTGATGCCCTTTCCTGTCTGGGCCTTTAGAACATCACACAAAAACAAAGTGTAAATGTTTAAATTCATAAACATTTAGACTGCTATCCTATACACATTTGCTTAGGAGTAAGCCCCACTGAACATAGAGGGACATACTTCTTGTAACCGTATATAAGGACTGATAATCAAAGTGATTAGTCTTTTTTTTCCTCTTAAAATAAAGCAAAGCATACAGTCAAATAGGTATTACAGGCATTTATGCATGTTGCATTTTCACACTGTACTGTGCCTCTACATGCCCCCCAAACACTTAATCAGTTTGAACATTATGTGGTGCATCTTGATTGACAGTAACAAAATTAACTGATGATACAAATTTGAAAGACTTGAGGTGTATGAACTTGCATCTTAAATGAAGTATTTTTTTTTGCAGTTTTCACTCAAATAAGTAGTTTTTAATAGATGTAAATGCGGTGTTTAGATATAAACGTACAACTTATATTGTGGGATTAAGTGGGATTCAAGTCAACAGATTCATTCCATCAAAGACTCTCCAAGTACTAAGCATTTTTCTGTTTTACTTGGGTTATTAATAACACCATTGACAAATTCATACCAACAACAGCTACTGTTAGAATGATTGGATGTTCAATTTGTCTGTTATAGGCGTGGTCTCATTCTGTCATTTTCAGGGCAGTTTCTAGACTAATTTCTTTCCTGATCACAGGTTGTGGAAAGGGGTGTCTTTCTCCCATTCTGTGTTGGAATGCAGACTAGAAAGAAGGCAGTGGCACTGGTCTACTACCTACATAAGAAAAGCCTTGCTGGATCAGGCCAAGGGGTCATCTAGTCCAGCTTCCTGTATCTCACAGTGGCCCACCAGATGCCTCAGGGATACCTGCCCAATTACGTGGTAGAACTTTAAAATGTTGGCACTACCCTTCCTCTCCAGTTGTTTGTGGCCGCAGGCACCTACCTACCCATCACCTTGCAGCATGGGATTAAGCCAGTTGCATTTTATAAAGCCAAGTCAGAATTTTTCAGGTCTTCTGTTTGATGGCCTGTCAGGCAAACCTATGTGCTGTGATAATTTGGGGGTGGTGGTGAAATTATCATGGTATCTGATCAGGCTTCTACACATGCTCATCAGTCACAATGGGTAGGTGTCTTGTAGGAAGAGAAGAATTTGAACGTTAGGATTCTTCAGGGTCATCATTGCTAGCCTAGCCTAAGTGTTGGACCCTAGCAATCTTCAGTGCAGCAAAACTCAAAAGTGCCATACTAATGGCATCTATGGGTCCCCACCCTCCTACGGTTGGGAAACACTGCATTAAGAGGTAGGCAACTTGCTTCGGGGTAGTGATGTGGAATAAACAAGTTTGCTATACAACGGACAAGTTTGCAACATTACTTTGTGTTGCACATCCTTGGATTACTAATAAAATTGTGACCTTCTTTATTCATCTTTATTCCAGGGACATGAAAGCAATACCACTACCACCTTCTCCAGCTCTTTAAAAAAGGTATCAGTATGCAGCTCAAGCAATACAAAATTGACTGCTGATAATGGGCAGAATAAAGACCAACAGGTACAAAGTTACTACCTCCTCCTTGCTGCATGAAGTACTGCTCCATGTTATCACAGTCTATTTTAGTTCTGCAGAAGACTATTGCTTGATCCATCTTGTGTTCCTTGATGGCACGAACAGCGTATTCTCCTTTTAAAATCTTAATTGCTTCTGACCACATTTCTAAAAAATAAACAAAATTTCCTATTTGCATACAATATGTTAAACATTACAATATGTATACACCTAAGAACACTTAACAGTTTATTCTGAGAAGCAAATATGAATTATGATTTTGGCAACATCTAAAATTTATCCTAACATTTATTGTTATCCGGATTTCCTGCTTTGGTATTGCTCTCCTTGGGAGCTGGGGAAGGGGGGGAAAGAGTATAGCCATGGTAAAAAAAAAATCAGTTTTCATTGCAACTGAGTATTTCAGTAAATTTTGAATCAACATGTATGCAGTTTTCCCTCATTCAAGAACTTCTGTAATTCCCCCACCCACCTCAAAAATTTGATTACCTGCACTATTGGCTCCAGGTCTTGTATTGTCTTTTGTATGCAACTGTTACTGAAATGAATGACTTGATTCTTTACCTTTTCAGACTGATGAAGTGCATGCAAAAGAATGTTGGATAAACAGGAGGCACATAGTCATTTACACTTGAAACTATCTTGGCAATGGGCCCATGAAAAGTGCAGATAAGGACAAGATTTAAATTATTAAAAATTTAAATAAAACTTGACTTAATGTACATTCTAAAATAAATCAATCAAAAGTTCTTTAGATCAAGTGACAGTACTAAAAATAACCTGACACAATGCAGTCAAGAAATAGCTCAGTTGCTGAGAACTAGAGAGTAGCACAGCTTCAGGCAAAAAAGTGCTATGACACACACAACGTTTTATGCAAGGTTGCTCCAGAACACTTAACAATGGGTTGTATCTTTAAAACTGTCATTCTTTGAACAGAAGGCATCTCTGTTAGCACAAGGGAGACAGAAGAAAAGCCCTACAGGATCAGGTCAAAGGTCCATCTACTCCAGCATCACATTTCCCAGTGACCCACCAGCTGCCCCTGGGAAGTCCACAAGCAGACATTCTCTCCTGCCATTCTCTCTTGCAATTGGTATTTAAGGGCTGTACTGTTGTTGAACCAGTACACATTCTGGGCACACCATGAATTTGTCCAAGCCTTTTAAAGCCATCCAAGCTACTGACCACCACATCTTGTGGCAACAAATTCCACAAAATTGTGCTGTGTGAAGTATTGCTAAGAATAGTTGTCTATCCACTCAGGCTTTCTTGGCCAAAATCCATACTGAACCAAGGTACCATATTGAACCAAAATCCATATTGAACCAAGTACCAAGGTACTGCTCGCTTTTAAATCAACTTGGCTTTTAACCCGGTAATTGTTTTAGCAATATTTGTCTATTGCTTTTCAACAAAAAGGAATTCACAAAATATTTTTAAAAGCTGAAGAGTTGATTCAGCCTTTCCTTTGCAGCCTTCCAAAATTGGCTCCTGAAGAGGGAGGGACCCCCCACCCCCGGAACAGATGACGTGCAGCAAAGAGGAGGGAAAACTGATGAAAAACAGCCTCTTCCAGGCATGAAACAACCTCTTGTTCCTACTCCAAATTTGATTTCTTATCATTCCCCCCCCCTTTTTTTACAGCATTTCACTGAACATAAAGTATGTGCATGTCTTAGAAGTCTTCTCTGGAAAGTTAGCCCTTCAGAACTAACGTAATATTTCACATCGTATCTTGGTTCTTTACTGTTTTTCCCCCCCTTTACATTGTATGCCACCTTAAGAGCTCTATTTATTCAGAAGGCAGGATATAAATAATTTAAATCAGCAGTTCTCAAACTGCGAGTCAAATTCAAGTGGTTTGCACCAGTGGGTCGTGACCCAATTCTTGGTGGTTCGTGAAACTGACAGGCCAATTAGGTATGTCCATCAAGGGTTAAACAAGCTGCTGGGGGCACTGCTGCTGAATCACCATTATAGCCACATCCTTTGGCATTTATAAATCAGGCAGCAAAAAGTTTGAGAGGCACTGCACTACTTACCCGGATGTGATTTTTACCAAGCTTTTCCCAGAGTTTGTCAGTTTTCGGGTTCACAGGAACAACAACATGGTGCACAGTATCCGGAACAGAATCTTCTCCTTTCAAGTCAACCCAAGTGGGGAAGTGCATAATCTTCTCAGATAATTTCTTCACATCAAACGAATGCAGAGTTGCAGAACATACAATTACCTAAAAACACAGAGAATAAGGGGTTATCACAGTTTGTGCAATGCAAGGAAGAAGCCACCTTGTGGTTATGTAACTATTTACCTGCTTGTGTGCCCATATGCACACACATATGCTCTCTACCCTATAAATGAGCCTTTCTTTTTAAGCAGAGACAAACAATCTGTTCAATTTCTGCCAAACACAAGTTATTTTGTCATTTTTATCTGGTGCACTGGCATAGATACATCAAAGCTAGGCCAAGTTTCAGTGTCAAGTAGCATAGCATTACAGAATTCTGTAGGAGGCATTTCAAACACAGCGATTCTGAACCATACCTCTTCTCATTACAGTAGTTTTATTTACACTCATTAAAATAGTTTAATATTAGGAAACAAAGTTGTGAACATTCATATTTCACAATGGCTCAGAACACAATGCACGCAGTTTGCAAGTTTCCATAAGAGGCGTAAGTGATGAACATTTGCTAGGTATGATAGTTGTATCATTGGCTCATTTTAAAAAAGTGGACTTCATACCTGCAGCCTTTTTCCATCTGAAGTTATCTGGGGAATCTGAGAATGAATTCTGTGTATAAAATCTGAATAACCTTGGCTGAGGAGGCCATCCTGTACAGGGAACAGACATATGACATAATCTCACAAGATGTTTTACCCATACATTCTCAAATCCAGTTTCAAGAATACAGGCCTTGTATTTACATTAAAAATTCTCCCCCCCAACTAGTTAAACTGATCTCCTGAATCTCATAAGAAGTACAAGGCCGACAAGCTGTGAGAATATGGCCATAAGGGAATTTGAAACATGCAAATTCTTTATCCTGGGGCTAATCACAATTGCTTGCTTCAAACCACATTTAAGGTGAAAGTCAGTGGAACTTAAAGCAGCAAAATGTACATTTATTGAGGAGCTTTTTATATCTACTGACCCCAGCCATATCATCTAATCAGAAAAGGCAGTGGCTCAAAGCTTAAGCAATTGTTTGCATGATCCCTTATTCAACACAGCAACAGAAACATTGTTTGGCCATGTAATGGTAATATGTATCTTTTAATGTGTCATGGAAGCCTCAGTAGCCACCCGATCATTCTCTACACACAGTACAAGTTTTTCTTAATTATGATAAATAGCAACGTTTACCTACACTTTAGGCATTTTGAAAGCCTCCAGTTGGATGCAAAAAGGCCACATATAGATTGAGTTTATTAAATAAAACACACTTACAGCCTCATCAAGAACCAGGAACCTGACTTGAGATAAACTCAGTTTTCCAGTTGACACAAGATCATCCAGTCTTCCAGGAGTTCCCACAATTATGTCTACCTGTAAAATGTCATAGTATATTCTATTTGCCAAAATGAAAGGAATGCAGTTACATATTTACTTTATATAGAGGTGAAAAGCAGTCCTTCAAACATTAGATTGAATATCTAGTCACAAGTTTTAGATAGGTTAAGTAAATGGCTTTTTTTTTTTAAAGTGCTAGAGGTATTTCAAAAGAGATATCAACTATAAAGCACTTTGTACAACCCTTATTTTTGACAGTCAGAAGGCCACCAGAGTGCCTCTTCTTAAACACAGCTAAATGAGTGAAATTTTGGCTCCCTATTGATAACTAAATGATGACATAATTTATTAGCTTCAGGATTCTTATCTGTTTTGCGTTATGTTTGCATTTTCAGCTTCCATTTATTTCTGTGTCCTAAAAAATATATAAGCCACATTGGGTGCCAATACAATGGAAAGATGGGGTACAGTTTAAAAAATTCATATAGGTTTTCCTCTGTATACTTAATAAGATATTTGCACAGATAATCAAAAATGCCTTGTTGTATTTTTCTAGAACCAGGAATAATAGACTCACCCCTTGCTCCAACACTGAGAGTTGCTCTCTTGCAGCAACACCACCAATAATTAGAAGTTCCCTAAAAGGAAATATAGCATTAAAGGACATTTATACTGCAATAATATTATCCAGCAGAGCAAGCAAAACAGCAGCATGATTTTCTCCAGAAGAATGAGGTAGGACACAAATTGCCCTTTTCTGTAAATTAGGCTGCTAATTGTCTTGTCTGCAGTGTATGTAAATGCTGAACCAAGGATATCGTATTGGAGTAGAAGAGCACCGGCAAAGATATCTAATGGTTCATAAGATGGCCTTTTTGCTGAAACAGTTATTTTCAATACTATATCTCCAGAGTGGGTTGCTTCTGTACTCCTCAGCATAAAAATCCTGAAAAAAAAAATGGCATGACCTAATCCGATGGTACCCAAATGTTTCAGCATTGGACCCACCTAAAAAAAGAGTTTCACTTGACGAGTCACTCAAGCCCCTGTGGCTGTAATGGTGATTAGGCAGCAGTACTCCCCCCCGCCAAGTTGCCCATTGTGTAACCCTTGATGCACATAGCCTAATCTATGTGCCAGAGCCCAGTTAAGATCCTACTCTAGGGCAGTGGTGGCACACTTCTCTGCCACCATCGCATCTGCAGAGAACCGTCCAGCTGAGCTTTTTCATGTGGTCCATAGCCATCTACATCTGCCCCCCCCCACTGGAGGGGAAGAACACACAGAGGCTCGCTGTGACGAGTTCGCAAAATACTTTGCAGAGAAGGTCGATCAGATTTGGCATGACTTGGACACCACTGTGGGCATATCTAGTGATGTCCCCGGGGAACCTGTCTATCCTACTATTTGGGATTCTTTCCAGCTTGTAGAACCTGAGGTTGTGGACAGGATTCTCTGGAGTGTGAGACCTGCTGCTTGCCCACTCAACCCTTGTCCAGCATGGCTAATTAGAGCTGCCCGGGAAGGGCTGGCCGAGTGAATGGGGAGGGTGGTGAATTCATCCCTAAGGGAGGAGGAGTTGCTGCCTGCTTTGAAGCAGGCAATGGTTCGCCCCCTCCTGAAGAAACCCTCCCTGGATCCCAATAACTTAAACAACTTTCAGCCACTCTCGAATATCCCATTTCTGGGCAAGGTGATTGAGCGGGTGGTGGCGTCCCAGCTTCAGACGGTACTGGAGGAAACGGATTATCTGGACCCATTCCAATCTGGCTTCAGGCTGGGGTTCGGGATGGAGACTGCCTCGGTCGCCTTGGTTGATGACCTTCACTGGGGAATGGACAGGGGGAGCGTGACCCTGTTAGTCCTGCTGGACCTCTCAGCAGATTTCAACACCATCGACCATGGTGTCCTTCTAGGTCAGCTGGCTGGGTTGGGGCTTGGAGGCACTGTTCTGCAGTGGTTCCGCTCCTTTCTGGCTGACAGATCCCAGAAGGTGGTGCTTGGGGACACTTGTTCGGCACCCCAGCCTCTTAAGTTTGGGGTGCCACAAGGATCCATCTTATCCCCCATGCTATTTAACATCTACATGAAACTGCTGGGAGAGGTCATCCGGGGGTTTGGAGTGGGGTGCCATCAATATGCTGATGACACCCAACTCTATCTCTCCTTTCCCCCTGATTCTGAGGAGGCAGTTGAGGTCCTGGATCGCTGTCTGGAGGCGGTTGGGGGCTGGATGTGGGCGAACAAGCTGAAATTAAATCCGGATAAGACAGAGGTGCTCTTGGTTTGGAAAGCCACAGCTCGGGTATTGGACTATCGCCCTGCTCTGAATGGGGTTGCACTCCCTCTGAAGGAGCAAGTCTGCAGTTTTGGGGTTCTCCTGGATCTGCAGCTGCGCCTGGATTCCCAGGTGGCGGCAGCGGCCAGGGGAGCCTTTGCTCAGCTTCAGCTGATTTGCCAGCTGTGACCATACCTGAGCTGCGCGGACCTGGCCACAGTGACCCATGCCCTAGTGACATCTAGATTAGACCATTGCAATGTGCTCTATGTGGGGCTGCCTTTGAAGATGGTCCGGAAATTACAACTAGTACAGAATACAGCTGCTCGGGTAGTTACCGGGGCACATCGGTTTGACTCTGTCGAGCCGTTGCTTTGGCGACTACATTGGCTGCTGGTTCCCTTCCAGGCCAGATTCAAAGTGCTAGTTTTGACCTTTAAAGCCCTTTATGGCGTGGGTCTGGGGTATTTGAGGGATTGCCTCCTCCCATACAATCCTCTTAGGTCATCTGGGGGGGGCCCTTTTGACTGTGCCGCCACCAGGAGAGGTGAGAGGGATGGCGGCCAGGAATAGGGCCTTCTTGGTGGTGGCCCCCCGACTTTGGAATACCCTCCCCTTAGAATTAAGAACTGCTCCCTCTTTGGCAATATTTTGGCGGGGGCTGAAGACCTTATTTCAACAAGCTTTTAATTGCTGACAGGCTCGCTGGTTTTTATAATCTCGTTGTATATTTTAGGATCCATGGGGTTTGTTGTTTTAAATTTTAGTTATTTTAATATTGTTTTTAATTATTGTTTTTAATTGTCAAATATTGTGTTTTTATTGTATTTTAATATTGTAAGCCGCCTTGAGTGCCCATGGTGCAGAAAGGCGGGATATAATAAATAAATCTACCATGTCAATCTACCACCAAAAACTGGGCCACAGTTCGGGAACTACTGATCTACAGCCAGATCCTAACCCCGGGCTGGAAAAAGGAGGCCAGTCCCATAACCAGCACAGGGTTGGGGCTGCATGCAACTCAATTCTGAGTAAGGAGAATTAATTCCCCATACCCTGAGTAATGTCCCAGCAACCCCAATAGGGCTACTTGGAGCTGCTCCAGCAAAATTGCTGGCGCAACGCTGAGGAGCCTGGGTTGGGCTGACTGGGCAGGGGAGGGGTGTAAGTTCCCGATCCTGGCTCCACCTCCCTTCCTGGGCCAATCTGCCCACAGGGCCATCCTCCTATTGCCCCACCACCTCCCCGCCTTGCACGCTATCAAGATAAATAGCACCTGAATTGAGAACGGTTATAGTTGTTTTGAAGACTGTGAGCTCCTTGTGGACATGTGCACCACGATTCAGGGGAAAAAAGGTACACACCACCCTAAGCTCATGAAATATAAATAAGGTACCTTAATTTAGGATTATCAACATATTTCCTGAATTGTTTCACGTTGTTCAAGGTTTGCTCTGCTAGCTCTCTGGATGGCTCCACAATCAAGGCTTTGGGAGCGTTTGGCACGTTCTTCGTTTGGGCGACTGGTGCAGTTCCTAAAATGGGAAACATTGAGAAGTTTCAAAAGCAGTGCCTCCATCATGGAGAACCTCCTCCACAAACAGAAGCTCCCTCCATGAGCCAAGGATCATTCTATCTCATGCAGGGACAAACTGAATGCTCCATCCATTCATAGAAGGAGCTTCCAGTGACAAATGTGCTGGGTGGGATGATGCCCACTGAATACAATGGGGAACAAAGCCACACTTTTTGGCAGAGGGAAGTCTCAAACATTTCCCAAGGCTTGAACTGTATATTAGACAGACATTCCTTCTTGAGGCTCTGGTGCTGAAATGCGCCTCCAACGTACCTGAGTGTTGTGACTTTGCAGTGTTGCCCTCAGGAGCCTTATCAAGAGCAATATAGCCATCTTTGGGTGGAAATTTAAAGTCGTCTTCACCAAAGTTGAATTTTAATTCAGCATTCTACAAAAGTATGCAAAAGAAAATCTGTGTAAGATTTAAAAAACTGTGGTATTGCATGTGCTTAACTTTGCGCAATAATGTTTTTCCATAAATAAGAGGAACTCCCCTGAGGGCCTGTTAGGAAACTTGCTTGCTACTTGGGATGAGAGTTTCAGGTGTTTATTTTGTTTCTCCTGAAATATAACTCTCCTAAACTTCCTTGCTAGGGAGTAAGTTGTGCTCTATTTAGTGGGACATACCTCTCAATGTACACTTCACCTGAAGTATGTCTGGCTGTTTCTGGCTGGAGGGCCATTTTGGAGAGTGGTCCTGGGAGACTGCTGTTCTACTCTGTGGACTTTGGATTGTGGGGGATCACAAGGTTGCATTTAATCTCCTGTGCCCTTAAACTTACATGATATTTCTGGGAGGGATAATCCAAAATGAGTTAGACGCAAGTGTTATGCAGCTTGACCACTCCTTTTCCATGTTTTCATCCTTAGAAAACAATGGAAGTCCTGAATTGGCATTCTGGGTCACTCTTTGCATAAATGGAGGTAAACACATTCCAACAACCCAAAAGACAGATGTACTTCTGGGTTCTTGATCTGGATGAAGGTAAATCATCCCTTTTAGACAGTTACAAGTACATCTGACTGGTTTTTAGTGGTGCTCCTAAAATCAACAAACAATTGGATCACCAGACAATGTCAGTAGTTAAAAAGCTTTTGCTAGCTGTCTTATTTTCCAGATGTGGTATTACTTGGAGAAAACAGACCTGGTCTCAGATACTCATGCCCCTGTGAGATCCAGATGCAATGTTACAATGCTTTCTACTTGGGGTACCTTTAAAAATACTCTGAAAACTGCAACTGGTACAATGATGCAGCCACCAGAATGTTTAGGCCACAGAGAACCAACTGCAGTGGTTGCCAATCCATTTCTAGGCATAAGATCTGGAACTTTTAGAGCTTCACTCAAAGGAAAATGAGGCACCGCCCAATCCTACCTAAGTCCCCATGCTATAACACAGAGACACCAATGTGACTCCTGCTGTATCTCATGGGAGGTTTTTGGCTTCCAGAGGCCTACTCAGGGGAAACCCATGACAGCCCATCAGGTCTACTCAGACCTGCAGTACCACTCTCTCTGGAGCAAGCTCAAGTTGACCCATGAAGGAAGACCGAGCCTGGAAAGGGGGTGATGATTCAGCAGAAGCGGCTGCTGAACCCACCACCTTCCCTAGTCTGATTAATTCTTATCCCGACCCTGTTGCCTGCCTTGCCTCCATATTAGCCTTACTGTGGCAGTGGGCAATTATTGCCATGTGGACCTGACTGCTCACTTCTTCCAGTGGCAGCCAGACCAAAGTCTTTGGCATTTGCGACAGCCAGAAAGCACATTACACTGCCAGAATGTGCATTCTGGCAGCGTAACTGGAGAATTGGATTGCACTATATATCTTAAGATTATAAGTCTGCCCTTGGACACATCTTCAGTGAAAAAAGGACCAAAGAGACAGAATGCTTCTCATGGGGAGAATAGGCTCCCCATCTTCCTGCGTATGTGAAAAATAAAATAAATGTAATGTTTTCTGCTGATATGCTGGCTGTTTTATAATTTTAATATTTTTGTATGAGTTTATATGCCATTGTGAGTCTCTTATGGGGAAAAATGGGACAGGGAGAGAAATGAAACAATAAATCAGCATAAATATGATAGCTAGTTATTACCTTTAGAACACAGGCAGCAAACAGTGCTTGGTTCTTTATATGTGCTGGGATTTCAAATGCAAGTCCAAGGTCTTTCCCTGAATGAGAAAGAGAACAGTGTTTTTCCAATTTAAACCATTTCTCAGTCTAACACAAAACGAAAAGGAAAGAATACTCACCATTTTTGGAAAATTTAATTTGTCCTTTATCAACATCTAGATAGCATCCTATTGTGTCATGCATAGTGAATTCCTACAAAAAACAAAGATTGAGAGTGACATTTTACAGGAGGCAGCGACGGTACTGATCACATTATCGAGGATAATGTTTAGCACCTTAGCTTATGAATATGACTAGTCAGAAGCATTTCTTACTCATTAAATAGTAAATATTTGAATTCTGTTAGTGTTAGAAAGAAGTCAAGAAAGATTTCAAATGTGTAATCTAGCAAGATCTCTGGTGGTTTCTATAAATCCCCTAAACCAGTTTCTCAATGTTTGTTTCCAGCTATACTACTTTATACAGTCCACCTATTGGATGTACCCCCAGACATAACTGATGATGATATAATTGCCTCTGGACCTTTGGACTGAGAGGTCAGATACAATGTGACAAACATTGTAAGAGAGTCAGGCAGACAAGAGGGCCTTTTTGAGCGTGCAAAATGCTCATGCTGGAGCTCTGTCTGGCAAACTGAGCCTCCTACTGCTGCTTGTTGTGTTGCATTGCTGGTCTAGTTGCCGAGCCGCAGGGATCTGGAGGTCCTGCAAGTACCCCCAGGAAAGTACCACTGGTGGTATGAGTACCACTGGTTGAGAAACGTATTCTTCACATTACTATTCCATCACATGATGAATATGTCACCACTGTTGACTTGTAGCTGTTTCATTCATGGCAAGACAACCAGACATATGCATATGGTTTCTCACAAATGCTCCGAAGGTGCATTTGCAGAGGTATGCTTATTTCCGCAAGTTGGCAGTAAACAAATTGGCCAACTCACAATCATCATGGGCAGACTTTTCCTCATAGCTAGCTCATGCCAAAATAGTTATGCAAGCCCAAACCTATTAATGTTAGAAGTTAGCTGGTACACAAAAGTCCTAAGTTACTTTCCTCACAAAACATCCTAGTAAATGTAAATTCTGACAAAGTTTTACTTGCATGGAATGAATTCTGAAAGGATTCTTATGAGCATATTCAGATATTTACTGTACATCAAGACAAAGTCATTAATGGCAACTTTACAAAGCTAGAGATGGATTCACACATTCCAGTTAAAACCTTGATTTAACAATCACTCCACAAGCTATCTTGAAATGAAAGGTAACTGTTCCTCCAAGTACTTTGGTGAAAATATTGATGAGACATTCAGAAAACTATGTCACAGAAGAAGATTAGAAGTACATTAGAGCCAGGCTACAACTCCAACTCTACATGAATAATGTATCTTAGCAACTGGTTGGACCATAAGAATTTGTGGAAGTTTGGTTAGATTAACGTTACACTTAAACAAAACACCAACACATTCTCAGAGACTTACATGGCTGATTCAGGAGTATAAATGTTTTCTCAACATTCAAGCATTTAATCATTCTACTTGTTATCATGGAAAGAAAACACCACTGTACCTCTCCATAGCTGTCAAACTGTTTATTATGGGATTTCTTCCCTGTTCCACCAAAGCCAAAGCCAAATTTGTCAGTGCCTAAAACAAAAATACATGTTTCTCAATATTTAATTCTCAGAATACACTTCTCTCCAATATGCAACATATTTATGCATTAGTTTTGAATGTTATAGTGCAAAAAATTATTTAATTTCCTAGTTGGAAATGTAAGACACGAATAGCACATGTCCTTCCTGCTCAATGAAGTCCAATCAAATGAAGTGCCAATGAGTGTCCAATCAAAAGAGGGAAGACATTTTTGTGAATCCTTCAATACCCCGCTTTTTTTGGTACACACTCCTTTGTGAACACATTTACAAGCGGATGGTATCAAGGGATGAAAAAGGAAAATGTTTGTTACCAAAGCAACAGGTTTATGCTTTCACCACAATCCTGTCATCCAGTGTGGATGTGCATACATCCACAATCTGCCGAGACTAGACACATACAAGTAGAACTGAGCCAAGCAAAATTTTTGACTGAGCAGTGTCGGCAGGTAATAAGGTTGCCAGCATTCAAGCACGTAGGCCCAATTTCCTAATTAAGGGAGAGGACAATGCATAGGCTTTGTCTGTTCCCAGTGACAATAGCCAAATCCAATTAGCTGCTTTTAGAATATCTCCATTCTTACCTTCTGAGCCTCAATTACTGCATGAACCTAGCCGAAGGAGTCCCAAGAAAGCAACCTCAGTGTGTTGCTGCTTTGGGCGTAAACAGGAACAAAAGACTATTAAGTTGGGGGATTTTCACATCCTGCAAAAGCCTCTTCCTTGCCTTAAAAACATTTGATTGTGGAAACGTGATACAGCACTGCTGCCTTAACTTTCATAATTTAGGGTATGGTAACATATACCCAAACCATATATTTCCTATGAGATGTCCTCCTGCTCAGTTTGAACAGAGAAGAAGTTCCCTCTCCCTCCCCCCACCCCCAAACAGAGCAATTGTGGTTCTACCAGAATATACATCTCTAATGAGTAAAAATGAGTACTGTTAGTGAATATGTGGTGGCTACGTCACAGTTCTTTTTACATACTCACCCAAATCTAATGAAGCTTGCATGGTGGACCATCCAATTCTGCACAACCCCTGGTCATGACAGGACACTTCATAATAATACTTTCCTGGAATGTTTTAAGAGAAGAATATACGTAGCTCATAGCTCATGCAATCTTCACTCATATGATTCAGTTTAATTACATCATGATTAGGATTTCAACTTTTTTAAAGGAGTCATCCTAACAGAAGGAGCCAGCAGTGTCTTCACTTTCAAAGCTACATCAGCTAGCCTCACTCACCAGGTTGAGCACACTTTGCCCACATCTGTACCACTATCCTGGAAGCAGCCAAAAAGGTGAAGCATTGCCCAGGTCATTTATATTTCAAAGGCTTCTGATAGCTTCAGAAATGTACCCAGGCATAATGATTCATTTTTCATACCTTTAGTCACACCTTTAGTTGATCGGCATCCATGCCATTCCTTTATCTCCCTGCTCTGGCAGCACAGGCCATCAGACCCAATAGCTAGAAGGGAAAGAGAACACATTTTTAGAAAACCTTTGGAAGTTATGCTTTTTGTTTTACAAAATATATCATCTACACAAGATAAGTCCTGCAAAATAGTTATGCACAACTTCCCCATGGAACATAAAAAGAAACATGGCGGCATTTGGTTAAATACTTATGCCACAATGCCATGGATGTCTCCCTACTGACATCAGCATCTTATGTGAAGCAAATAGTTCAAGTTGGGACTGGAAGGTTTTTCCAGATCTGATTACATGAAGTTTTGAGAGTCAAGTAGTCTCAGAGTTAAGAACTGTAGTTGAGAAGATACCATTTCCACCCCTCCATCTACATCACTGTTACTATATAGTCAGATAGAATCCTATATGTTGGGAATCCCTATTGTAACATCTTTTGGCCATTAGGTTCAACCATGACTCAAGCTACGGTTAACAATGTAATAAGATTCACTCTTGGTTTGTACTATGGATACATAATACAGAAACAAAATGGTCTTATCTCTTATGGTTGTACAGTATACATTATTGGGATTCAAATTAATACTTAACTTTCAGCAGTGACTTCAATGGGGCAAGATTTAATTTTGTTAGTGACATGTATATGCTGCTGTCTTTTTAGAGCTGCTCAGACATAGAATTTCCAGATTGCCTCCCTTCCAGGCACATGCAAGCTATGGGCTCCACTAATGTCACATACCATCACACTAATATCAGACCATCAGACCATTTTCAGGACCATTTGTCTACGTTTGCAACAGTCTAAGTTAAGCTGTCTATTGAAGACAGACTTGAAACTGGTATACTTTTAAAAAATTGTAAGATAGAGCAAAATGCTGTTAACTACAATGTATGCAGCTGCGATCTGGAATCTATTAACTCTTTTTTTTTTTTTACATATTTACCAGTGATTACATATGGTTTGAAACATATCTAAAGCACAAAGGGTTTCCATTTGATCAATAGAGAGGCTAATATAACTTACCAAATGCAGAGCCTCTGTCATATGGATTCATTTGCCATTTGTTGAGCACTGTCAAGAAGAGAAATGTAGCAGTATTAACTAACACAGCAAAAAGGTCTCCACATTTTTATTACTCGAAAAATAACAGCATTTGAGAGCATATACACCTTTTCACATGGAAACTGCCAATTCAAATTTAGATACTCAGTCTTACAGAAATATTTCCACACATGCAGTTATGAATATATGCTCATGACATATGGAAGTTTCTGGGCGATAGTCCAGATGCAGGCAAATGGGCCTCTAGAAACATTTTTGCAGGCGGTTTAGGCTGCAATCCTACAGGCATTAACCTGAACGTTCCATTAAACTCAGAGGGGCTTACTTCAAAATAGACAGGCACAGGAGTGCACTGTCATTCAAACGGCAGACAACCAACTGTGTAACTGCAACTATCAATTAGCTGTTTTAGTACTACAAATGTTTTTTACTAATGTATGTCCAAGGAAGACACTCCTGTTGCATGCCTAAGATACATACAGCAAACACAAGCAAAACTCCTATAGTAGAACCTTGATATCTTCAGGGAATCTGTTCCTGGACCACGACCCCCAATACCAAAACCTGAGGATAAGGGACTCCGTGGGTTTGGTCTATCAGAGACCTCCAGAGAAGGTGTTCTGAGGCCTGAAGCAACGCATACCCTCTCCAGTCCTCACAATGCCTCCTGAAGGTGTTGGAAAGGCAACTCCCATTTTTACCAAAAAATTCAGAAAACCTCCCAAATGCAACTAGAAGGCACTTCCAGTTGCGTCAAGTGGGGCCCTCCACTGTAGGTTTGGAATCCGCGGTGAGTCAAATCCACAGATTCCAAACCCACTGATAAAAATGGCCCACCTGTATTTTGATTCACCCTTGAAGCATCTTATTCTGAGGAGTACGCTTGGATATACAAGTAAACTTCTTTTAGATTCCAGTTATTAATACAATGTGTAGTTTAGCAATCCTAAAAAGAAAGGCTCACCTCCCCCACCAGTCTTTATAGTAGTTTTTCCCTTTTTGCCTTCTTGTTGGTCCTTCAAAGTTTCATAAACTATTTGAATAACTGGGATGCTGAATGCCTGAAATACAAAGTTGCTTGCTTAGGCTAAACATTTCAAACAGATTATGGTCCTCTAGATTCAAGTTACAAAGTGCTGGAGTAAAGAGTAGCAAGACACATGTTTTATGGCTTGGTGCAGGAAGCTAGTATGGCTCGGTGCAGGCTATGTATACAGACTTACAAAAATTTGTCACTTGCAAATAGAATACCTGAAAACTTGTTACATTTGTATTGGGAACATTTGTATGCATCTCAAAGTTATTTTACATACAACAATGGAAACTGTACTTACACCAGTTTTTCCACTTCCAGTTTCTGCAGCCTACGTAGGAAATAAGGTTTAATAAGGTTAAGATATATTACGTCTCCAGTATGTACATTACAAGCTTATTTCTTTAAGATTAGCAGAGTACTGTAAAAAAATCAAGATACAAGATAAAATTTGTTCTAAAGATTGACACCAAATTTGACACAGGGAGGATGCAGCCCATTGTGGTGCCAGCGTCCTTACCCAGGGCATCCTTACGAACATCCCCTGCCTTCCATGGCTCCTGCTGGATGTAGCAGAAGCCGTTTTGGCACCACTGATCCTACAGGAGCCGGGCAGCTTAGGACTGGGTTGTAAAGCTGCTACCTTAAGTACACTTATTAAGGAATCAGTCTGTTGAACAAAGCAAATTTTACTTCAAGTAAATATGCTGCACAAATACAGAGCCATAGGGTATAACAGCTGATAAAACAGATAGTAGTAATACATACCATAAGGACATCACCACCTCCTAAAATCAATGGGATGGACTCTGCTTGAATATCTGTGGGAAGACTACAAGAAACAAACAATGCAAGCTTTACAAGGTGTCTAAAACAGCGTGACATTTGCAAACCCTATTTTTCAGTCTACTTTTAAAAAGGAAAAAGCATTGTTGAAACAGGTATATTTTCAGCCAAACTCTTATCATGCAGAGCTGCATTACAGCAATTCCATCTAGTTTTGTGTGTTCATTTAACAGATTTGAGCTTTATTTTTATATATCTTGCTATACATGCTTGATAACATCACTTCTCAAGGTTCCTTTTATGAAATGGGATAAGATTTCCAGAACTGCTGTTTGTGGCAAAAGTGTCAATGAAAATATTTTGACCTATTGATCTGGGCACAGATAAAGCTAGTTATACTCACAGCCAGTCCAACTCTTCCACAGCCTGAGCTATCTCTGGCATAACACCCATCTCTGCAAACAAAACGAAGAATGAGCATTGGCTATCTGTGTCCAAGACAAGAAAACATTTCACTCATACATATTTTGAAGAAAAAAAAACAAGCTTGCAAGCAGTTTCTCCTTTTAAAGCCCTAAACTCCATATCTAAAAACTTCTGCATGTATCTAATATACAAAACCATGAAATGATGATTCTGATACTATAAAATTATATTTTCTCATCTTCCTTTTAAGAATTTGGTTTAACATTATTACAGTCACCATGACATAATGTGTCCTCTTGGCTTCCTATTATTTTCAGACACCAGCTATGATGGACAGAGGACTGAGCTCCAACAGTATTAGTGAACTTTACTATGAAAGTGATTTTTAAATTACTTATTTTGCTTACAACCACAAAAAAAAAAAGCTTTTAACAAATTTTAAATATTTAACAAACAAAACAACAATTTCATGTTAGATAAGCTCCCTATTGTTATTTAAGCTTCACTGAAATCCCATTGATGCATTGGTCTAACAGCATAGCTTTTCAAGTTTTACCTATCAGTGAGAGACATAATACATTGTCCCACAGAATCATAATGCTTCCGAAGCTTTAAAAAATCCCAATTTTTTCTCCTTTAGCCTGCAACAAATACAAGACTGACCAAATTCCCAAAGGAATTTTATTCACTTCAACTACAGATGAGATGCAACACCAGAACACTGACAAATGAGAACACACTCAGAACCCAAAGGAAATAAGTGTATTAACACTTAATACATATTAGCTACCCCTTCACACATTTTCAAAAAGGCACATACTCAAGGGATGCAGGTTAATCAGGGAACGATAATCAAAAGGGAACTTTAAAAAAATCCTTCAATTCTGCAATCCTAAAAACTGCCTAGGAAACAAGATTATAATTCTATAAATACTTAGAAGAAACTAAATCTCACTGAACAGAACTTGCTTACACTGAACAGTCCAATGTACCTTCTCTTGTAACCACCTGCAACTTTAAAGGCTACAATCCTATGCACGTTTACCTGGGAGTAAGCCTACCAAGCTGAATAGGACTTCTGATTGCTAGGTGCTAACTATATTTAGTCCATATTAAATCCGACCGAACACACAGCAGGGCTCGCTTTCAAATACGGACACGCACATGGTCGGGCGGCAGAATTGGACTATTGTGTTGTCAACCAGGTCGCCCTTCTCCCCACGCTAAAAATGAGCGGCCTGTCAAAAAAAAAACCGACAGCCGCGTTATTGACTAGCTGCAGCCCATCTCCTCCTAGAGGCATTTCAAACGAGCTGAGACCTCGCATTAAACTGACTGCGGCTCAAACCGAGGCCCGCTATTGCGGGAGCTCCTCCAGTTCCGCTTCAAGGCGGCTACGCCTCCCCCCCCTTTCTCTTCTCCGTCCGAACCGAGTGGCTCGATTCTGCTAGCGGAGGCGCAACAAGGAAAAGAAAACCTTCAATCCACCGGAGCAACTGCAGGAGAGCCACATACCCGAGAAGGCCGCCATGCTGGCGCTACCAGCGCCCCGTCACCTCGCAGGCTCGAGCGTCACCGCTACACCACTTGCGGCACAGTAGCCTCACGACGCATGCGCGCCCCGAAGTCCCTCCGTTTTATCGTTCCGGTCTGCACAGCAACCGGTTACCCAATGTTCCGGCAGGGCAAGTCTTGAAACTGATTTCAAGTCCATTTACAAAGACTTAATTGACCGCTAACATTGTTTCAGGTAGGGTTACCAGATACAAACTGGGGCAGGGTATCTATACCTTTAACCATTGTATAGAAAAGGGAATTGTGGCAGGTGCAGCTTTTGAAACCTTTCCATGTTGAGCCGCACCTGTCCACATTCCTGCTTCTGTACAATGCTTAAAGGTATAGGCACTCTGTCCCAGTCTGTGGCTGCAATCCTATACACACTTTCCTGAGCGCAAGCCCCATTGGGTATAGTGGGACTTACTTCTGAGTAGACATGCATAGGCTTGTGCTTTGTATCTGGTAACCCTACCAACTCTCTCTTTGAGTGCTTTTGATTCACAGATGAGTTTAGCAGCACAGAATTCTTGGGTATCACTATACTAGATTCCCACAGCAAGAAAATGCCTCCAGAAAGGTCTCTCTTCACGTAATGAAAACCTTATTCATAGCAGTAAGATTGCATGGCTCTGTTTGACAGCACACCCCGAAGAGAGGGGTAATACGGTACTGCCTGCTGCATCCACCAATCAGCAATCTGCAATGACCCCTAATCCTCATGATGTCCCTTCTTCACGAAGTCCCGTGGTCATGTTTACCCAGAAGTAAGCAGAATCCTGTTTAATAGGATTCGCTCCCGCCGAAGTCGACGTTACGAGACGTCACTGAGAGCCCTTCACTTGCTGTAAGAGCTTAAAGGGTTAAAGTTTTTTCTTTCCCCGAGAGAGCTGGTGGGCGTGTCCGTTGTCGGCTGCCGTAGCAGGCCTGCCTGTATGGGAGTGTGAGCATGGCTGCTGCTGGGGAAACGCCGGGGCCGGGGGAAGACGGAGAGGAGGGGGCGGAAGAAGAGAACATCCTCTATGACTTGCTGATCAACACCGAGTGGCCGCCAGAGACCGAGGTGCAGGTGAGGGTCCTTTCTTCCTTCTTCCCCTGCCGCCTTCGCCGTTTGCAGGCAGTGGTGGCTGCACAGCAAACCAGCCACGTAGTAGTAGAGAGGTCAGGTCGCAGGTCGTGAGTGCGTGTTAACTTCTAAAGGGTTGCACGTAGTACAGCTTCTTTGCTTTCTTGCAGAGGGTTGTGCTGCTGGGCAGATCTGGGTTTCAGCCTGCGATGTAGACTGTGAGCACCAACTTTCATTCTGAGGGCCCTCCGTCGTTCTGGGAGGCAACATAATGCATTTAAAAATATTGCTCTGCCTTCCCTCCCCGACCTGTGGCGCCGTAGTTAACCTGGAATTGGTTTCTGAATGTCTGTAAATCTATTCTGCTATTTCAGTGCTCAGTTTGGTCAACATACGTGGATACAATTGAATTGAATTCAATTCCATTTTTGTTTAAAAAATAAAAAAGGTTCTGTTACCTAACTTTGGCTGCAATCCTGTACACATTTACCTGGAAATCAGTCAGTCAGTCAACAGGTACTTATATACCGCTTTTCAACACGAAGTTCACAAAGCGGTTTACAGGCAAATAGTAATAAAGTTAAATGGTTCCCTGTCCCAAAAGGACTCACAATCTAAAAAAAGAAAAAAAAGGCAGCCCGCCAGCAACAGCCACCAAAAAGACTGCGCAGGGGTGATGAGGGACAATTAAATAAGATGGAAATAAGTTACATTATACTCAGTGGGACTTCTGAGTAGTTACTCATAGGATTTGTGGTCTCTCCCTTGTAACATCATGGCCAAATGGGCAGGTTAAGTCAAATGCCTCTCTTAATTAATGTGACCAAGCAACCTCTGGGGATTCACTACTTCAGTAGCCTGAGATGCTTTTGGTATATCTTCTGGAAAGCTAGGTTTGAGCCATGTGTTCTCTTTGCGCGAAGGCACGCGTGCACTCCATATGATCCATACTGGAAGGCATCAATTGTCTATATGTTTCTGTGGAAAATTGGGGGATGCATAGAAAATGGTAGTGAGGCCAGTAGGTGACATTTGATTCTAACCACCTCATCTTCTTGCTGTTCTATTAGGTTGAGTTACTGCCCAACAGTTACAGTATGTTTACACCTCATGTATACCTACATATATTAACCTTATTCTTTATTACGTCTCGTCACTAGTTCCATGGCAATTGTTACATGGCAGTTGTCATTTGGAATGTTGCCACATGAACTGATCCTCCTAGCTATTTGGATTTGTGGCCATTGGCACTTGGGTTTGTGCAATTTCTGTGTGTCTTGTGAGTGTCTAGCTTGCTAAATTGCTCATGTGCTGTTTAGCTTGGCCAAAAACAGTCATGCAACTGTGGGGAGAGAGTTAAAGCCCCCCCCCCACCAACATGTTGTGGTCCAGTTTCATGGAGCATTATGTGCTATTTAGTCAAAAATGCCAAATCATGCAGATTGACACTAAGCACATTTGAACCTGAAAATGCCCTTAAAATTGAGATCTGACTAGATTTTTAAGTCCTTGCTTAGATCAATAGAGAATTCAGAAAACACGTTCCCTTGGAAGGCTGATAAATAAAGGATTTGACTGGTACAAACTAATTCTGTTGTAATTGCAGCCAAGAGGCAACCGGAAACATGGTGCATCATTTATCATCTCAAGAGCGATTGCAGGTAAATACTCTGGCTTACTCTGATGGATTGTTTGGCCCTTGTGTGGCTGAAATGGGCGGGGTGTGAATCCCTTCAATTTGTTTATATAGCTTTTTAGCTGATATTGTTGTATACATAATGCGTTGGAGACCAAGTGCAACATGTATTGATAGCAATTATAGCAGCATTTCCCAAGCTGTGGGTCTGGACCCGATTATTGGTGGGTCATGAAACTGACAAGGTAATTGACAAAAAAGCACTGAATCAGATGGAAAATGAAACTGAGCTGCACTGCATGTTTACTTGTGAGTAGGTGAGTGTGCCTCAGTCCATTTTGAAGTGCAGGCTTGGCAGAATGCAACATGACCAGAACGGTCTTGTTCCGAATGTAGGTCTAAAAAACACTGAAGTCCCGCCCCCAAAAGCTGGCAAATGTATTGAGCCCTATGAAAAGTGGAAACTGAACCACAGGTGTGTTTATACAGGAGTGAGGAAATGGGCCTGGGCTCCTATTGAAGGTCAGGCAAAAGGGAATTCAAGGTCACCAGAATGGTTCTAGTCTGATGAACATGGAGCTCAACAAATGCTCCCGAAGGTGGTTCCCACCACCATAGCAAAAACGATAAAAACAAGCTTAAGGTGGGAAGGTGAAACTTTTTTTAAAAAGTCTCGTAAAGCTAAGTGGGTCCTGATAGTGTGCCATTTCTAAAAAGGTGGGTCCCAGTGCTAAAATTTTTGAGACCCACTGCATTATAGGATGCACACCCTATGGTGGCCCTTCTGTTTTTGAAAGATTATGGGCGGTTTGGGTGGTACTTTCTTTGTCCACCCTGCCCCTCCTGCATTTTTAATGATGTATGTGCTTGCAGTCCCTGGCCCTTCCCAGAACTCCTTAATTGAATTCTGATGATTTGCTATTTTTAGCTTGGTGCCAGTGGCCTTGCTTTGCATTGTTGTGGACCAGGCCTAATTATTGTTATTGATGAGCTGTGTTGTTCTTGGTCTTACTTCTGACTGGGGTTCTGGAACTTACCAGAGCACAATCCTAACCTGGAGTTAGGCCAGCAAAGTCTGGCAGGCACAAGGGACACGGTAAAGTATATTTGAACCACTCTCAGAAACAGAGTGGCCAACACACAATCCTTCCTGACTCTAAGAGTGGTCTAAATGTGCTTTACAGTGGCCATTGTGCCAGTCAAACATTACCAGCCAAACTGTGCCAGCCTAACTGCAGGTTAGGATTACACTCTCAGTGTGCCCTTTGTGCCCATTTCTGCATCTCAGCACTCTCTTCCTGGAATACAGTGCACAGAACTGGGTTTTAAGATTGCTTTATATAATGTCTCATGTTGGGAAAAGAGAAGTATTGTATCATAAATCTGAAAGAAGATGAATTTGCTGTGTTGAATCATAAATAAAAATACTATTGTATTATGTCAGAGATTAATGGTTGTATGGAATGACATGAGGAGAGAAGTCATTTTGTATTTACTTGAACAGTAGAATAGAGCTGAAATAGAATAGGAGAACTAAGTTGACAATTTCTGAGGCAGGACAGAAAGGTAGAAGATGAGAAAACTAATAAAAATATAAAATAAGTAACTTAGATGAGATCAAGGGAACAATAATGATGGCAAACGTAAGGCTCCATTTAATCTTAGAAGAGGTATACAGAATATAGTACAATTAGCCTCTTGTTTCATGTCTCATTTTTTTCCAGATCCAAACAGGCAGTTTTATGTTGATTGTGTATTTTCTTTTATAGGTCCTGTCTTATTTTTTGCTTCAGTATTTGGGGTACAGGTAAGTTGCGTTCTTAAGCAGAAACAAGCTAAAGTCCTGCCATAAGTTAGTTTAAAAGAGTGCATGACATGTTCTGAAGCATTGTGTTAACAAGCCTCTGGCTGCATAAAAACATAGATCTGATCCTAGGAGTTGCAGAAGGCCGGAAACACTGTTCTACAAATTAGGTATTCTACTATTTTAGGTATTTTAAAAGTGATATGTATGTTATATATTTACATAGTATTGTTGAGTATTGGGGCCCTATTTATGGTGGCCTGGTTTATTTAAAAACTAACTTCATGATCCTTGGTCCACCTGCCAGTTTAATTCCATCTGCAGTGCCTATCTTAACAGTCGTACACATTGGCTTTTCTCATTCTGATGCAAGCATGTTTGTCCTTCCAGTCCTGCAAAACTTTCTCTCCCTCCTGGACTTGTCCGGCTGGTCAGTAAACAGATCAACTGGCATTTAGTGCTTGCGAGGTAAGTGGTTTTGTTTTTTCTTTGGAAGTGGAGATCACTTGATACTGGTAAGATCATAAGAAGAGCCCTGCTGGATCAGGCCGAAGGCCCATCTAGTCCAGCTTCCTGATTGTTCTCATGTGCCAAAGAAGAATAGTTTCTTCTAATAGGATCTGTGTTTGTGTGTGTTAAACCAACTTTGTTGACTTGCACAGTGGAATTTTGTTTTCGTCAGATATAAAACAATGCAGGCCAGCAATAGCTTGTGCAGTGTCATTGGTGTGTTAGGGTTCCATTTCCTCACTCTGGGCTGGTACTATCTTTGTTTAGTACTTTGTTTGTTTACAGCCCCAAAGCAAAGGATGTCCTCTAGCCCTCCAAAGCCAGGCAAAAAGAGAGTCAGAACATAAGAAGAGCCTTGCTGGATCAGGCCAAAGGCCCATCTAGTCCAGCTTCCTGTATCTCACAGCGGACCACCAGATGCCCCAGGGAGGCATAAGACAACAAAATGCTTGCATCCTGTTGCCACTCCCTTGCACCCGATACCAGTAGCCCTCCACCTTTGTAAAGAGGTTGCACAATCCATCATTGCCTATAGCCCACGACGGACCTTTCCTCCAGAAATCTGTCCAATCCCCTCTTAAAGGCATCAAGACCAGATGCCATCACCACCTCCTGTGGCAAAGAGTTCCACAGATTAACTACCCGCTGGGTAAAAAAATACTTCCTTTTATCTGTTTTAACTCTCCCAACCCTCAGTTTTAGCGGATGCCCCCTGGTTCTGGTGTTTTGTGAGAGGGAAAAGAACATCCCTTTATCAACTCTATCCCTTCTGTGCATAATTTTGTATGTCTCAATCATGTCCCCCCTCAGGCGCCTTTTTTCTAGGCTGAAGAGCCCCAAACGCTGCAGTCTTTCTTCATAAGGGAGATGCCCCAGCCCCGTAATAATTTTTGTTGCTCTCTTCGGCCCCTTTTCCATCTCCACTATGTCCTTTTTGAGGTGTGGCGACCAGAACTGTACACAATATTCCAGGTGTGGCCTTAGCATCGATTTGTACAATGGCATGATAATATTGGCTGTTTTATTCTCAACCCCTTTTTTAATTACCCCAAGCATGGAATTGGCCATCTAAATTGCAATAGCATTCTCCATTCCCTGCCTAAAAAACATTGCTGTTGGCAATTGAATTCCAAATTGGATCGCTACAAAGATAAGTTTAAGTTTCTGAGCTGTTTGTCAAATTCAGTTACAACCAGAATGTGCTAACTACAGGAAGATGCCTTCTCTTAACATGCATATTTGGGTCTCCATTCTTTCACTGAGCTGACTCCATTTCTTCCAAAATTGTTTGTCCACCTCTTTATATCATTGCTTATACCACAACTTATGTCTGTCTTCAGGTTTAGATCATGGATTCCTCAAGCTCCCCCCACTCCCTTTGGCTTAGGCAGTGTTATTCTAGAAAGCACCATTTACTTCATGCAGATATAATCATATATGCCATTGTCACAATTTTATGTATATACTGAGCAGTTTTTGCAAGTTTGAGGGTACAATCCTAACCTGGAGTTAGGCCAGCAAAATTTGGCCAGCACAGGGGCCACCATAAAACTTATTTGGACCACTCTTGGAGTAAGGGAGGATGGCGTTCATCTGTGAGCTGGCCTCTCTGACTCCGAGAGTATTCCAAACGTCGGTGGCCCTTGTGCTGGCCGAACTTTGCTGGCCTAACTCCAGGTTAGGATTGCACTCTTTTTTTCCTAAATAAACCTTGTTGGGGTTGAAAGAACATCATGCAGAACCAGAAAGAGAGTCAAAATGCAATGACCTGGTTTTATGGTGGGATGTTCTCTGAGGTAACTGGATTGAGAGTATAAATTGGTTTAGAGTTTTCCATCACTAAACCTCTGTGAGCAAGGGTCTATTGAAACTTTCCATTTCCCTCAAGGTTTGAGCCATGACTAAGGGCAGTTAGGATTGACAAGACTATAGGGATGAACGTTGTGGATAACTTGTCAAATACGGTATTGTGTGTGTTTGTGGGGGTAATCCTCAAACCTATAAAGGAGGCATTTCTCAAGTTTCCCTTCTTCATTTCATGTTGAATGCTAATCTCCTTCCAGAAGGTTCTTAGAACATTGTGTGGGTTGCCATTTGTATGGCAAATGTATGGGATCTAAAGGATATTGTGTGCATGTACCAGGACTTCTCTAGTTTCTGCCACAACTCCTTGTACACCTGAGGAGTTTCATGAGAGTCAAAAGTATGAAGTGACTTTGGGGAGGCAACTGGTTGAGGGGAGGAGGATTCACAGTTAGGTTGTGCTTTGGTGGCAATGATTTCTGCTTATGCCAGGGTCTCTTTGGATCTTGGCCTAAATGTTAACGCTATTGGTAGGGGTGTGACTTTTTCCCCAAAATTTCTTGATTAGAATAGCAAATTGCAATGTTATGTGTTTTCATTCTACATTCTCATTCCAAGTCCTCACTTTAATTAATTTTAAATGCTTTAAAGGTGTGCTAGGTAGATGATACAGGTGATACAGTTTCAGTAGACACAGACATAGTATTTCTTATTGGAAAAGTAGTCTTATTTTAATTTCTGGAAAATATCTTAAACACCAAAATGTGATGTTTTGTGTTTTTATTCAGATATTTTAACTGCCAAAAAGCAGATTTCTACAAAAAAACAACACCCCACCTCTAGCTATTACTGGTGTGCAGGGAGGTGAAGGAAGTCTTAAAAAAAAAAAAGTTGACAAGAAATGTTTAGGCAGATGGGCATCCAGTAATAGAATAAATACTTGCCAGCTGTTGTTAATTGTTTTATACATGAAATATCAACTGGTAGTACTCGGTAATAAGGCTACTTCCTCATCTTGCGCATGGTAGTGGGCTACTTTGTGTTTTGGTGTACACACAAACAAAAAAATTGAACAGTGGGTTTGCAGTCACATACTACCACAAACCCTTGATTTAACAGACTTGAGAAACAGTAAATTATACGATTAATGAAGCAGAAAAACGTTTGTACATGCGTGTTTCCATATAGGTCAGTGCATTTGATTTAATTGACTTTTGGCATTAATGGACACCCTTGGTTCCCATTAGGCCATCAAATCAAGGGTTCACTGAACTTAATACATTGATTAGCATATTTGCAACTGTGTTGAGTTGTACATCTGGGTTTTCTCTGTAATCTATAATATTTTGAGGAGTGGGAGAGAGAGCAACCCTCCCCTAGTCTAAAAGAGAAAAAAAATCAACTTTTGCTTTTTTGAGTTGCTTTAGCAATTGGATTGCTTTAGCAATTTTAACTTTTGTAGGTTTTAATAAGCATTTTATTAAATGTTTTTGGCTCTAACCTGAAGTGCTGGGCAGCAAGATCTTGCACCTCACCTGCTAGGTCTCTTTGGATCACATTCTTTCTCTTTAATCTATGTCTGGATGACAGTTATTAGCACTACTTGGTGCAGACTGGCTGGTGACTCATAGTGGTTATTTTGCGATACAGTTCAGGTTTTTGTAGCTTACTAATGCTGTCTATTACTTACTTGCATGATGTCCTTGAGTGTGTATGTATTGGCTTTATTGGAAAACCTGCAAATATGAGCTACTATGTTGGGATTTTGACAAGACCTTTTTTCTTTTAGCAATGGAAAACTGTTAGCAGCCGTTCAAGACCAGTATATTGAAATAAGGTAAGGTAAATAGAAATATAATTGAATGCGTTTGCTACTGTATCATTTTTGTCGTAGCTGTCAGTTTGCCAAACTCATAAAATGCATTTGAGTTTTAGTCACAACAGTGCTCTCGCCAGTTGAGAGAAACTGAGTGTGAGTGTAAATTCCAGTGTTGTTCTCATATGTTCAACAGTGAAGCTTAAAACCCAAACCTTTAGTTTCAGTGTTCCCTTTATGTGGCGTGTCCACACGGTTCACCACTCTGGGAAGGAGAATTCCATACAGCATGGAGCTCTGTGTTCCTAGAAGTCTGACAATGTTTTATGATGTTATTGCTGTGCATATAGAAATGCTGCATGGCTTGGGTGTGGGGGCCGAAGGGGTCTTTGCACTGGTGCAGACCCCTTAAAAGATTGGTTAGTTCAATCAGAGACCTGTGCTTTTCGTTCTGCTAGGCAGTGAAGTTACAGCCCCCAAGTGTCACTGTGGCCAGCCACGCCTGCCCAGAAGGCCGCATGCACATAAAACCAAACTGCGTATTGATTCATTGCCTGGCAGAGTTGTTTGAGGTTATGAGCCCATTCTGTAAAGTGGTCCCTAGTTTTTGTGGTAACAAAGCAGCTTCACTGGTTATATGTTTATATAAAAATATACGGTAATTCACTTAGTGTACACCAGTTAGTATCCTGCAGTAAGTATGCAGTTCTTCGGGCATGGGAATCTCAGAACATTCTGCTCAGTGCTTCAGCCTTCTTATGGACCTATGCCTCTTGAGCAGTCTCTGTGTTACCCATTAGTTAATACAGTAGCCTAGAACACCTGCACTATTGCTTTGTGGCATGCAGGAATTAGGCTGGATGTTCCTGTTAAGGCAAATCCACAGTGCAAACAAGCCTTTTTTTTTTTAGCCTCTCCCTCCATTTTGTGTTCAAAACTCTTCATTTTCTCTACCCCCAGTTTGATCTCCTTATCCATGTTGCTCACTTAGGTTTTGCATGGTATATTAAGAGAGAGCCTGTTTACCTGAATTCGCAAGAGTTTGTTTGAGGCAATTCAACTTTATGCAGCATGCAAAAGTTATGTGTGAATTTCACTTCTTAAACTGACAATATTCAACAGAGCCGTGACTTGTGACAAGCAGGTATTGCATACACTGATGCCTAAAATTCAAATGTTGCAGGTCTGCAAAGGATGAGTTTGGATCTGTTATTGGGAAATGTCAAGGTATGTAGCTTTTCGTTTGTTCTGAACACTTGGGCTGATTGGAATTATAAATATGTAATGATGTGCAGGCTGTCATTAAGTGATGTATTATGGTTGCCATTTGAAGGCGATTTTAATTCTTCTAAGCGGTCACTTATATGTGACAAGCTATTTGTGTGAATTAGTTCATCTTATGGTTGATTTTTTTTTCCCCAGCAAGCCAGCTCAAAGATGTGAAAATAAAAGTTTATGCTGATGAGGACAAAATCTTCCCCATTGTATTATGCATGATTGACTTTTCATGTGGCTATAACTTGGGGCCTCTGTTTGAGTTGGTTTTAAGAAGTATTTTAATCCTGGCTATGGGAACATTCAAAATGCCATGCTATTGATATAGCTATTTCAAGAGAGAAGTCCTTTAATGCTGTCCTCCTTAATAGTGCAGTGTCAAATCTGTTTGTTCATGTTCCACTGTGTTGCGAGATAACAATTAATAGAATTGCATCCCAAGTCAAAGTTGCCCGTTGTAAGTTGATACGAAGCATAAACCAGTAGGTTAGCTTGTGGTGTTCAGTGTCAACCCAGATGTGTCAACCAGATGTGTCAAAATAATGGAAGGGAGCAGGGCTATTGGGGGTTGTGAAATACTTGAAAACTCATGGGCCAACACAGGGAAGCCAAAGCCCTTACTTTGCTAGTTGTTCCATTGTCCAGAAGTGTTGCCAATCAAAGTTAGTAAGTATAAGTATAGAATTGATCTCTCTCCTAGTGAAAGTCTTATATTAAGATTATTGTTGGAGGCCTATTCCAGGTTTCCCACCTTCAGCTGTGAGGTGGGTTGTGACAGGGCAGTGGCATCCCTACAGAGGTTGGGGGTGGGCCATATTGGGCGACACCCTGGCGTGTGTGCAGGATCACTAGTGGCCAACATTGTGGAAACCTTTTGAAAAATCTGAATCTATGAATCATAACATGGCATAAATCTATATATCGTTAGAAAGGTGATTTAATGAAAACAAACATGTAATGAAACTGCTGAATTACCTGTATTATGTCGAACATTACAACCAAATACTAGCTGCCTTGTATAACAAAAAATGGATTTCCTTAACTCAGAACTGACCACTGAGACTGATTGTTCGGAGAGCCAATAAGGAGGTGGTATGACATAGCATGGAACCAGTAAGGTGTTGGTATGAGTCAGCTCTCATTTCCATGGAGCTAATACTAGAACTCCTATTCAATTGTCTGAATGTCATCAAATTTGCTACCATTTTTTGTTGGTTACTGATTAACTGAGTGAATAATTACTTTTTTGTTGTCGTTGGTTGTAACATTTATGAGGAGGTTCATGTGTGTGACACAAAGAGTTACGTCCAGGTGAAACCAACCCTAGGGATGCCATTGAACTGGGGATAGGCCTTTTTGGTTCTGGCACGCTGGCTTTGAAATGTTCTTCCGAGCGAAGACTGCTTGGCTTTGTTAATTGCCTTGGTGCTATCTAAACACATCCTTATTTGCCTAGTACAGGATAGGGTGTTACACTCATTTCATGCAGTGGGCCGAATAGCATTCATGGTGCCTCCTGGAGGCTGGAGATGACATCATTAAGCGGGTGATGACCAGAAATAAGCACTTTTTCTCACTTAAGAGCTCATTAGCTGCATGTGACAGAAGTAAAGAGAAAATACATGAATCTTGATCATATTTTCAAGATATGAGAGAGGCCTGTTATCACACGGGCTGCACTTTCAGCAGCACCACTTCTGATGTATCTGCAGCTCAGCAGCTGCTGGTGGTGCTGGGAGAGCCCAACTACCATACAAGCCAAACAAAGAGCCGCTGTGTCCTTATGTTCAACACGCCTGGCCTAGTTCTTTTTATGCTGCAATACTGTACTCACTTGTCAACTCACAGTGGGGTATATTTCAGATCAGTCATGTATAGCAGCGGTCTCCAGCCTGCGCCGGATCCGGTGACTGCTGTTTCCCTCAGCCAGGTGACCAGTGCTTACTGTTCCGCTGGGGAGCACTGGGACAGCCGCAACTACAGTCCCTAAATGGTGCTGTGGCCAGCCACTTCTAGGCTCTGTCATCCCAGCAGATGGTGTTCTGGGCAGGCACAGCTGGCTGGCCGTGGTGACACTTGGGGCTGTAGTCGCGGCTATCCCAATGCTCCCTGGTGCAGAGGTGAGCGCCTGTCATGTCAAGGAGGCTTTTAGGTGCTGCAGCGGTCTCCACTTCGTAGACCACTGGCGTATAGGATTGCACTGTTGGTTTTTTTTTTTACTTTGCATTTCTGCTCTTCTGCTGGCTTTTAATAAGCAAATACTTTTTTATAAGTTGTACTGGCCTCACTGGAAGCCTTCAGACTTAAGAGCAGGATATAAAATTGTGTAATAAAATAATGCTGGGGGAGAGAGAGCATGTGGACCTTGAAGCCCACTCCTAGTTGCTTAACTTTATGGATTAGAATTTACATTAAAGTTGCATTGGCCCATAAAAGCTTTGTCTCCTTAATAACTGCACAACAGACTAGAATTGAGCAGGCGTAGCTCTCATGGGTACGGACAAGCAACAAGAAAAGCTGCACCTGTTGGAGTGAATACCTATGATGCTGCGGTTAGAAAGAGAACCTCTGTCAAGAAAAGATGGCAATTCTACCTATTTAATGAAAGCAGTGTTAAAATGTCTGTAATTAACACAGCTTTCCCCCCTGCCTCATCTTATGTAGTTCCAAAGGACCCCAACCCTCAGTGGAGACGTGTGGCGTGGAGTCACGATTGCACTTTGCTTGCCTATGGCGAAAGCACAGGAACCGTGAGACTGTTTGACTTGGTTGGCAGTGAACTCTTGGTCATTTCATCGGTATTTACTTTTATTTTCCGTATTTTACAAGTCCAATTTGCATGCAAATGAAAGCCTCTTAACCATTATGGTTTTAATATTATGCACTTCTATGGAGAGTTTACATTGGGAACACTTCTAGCTTGTTTTGTTGAATAGTTGTTTTGCATTTTTATTGGTTAAATTTGCATTCAGTGTTTAGCATAGCAGTTAAACAACGTAAACTAATTTTATTTGTATCAACAAATCTGCTCTTAGGCCAGAATTGCTGCTTTCCCTCTCTTGAAATTGTAGTTCCAAAGAGGAGGCATCTGAACCAGTAGGTTGGTGGTGGAAGAAATATCTTTTTGTGATTGTACTTGCCTGAAAGTTCACAAAAAGACAATTTCCGAACTTCTATACCTCTTTGGAAAAGCTTCCTGCTGTTAACTTGCTATATGTAAAGTGACAGATACAGTTCTGAACAAATATTTGTGTGATGATTAGTTAGCTTTATTGTCATCTTGCTCTAGTGAAATCCAGGTTGGCCTTAAGCCAATGTGACCAATGTCATCACATTGGGCCCTGTGCTTCAGGGGCCTCGCACTAGCCTGCTGCTGCAGCTGGGATCTCTAGGGGCTGTAAGTCAGTGGGGCAAGGAGAGCAGCTTTACCTTGGGCCCTTCTACTCTGAACAGCCCAAAAATGGGCCACCTGGAAGCAGTTGGCAGTGATGTTATTGTATCACCACCAACTATTTCCACGTGCCATGCTTTGCACATGGTACCAACAGCGCTTTTCTTGGCGAGTGGGGGGGGGGGTGCCCCTGCAGGAATGTGCCGCATTGGGCCCTGCCACTTCTAAAGCCGGGCCTGGTGAAATCCTTTTAACTTGGAAGCACTCCAGGATAAGCGGTCTCTGGGTAATATTGTTATGGCCGTCAGCTTTTTTAAATGACCATTTAGTTGTCGCACATGTTGCTGATTGGAAGTAATATGCTACCCTGTTTCCCACAAAGTAAGACCAGGTCTTATTAATTTTTGCTACAAAAGATGCATTAGTGCTTATTTTCAGGGAATGTCTTATTTTTTAATGTACAAAAATCTACATTATTCAGATACAGTCATGTTATCTTCTGGAACATCATCATAAATCTCCAAACCCTGTATTCCTGCTTGAATTTCTTGCAATTCCATTTCCTATAGAACCATTGGCCCCAATCTCTCATGTCCAGCAATAAAGCTCTCCTTAAATGAGCACTTCTTGTCCATGTAGCCTGCTTGTAGTGCTTTGGCAACACAGCTGTTGGTGATTTTTATCCCCGCTACATCCTCCCTCCGCCTCTGTGAACGTGCTACGTAAATGCGTCCATCTGGCTGACGATCCTAACTGGGGCTTATTTTTGGGGTAGGGCTTATATTATGAGCATCCTGAGAAATCATTCTAGGGCTTATTTTCTGGTTAGGTCTTATTTTTGGGGAAGCAGTGTTTATTTGTTGAGCTAACTTTTTCATAATGTTTTCTGTTAAAAAAAGATGAGGGTGACATTGGGCATTGCTCAGGTTAAGCAGTGGGCCTGTCTCCATCTCCAGACCCACTCCTGTCTAGTGCTGATGTAGCCCCAAGGTAAGGGAATGAATATCCCCCTCACCGCAAAATGCAGTGCACACCTGGTTGGCACACCTGCATCAGTGCTGGAAAGTTGGGTAGCATTGGGTCCTCAGCCAGATTCACTACCAGTGAGGGCAGTAACTCCCAAGGCTCCATGAAGGTGTGGGTAGGGATGCTATGGGAAGAGGTATTGATACAGGGGGCCCTACGGAAAACCCTACAACCTGGCACCAACACTACAAAAATTTTCTAGATCTTAAAATTTGTGTCTGGTATTTTTTAAAAATTCCTCTTTTAAAGGACTCCTGACTTTTGTTAACTCTATTTTGTCTTGGTACAGGGTACTAGCATTCCAGGAGACTTGACATATGCTATAGCAGGACTGATCTTTCTGGAATACAAAGCAAGTGCTCAGTGGTCAGCTGAACTGCTTGTCATAAATTACCGGGGTGAACTAAAAAGCTATCTCGTGAGGTAAATACGATGGTTGATGCTGTGCCCACCATGAGTAAACTGGGGATCGACTTTAAGCACGATAAAACTCTTTTGAACTCTTTTTGATCTAGTGTCGGCACTAATCAGAGCTTCCAAGAGAGCCATAGTTTCAACTTCAGTAGCCATTACATCCACGAAATCACTGCAGTTCTCTATCATCCTGCTCACCGGTAAGCTCATTTAGTGTCAAGAATTTTTGTATTGAGTAATGCCTATCATACAGTATGTGTTTTGCAACAAGTTCTCGGAATGTCTGACTTCTCCTGAATTAGAAATGACTGATTGATAGAAGGATCAATCAGAAGAATTCTGTGATATTTTCAGGAACAGGTGAAATTTGGTTCCCTTTTGATTGGGTTTGCACAGTCGGTCGTAGTTGTCTTTCCTCTAGTCACCAAAAGACAGCTTCTAACTTAGTGGAAGGAGAAAGGGGCCCTAAAAAGGGGTTCCTCTGTGCAAGGCCTTAGGCATAAGAATATGTATATACAGGTGTGCCCCGGTATCATGGTTTCAGTTATCCATGGAGACCATGGATGCTGGGATGCCTATATGAGAACCTTAAATCTTTTTTTACCTTGTTCCAGCAAAACCACTGATGTTCCCGTATCTTTAAAAAGGCATCTCCAGTATCCATGGTTTCAGGTATCCACAGTGGGGTCCGGAACAGAACCCTAGCGGATACTGGAGCATGCATGTACTTTTAACAAAGTAGTTTACAAGTTAAATAAACCAATGAATGGTTCCCTGTCCCCAAAGGGATCACAATCCAAAAAAGATGCGGAAGAAACGCCAGCATCAGCCACTGGAAAAAGATGCCATGCTGGGGTAAAGATGGAAAGTTGCTCTCCCCCACTGGCTGTAAGAGGGCACCGCTTTAAAAGATGCCTATTTGCCCAGTTAGAAGGCAGTGAGTCACCCACTATAGCTCACAGCTTGGTATAGCCTGTGTCATTCACCACTTCTCTCCCACTGTGATGCAACCCCCAATTCAATATTGCTCTGCTCTGTGAGAAATCTTCTACAGCCATTTGTGAAATAGTTCACAGTAGTAACAGCACAATCCCAAGTGTGTTAAGTCAGAAGTAAGCAGAATTGAATTAAGTGGGCATTACTCCCAGGTAAATGTGTATAGGACTGCAGCCTAAGCCATTTTTCCCCCTCATTTTTGTTTGAGTCCAAGTTTTTGTATTGGAGGTCTATTGGAGGAAGAGTATATTTGAAGCCAGTTCATAATTTTGAATATCACTATACTGATGGGGGAAAAAAATTTTCCCTCTTCAATTGCAACTTTTGCAAGCACAGGATAAGCCAAACGAGAGAGCATGATGGATTGGTCTCTGTACATTTGCAAGTACAGTAACCCATTTGAATAACGTCATTGTGTTTCTGTCAGCCCCGAAACGTATTTGTTTTTAAGCCTGGCTTGGCTTCGGATTTGGAATGTTGCTCATTGCTCAGACAGAACCGCCAGACTTTGATAACCAAAGCTTTCTGTTCGCCTCCTTTTTTCCTAATATGTCAGGCTGAGATAGTGGGTATGAAAGACAGGCTAATCTGCTGCTTTATGACTGTACCGCTTAGGGGCGGGACCCAAGTTCTGTGTTTCACAGTTTCTTTTGTTTCCCTTCCTGTCTTGGATATTTGCATTCACGTTACGGATCTCCCCTTCCTGTTCAAGGCTGTCTATCCCCATAGACTTCTTTGCTGATGGGAGCTGACAGCAAATTGACGGCTTTATCCCTTTTCTGAGGGAGTACAGATAATTTCCTGCAGAACGATATTGTTGATATTCTGTCGAATGGAAGTGTGTTGCTATAATTGTTACAGCCTCCAGAGAGGAACTCTACTGACCCAACTCGGTGTAAAAAGGAATGCTATCAACTCCCAATTGTCTGGATTTTGTCCTGATTGCGCACACGCTTGGAATATCAGTTTTTAATTATGCTAATCTAGCCATATAATATCTGTAAAGTTGACTTGTGGGGTTCTTTCCCACTCGCGCGGTGCACCAAGGAATGGAGCTTACAGTGCTGCTAGCAAGTGAGTGGTTGCTGTAGATGGGGGCACATGAACTTTGGGTATTCTCCTTGCAAAGCACGTGCTTCGTGTCTGAACTATGTGTTGTATGGGGTGGAGATAACAGGACAGTGCTGAGAGAGGGTTATCCCTGCCCCTTGTTGCAGACATAGGATTCATTCAGAAGAGGTAAGTTTAGCCTGATGTTCTTGAGTGGAGTTCCTTTTGCTTTTTCTGTGTAAGAATGGTTATCTTGCTTTCAGTGAGGGTAGAACTCATCTAGTGCCTCTGTTGACGAGGAGCTCATGGTGTGGGTTCAGAACATCCTTCTGCAGAGTTTGAAGGGTCCTCGCCTCTTTGGGGACAGTGACATGGTCTCTGTACGATAAAGCCCTCCTTCAAAATGGCACCTGTCAAAATGACAAGGTATTTCACTAATAAAATGTATCCTATTATAAAATATGGAACCAGACATGGGTAAAAAAGTATTTCCTTTTATCTGTTTTAACTCTCCCAACACTCAGTTTTAGCGGATGTCCCCTGGTTCTGGTATTGTGAGAGGAAAAGAACATCCCCCTCTCTCCCTCCTGTGCATAATTTTATATGTCTCAATCATGTCCCCCCTCAGGCGCCTTTTTTCAGACAGAACAGCCCCAAACGCTGCAGGCTTTCTTCATAAGGGAAGTGCCCCGTACCAGCCCTGTAATAATTTTTGTCGCTCTCTTCTGCACCTTTGCACTTTAATCTTTTAAAAGATTATCCACCAGCCTTGGGGCCAATTTAACTGCAAAACTAAACATCTGAGTAAGTGCATAGGAGTTTGGCTTCCCCTCCAAAGCACTTTTTGTCTTTCTTGTCTAGCTAAAGATCTGAATCTGTGGTAAATCTTGTGGGACTCTGTTACTATTGTTGACTGTGTTAGGATATATTCCTCTGTCTATTGGGTGATTAGATAAGAAGACATAAAACAAAGCTTGAGGGCTTAAGTTGTGGTTTATTTCTTTGCTACTCGGGACTGTTCCCTGCGGAAGGGTGATCAATTTTCTAGATGATAGGTTGATTAGTGTGGTTTCAGAAGTGTTGGTAAGTCCAAACTAGAGAATCCATTAGACAGTCTATCTATCTAGACTGGATTACTCTAGGCCAGGGGTGTCTAGTAAGGCCTGTGGAAGCTCTTTATCTGGTGTAATTTGACTCTCCCAGTGCTGCCCTTTCAGCAGTTCTGCTTCTGTTGTGGGCTTCTGCTTCCCTCCTGTGGGAGGGATAGATGGAAGGAGTCCATGTGAGGATCACGGTGGGGAAGGGGTAGATCCAGTGATGGCATGCTGGTGGAACGGGCCGGTACACTGTACCGCTTCCTCTGGAGGGGCTGGCAGCAAAGGGCGCCATTGCGCGGCAGAAGCCATGCGTCTTTGCACCCTCCCGCCAGCCCCTGCACTTGGTTTGCTCCGAAATGGAGCGATTCCGGGCGCAGGGAGCCGTGGCCGGGCTCCGCCATCGGGGCGGAGAGCTGCCAATCATCTGGGCGCTTCTGTTCTTGGCGCGCCCAGATGACATCACTGGGTAGATTAAGAGGGGTGAGAGAGATCCTGCCAAAAGCACTGAGAGAACCCAGTTATCACATGCCTTTCAGCATCTGCTGAAAGCCATGAACAGCCATGAATGCTGTTCAGCCCATTATATGAAACAAGTTTGATATCTCTGCTATGGACTATAGGGAGGTATCTGCCCCAAAAGAAAGTCATGAATGTATGCGAGTGCGTGTATACATGACTTTAAATTGCAGCCTTTAATATGTATAAGAAAAGTGTTGTATAATACAGTATGTATAAGAATTTATGTTGGAGACTGCAGTGAAATACAAATCCGAAAATAGCCGGTTCTGCTTGACTCGGCAGAACAGCTCATAGCTTAATAAGGATCTATGATCCTTGTAGTTGAGGAATTTGATGATTCAAATGGGGAAGGAATATGGGAAGGATGGAGGGGAAATGGAGTCAAATGAATTGATAGCTACCATAGGCTGGGTAGGAATTCAAATTTCTTGTTTATTCAGATATATTTATCAAGTTGTGAAAACTAGTGATATGAGTGTTTATGTTGTGTTTGTCTTCTACAGTTCAGTAAGGAGAATACAACTCAAATAATATTTCTAGTGTAAAGTTTTGATTCTTTTGTGGGAGTTGGAAAGGGGAAGGCATACATATATATGTACTATTTTTTTCCCCATTGACTCAGCTAAGGCTTGCAGAAATCTTGGCGTATCTGGATTATTAATGGCCTCAGGTTACCTGTTAACTTTTCAGAAATTCTTTATTGGGTCTCTTGTCCAGTTCTTAAAAAAAGTTAAGCATTTGATGAGATGAGTTCCATACCTTTTTCTTTTTCTCCTCAGTGGAACTTTAAGCCTCTTTTGATAGCAGTGCCTCTCTTCGTCTTTAAGCTTTCAGAACTGTGCTGCACTTTGCCAGCTCTGCAAAGAGTTGTTCGGAATTTGAAGTGTGTCCTGTAATTATACGTATGCATTCTGTAGTTGCGTGAGAATTGCTGTTTTTTTGTGTGCTTCTAACTTGATATGGCAGCTTTACTCTTCGTTGTCATGAAATTTCATCCAGCCTGAGGAGAGCTGTGTAAATTATAAAATCGTGTTGGGCGGTATATGGCAGTGTTGTCAAAGCAGGTGTGTAGACCTTGGCCTTCTTCTCTCCTGAATTTGTTCTCCCTCTTTGGTCTCTTCGGGCAGTCCTCTCTTTTTGGAATGTGCAGAATCCTCCCACATGGGTGCATTTATGCTGCCTGCTAGTGCCACTGCCTATGAGTTGGGGCATTAATCCTATACTGGCGTTGGAGAACAAGAAAGACTGCCTGCTAAAGCCAGCCAGGGAAGGAGGAGACAGGTGGGAATGAAGGCAGGTCCAATACATTCTCACAGCGTAGTGCTGCTTACCTGGTCCACTGCCTCTGCCTAGAATGTTGCAAATATGCCATAAAATGTGTTTGTGAGGATTCTAGTGTAAGCAGTGCTGGCAGGAAGGCCTGTGCTATCCTACCAATGCTGCATCCAATGACTTGGCCGCCGGTGGAGATTAGTAGTGCACCGAATAGTGCAGGGGCTGGGAGAGGGTGGCAGGAGGAAGTGCCACAGGCCAGGAGGACATTTTTTGGGTGGGGGGACAGGGCAGGCCTGGGATCAGCCTCCACCATATCCTGTCATCCTTCCTAGGCCCAGTAGCCCTGTACAAGGGTACTTGAACTTGTGCCAACTGAATAGCACAGATCCAAGTAGTCCCATTGGGCAGGTTGGAGTGTTACTTGAGTAAGGGAAAAAAATATTCCCTTGCCCTGAGGAGACCTTTAGCCTGCTCCTCATGAGCACGGGATACAATGGATGCCATGTGGAGGCCCTGGTGGGCATGTGCTAGTTAGGATTTGGCTCCCCTCGGCCTCTCTGCAGCTGGTTAATATTGATAGCTAAGTGTCCTGAGGGGAAGGCCACGTCCTGAGATGAAGGAAGCCATGAAGGTGCCCAGGCAAGAGTGAATTTATAATATTGTCTTCTGTAGAGACCAGCACTGACCAGAGAGTTTTATTGTTGTATTCAGTGTATTGTATTTTTTAAGATGTAAGCTGCCTTGGGGATCAGAATTAAAAAGGGCTGTGAATGCCTAGATAAACAGATAAATTGCTCTTTGGGTGGCTGTGATGCAAAGTCTCTGTTGCTGGAACGACGGCATCTCTGGACCATGTGCTGCCGGATCTTCTTTGTTCCTGGAATATTATCAGTTTCCTGCCTCTTGCTGTTTTGTGCTCTTCCAGGGGATCTGCCCTACAGATTGAGAAGCCATGGTATCTGCAAAGACTCCAGATTTCCTGGGAAAAAAAAAGATTTGTGCTGCGTGAGGCTTACTGAAAGGTAGCACTTGTCAAAGCTAGCGGTTCCGCAGCTGCCATTGCTTCTAATAGGAATCAGTTCACTGTGTGTGTTGTAGATTTTTCCCTATGGCTATGGTGTTCAGCCTTGGCTAGTGCTTAAATTTATTGCATGAAAACACTGCAACAGTTTATGGCTGATCATTCTAGGCAGCCTGCAAGAGACAGAATGGATAATTCTGGAAGAGACTAGAACTTCTGTCATGAACAGAAAGAGTTGGCGCGGAGCTTTTTTTTGGAAGGCAGAGTGTCTTCATCAGAGACTTGTTTATGGCAGTTCGGGGACTGCTACGAGGAACAGCAGCATGAAAGGTCCCCCGTATAAACCTTTGCACATCGTGCTATGGAATCTGACCCACAATGTTTGAAGTGTCTTTGGTGTTCTGTGTCTGGTGTTAGATTTTTGACTCATTCAGTCATGCGTGTCTTTTTTAGTTTGAACTCGCCAAGTGAAGAGTGTGCCTGCGAAACCATGGGTTTAACCTTCCATGCAAGCTGTCTTGTGCAAAATGGATTGACTTGAGATCTAATTTTTTCCAGTTTTTGTGTTAGATTTTCCTAAATAAAAGTGTGCATTGGCTGCAGTAGCCATAAAATCATACTGATTTGTTGGTACTTCATTCTGACAACCAGAAGTTGCAGCTCATTGCTGTCTTTGCATTTGCCACAATTTTTTTCTTACTTGGAGATTCAGGGCTCAATCCTAAGGCCTCTGGTGCCGACAGTACGCTTGTACTGTTGACTAAAAGTATCACAAAAGGGCTTTAAAGCATGTTTGTGACACCGTGGGAGGAGGGAACTCTGGTACAGGGCCGGTGCTAGTTAGTGCCCAGCCTCAGCATCGAGTGGGCTGGCAGAGCTCCAGCAGTGCTGGCGACTGGTAAGTGAAGTTGGGGCAGGGGCAGAGGGAGGATTGGGCATGTGCTTCCACCACCAGATCCTATGCCCTGCTTTGGGTCTGCTAGCCCGCCATGAGGCTGCTAGTCTCTCTTCTGGCTAAATAGCTGGCAGAGATTCATGGAGTCCCATTGTGAGGGCTGGGGGCTTTCCTTGGGGAAGGGGACAAACATCCCTTTCCCCCATGAAGACATCAGCAGCTGTTGTGGATCCCATTGGATGCATCAGTAACCATTTTGCTGTTGCTGCTCCTACGGGACCTGGGCAGCTTGGGATTGGGCTATCAGTTTTAATAAGGCAATACCTTTTGTTACGTGTTGTACAATTCTGCATTCCAAACAAGAATGCATTTCTTCTTATGCATTCTTCCAATATGGTAACTGGAACTCCCTAAGCTAAGCGGACTTCTTTACATTGACTATGATCAACAGTGTATTGGTTATTTGACCGCTACACTTAAGAATGACTTGGGGAAAACATTCATTTGTTGATTGGGGGAAAAATGGGCATTGATATTTTAGTCACTTAAGTTGTGTCCGACCCTTCGTGACCCCAGGGACCACAGCATGCCTGTCCTCCCTGCCCTCCACTAGCTTCCAGAGTTCGCCCAATTCATGTTCATTGCTTCAGTGACACTCTCTAACCATCTCATCCTCTGCCGCCCCCTTCTCCTTTTGCCTTCAGTCTTTCCCAGCATGAGAGTTTTTTTCTACAGAGTCCTCTCTTCTCATGAGGTGGCCAAAGTATTTGAGCTTCAATATTTGTTCTTCCAGGGAGAATCAAGTTTGACTTCCTGTAGGATTGCCCGATTGGATCTCCTTGCAGTCCAGGGGACTCTCAAGGGTCTTCTCCAACACCATAATTCAAAAGTATCTATTCTTTGGTGCTCCACCTTCCTTATGGTCCAGCTCTCACAGCTATACATGACTATTGGGAAAACCATAGCTTTGACTATACAAACTTTTATTGGCAGGGTGATGTCTCGGCTTTTGATTAAGTTGTCTAGGTCCGCCATAGCGTTCCTCCCAAGAAGCAAACATTTTTTAATTTCATGGCTGTAGTCACCATCTGCCATGATCTTGGAGCCCAGGAAAACAAAGTCACTGCTTCCATTTCTTCCCCTTCTATTTGCCAGGAAGTGATGGGAGTGGTTGCCATGATCTTAGATTTATTTAACGTTGAGCTTTAAGCCAATTTTGGCACTTTCCTCTTTTACCCTCATCCAGAGGTTCTTTAGGTCTTCCTCACTTTCTGCCATTAGAGTGGTATCATCTGCGTATCTGAGATTATTTCTCCCAGCAATCTTGATTCCAGCCTGTGAATCATCCAGCCCAGCCTTTCTCATGATGTACTCTGCATATACGTTGAATAAGCAGGGTGACAGTATACAGCCTTGTCATACTCGTTTTCCAATTTGAAACCAATCGGTTGCTCCATGTCCAGTTCTAACTGTTGCTTCCTGACCTGCATACAGGTTTCTCAGAAGTCAGATAAGGTGGTCATTTAGCCACTAGGTGGCAATATTTTGCTAACTGAAATGAAAGATGAATAATCTAGCCTTTCATCTTTTTACTTGGGTAGCTTGTTTATTGAATGCCATTTTTTCCTGCTGAATGTTTTTTTTTTCTAAATTGAAGATGAGTTCTGAGAAAAAAAAATAACAGGTAATTACTTTGAAAAATCGCCTGCGAGGTGAATTAGATGCTTAAAAGTAAACTTGGTAATTTCTTCTCTTCTCCCTTCTCCAAGCAGCAGCTTTTGTATCTTTAAAAGTAAATGTGTAATGGGATTTGTTATGTCTAAGTGACAGAGTTATTAAGTGTAGTATAAATAATTTGGTGTGTGTCAAATTACCATAGGTGGGAAGCATTGAAGGTTCTTTTTCAAAAGGAGAATTGCTCATTGCTACAAAGGAGGAGAATGTCAAAACTAAATTTGGCGTAATCCTCTTGTGACAGACTTTTGATTATCGGTGGCTGTGAAATGGAGGAAGATGGAGCTGGAGAGTCTAAAGCAAGCAGTTGTGGCCTATCAGCGTGGAGAGTTCTTTCGGGGTCACCCTATTATAAGCAGGTTACCAGTTATGAAGATGATATTGGGACAGTAAGTAACATTTGAATGCACGTTCATTGTTATATGAAGTATGCATGCACACATTTTAAAGTGTCCCCCAATCCACTGCTGTTCAGTCATTTCATGTCTTAGGTTGACATGTCTGCCTCTTGTACCTGTATTGTAAATAGTTTGCCCTCCTCCAATGATATTTTTCCCTTTGTTTATTTTATTGTTTCATTATTTTTAATGTACTATAGTCCCCCCCCCTTAATAATTATAAGCTGTCTTGGACATCTGCTTTGGCAGAGGAATGGCAGGGCAGAAATCTCTTAAATATTTGTTTTATCAAATGTTTCATGCACCTGAGTTCCACTGATACACAGTATGATTAGATATATGGTGTGGTCATTTGTGATTATGAGCCACAACTAGAAAAGTCAACACATCCTCTCGTGGTTTGTTGATTGGCGAAAATCATCCCTCCCCTTTGCGTACCCAAACTTGTTCAAGTGGAAGAATACAACCTGCTGTTCTCATATGTCTTGCTCTCTTGTCCCCCATTCCTGCTCCTGAAGAATGACATTTGGCCTGTGTAGCGCAAGTCCTAGTCACCACCCCAGGTGAAACAGTTTAAGGACTTGTACCCTGTGCAGGGTCTGATCTGCACAGGTCTAGTCAGAAAGCATATTTATTTATATACCGCCTTTCCTTGGACATACGAAAGGCGGTATATAAATCTTTTAAATAAATACAGCAGGCACATTTGGTTCTGGTCTTGTGTAAACATTGCCTTAAGTCTGATGTACGCTATGGTGACTCTACACAGGACAAAATGCTTTGATGCTTGCCTAGTTTCTATTACACCTGTTCAGGAAAAAAAGACCACATAAAGACCTTTTCAAAAAGCCTCTACAAAATATTAGGACTGCCTTCAGCATAAAGGGAATCCAACTGGGAAATAGCATTAAAAGCCCTCCTCAAAATACCCTTGCTGTTTGGGCTTGCCACGTGAATGGAAACTTGGGCCTTTGCTCTTTACTTTGGCTTTCATTTGCTCTTTGTTGGCCCTGTGTCTTGTAGAGCAACATTACTGCCTTTTTTGTTCCTTCCATGGTTTGTGTTGGCTTTCGAGAGAAAAGAATTACGAGCGCTTTTAATATGGTTTGTTTTTTATTAGGCCAAGAGAAGATCATTGCTCAAGTTTGTGAATCTCAAACTTTACAGCAGACAAGGGAGGGAGCAGGTAATGAAGGGGTGTGCATGTGGGTATGATTACTACATCACAAGCAGCTTCAGTTCTATGGAGCATCCTATGGTAGTCTGTCGGGGGGAATTCAAACTGTGCTACCTCCAGGTTCACAGGCAGTGTGCATCTGAAAACTATATGCAGAGGAGCAGTGGTGGGAGTGGGGGTGCCTTCAACTTCCTGCTTGTAGGCTACTGTTTGTTGTTTCTCTTTGTTTCCTTTCATTCAAGACATGTAAGAGACACACCCCTTTTAATTCAACAATGCAGTCAGTCCCCTCCTTAATTGATCCATTTAACTGAGCACTCCAAATCTGAACTCAACTTGTTTAGTCCTTAAATTTAAATTGCGTTTTTTTTTAACTTCTCCAGAATGCAAATGAAGCTTTCTGGTTCCAAACCCAACGTTTTTGCTATCTTGTGGCCATGGCCGTCTCCCTAGATCAGTGGTTCTCAGACTTACCTGGGTCACAATGCCCCCACAGTGTCATATTTATGGCTCGGCAAGGCACCGCCATCTTGGCACATTTGTTGAGAATGTTTGTTTTGTGGGAGAGACTATCTCCTCCACCACAAAGGGATGAAGGGCATTCATGACCCGTTTCTGGGCTCACCTCTTGCCTGTAGCTCTTACTTCAGGCTGTAGAGCAGTGGACTTCAACCCCTTTTTGATGCCAAGACCCCAATAAAAATGATACTGAGGACCAATCCCACCCCCTCCAGATTCCTGCCCACCCCATTTCCCCCTACTTCTTGTGTCTTCACAACAACACTGTGAGGTAGCATTCTGACCAGGGCAGGCCTTAGGAGCTGTAGGATAAAGGCTGCGGAGGATTATATCAAGAACTCAGTTTTGTCAAGGTAGTGCATTACTGGATTGGATCCAAGTCCTCTCTTGCACAGGCTTTGAAAGATTGCCACAACAACCGCCCCCCCCCCAAAAGAGGCCGTGACTCCATTGGGGTAGCAACCCACAGGTTGAAGAACACTGCTATTGAGAGCTCTCCCATTTGCAGCCTTTTGCCATGGTCTGAAAGCCTTCTCTTGCCATTCCTGCTAATTTCCCTATTCTCTTCCCTTTTTGAAACCTCAAAATCTTGCCTTTTCTCTCTTCATTTGAGAAGCCTTCTCTTTCTGAGAAGTTCCTCTCTCCTTTTCCCTTTTCTCTTCCTCACCTCTTCCACACATCAATGAAACCCTAAAGCATATGAGTTGTAGATTCTAGAATAAATGTAAGTGAGCTAACTCAGACCCAGAACCTCTGTGTGTGTTTTTGTTTCTGAGCACTTTTAGTGAATTTTCACCCTTGTCTCTGTTCTTTTCATAATGAATTATACAGTTTCAGTACCAGGCATCACACTGTCTCTCCTCCCCCCAACTCACAATTGTTTTCCCCTGTGTGCACTTGTTACTTATTTTTAAAAAGCACTGCCGATAACATTTCGCAAAGGCAGCTGATGGACAACTGTGGGAAATGGGATTCTGTAGGCATTTGACCTGGTCCAGTAGGGATACATTTCGTATTACTAAGACTCTTTGTTCCAGGGAAAGCTATGCATTTTTGGTTAGTGCTGTTTCACACCAAAATTCAAGGTGTGAATGACAACCTACTTGACTAAGAGCACAATCCTAACCTGGAATTAGGCTGGCACAGTTAGGCCAGCAAAGTTTGGCTGGCAAAGTGTGTATGAACCACTCTCTGAGTCAGGGAGGATGGCGCACCTCTGTGTGCTGGCCTCTCTGACTCCAGGAGTGGTCCAAACATACTTTACGGTGTTCCTTGTGCCGACCAAACTGTGCTGGCCTAACTCCAGGTTAGGATTGTGCTTTAAATGTGGGTGAATTTCATCAATATTGGTTTTGCAGGGCTGAAGGATTTTTTCCCTTAAGCTCATTAATTCCAATTATGAATGTATTTTCTCCAAAAAAAAGTGGATCCAAGCTCACCTTTCCCAGCAAGGAGTGACAGGGATTTGAAAGAATAAGATAAATTGTATACATTTCATAGGGAAGTATTATTGGCAGTGATGCGCTTTTAAATTAATGAAGATTAGTCGGTCTCCTGGGCTTGGGAACTGATGACTCTGTGTTGTAGAGATGTGAAGGGTCATTACTAGAGATGGGTTTTTTTCAGTGATCAACACAGAATGCTAAATGAGAATTTCTACTGAAAATGCTTCATAAAACGAAATTTAAGTCACATTGTGAATAACACCGCTTTTACTTTGACACAGTTTTAAGGAATCCACAAATAGTTTTCAGTAAGGGATCAGGAGGAGGAGTGGCAGAAACAGGAGGAAGCTTGCTTAACTTGCATGAACACATGGTTCATAGTTCACAGTGTACACTGGGGCAACTTTAATGAAATGTGGAAGTAGTAAGTAGCAGTTTCTTGTCACGCCAAGCAGCAATCAGAGTGCAGCTTGGGAATTTTTGAGCAGGTTATTTCAGGCTGGTGTGTGTGTGCCGGTAATTGCTTGCCTTTGTAGGGCCATTCACCCTTATTTATTGCACTGTTTGTACTATTTGCAATAAAAATTTGGATAAAAACACATAACACGGCAATTTGCTATTTTCATTAAGAAATTTTGGAAAAAATATCACCCAAAAACCCCACCCCTAGTCATTACGTACCATGCGCATGTTATAAAACTGAAAAGGGGAACAGTGCATGATGCTCTGAACGTGAAAGGAAACATTGTTGAGGACTGGTGAGGTTTAATACTAAAGGCATTCATTTTTGTTTTTCTTGCTTACTGGAATATTGGGCAGGACGGCATTTTCAAGATGAGCCTTTCTCCAGATGGCACTCGTCTGGCGGCTATTCACTTTTCTGGAAAATTAACTATCTGGGGAATACCCTCCCTCAGACAACAAGGGGAATGGGAACAAAATGACCAGGTTTGTGACTGTTAACAGTTTCCAAAAGCTAATTTCTACTTATATCCTGTATAGACATAATGGCTTGAAAATGTGTATGGAATCTCATGCCATCTTTAGTATTTTTGTGCGTGCAAAAGATGTATGACAAATGCACGCACCATCAAGAAACAAAAAAGTATGACTTTCTACTTCTGAACTGTTTAATTCAAATATAGATTTGTGCTGAATAAATCATATGCATTTGGATAAGATACCTGAAAATGTCTTTAACTGACAACACTTTGTTTGTTGCTTTGGCATATATAATTGTCTATATTAGCATCAGGACCCACTTTTTAGAAAGACAATCTGTCTGGGGCTCACCGGAAGTGATGTCACAGCTGTAAGTTCCAACATGGTGATGCCAGAGCCTGCTGCGTTCCTGAGAATGCAGCAATAAGTTGGGTTATTTCGTAGCCATTTTCTGAGCCATTTCTCAGCCAATAGCACAGTGACACAAGTAAAACAACCACACAGCCCTCCCACTTTTCCAGCATTCCATCTTCCCTTATTTTCAATATGGCTTCTCCAGGTGCTTCTTGACCCATGTGAAATTGGATCACAACCAACTTCTGGGTCCTGATCCACAGTTTGGGAACCACTGTCCTAAACTTATATTGGGAGCAACTTAAATGTCTCTATCTACTTTTAATGAAGGAAGTTTTAAGTATTGCCTGAATGAATGTGTTTCCTTCTTGGAACTGCTTGGTTCAGTGGAGGAAATCATTCAGCACAACAGCTGATCTTGAACATTTAATGCTATGCAGGATCTTTCCTTTGCATTTTAATTGCTTTTGCTGGACATTTGCCTTCCATTACACAATTCCGGTATGGCAAAACTAAAAAGTTGTATCCTTTTTTTCTTCTGAAAACTGGCATAAAAGAAGATAGTAGTACATATTTCCCTAGGTACTTATGGTTCAAATATCTAATTGGAATGTTGTCTCTCTGTTTAAGCCGGGTTATGATGAAATCAAGCCAGAATGGAGACTCTCTCTTGAAAAGCGAAGGAAAATTAAAGGTTGGTGCCATAGTCCTCTTTGGGTACAGAGGTACATTTGGGAGAATGAAGGTAGTTATGACAGCACAGCACCTAATTTGGCAAAGAATGCAAGACCTACTGTTAAGATGCTGCTGAAATGATGAATCTTGCTTTCTACATTCTGAGAAAGCAATGCAAAGTGATATGTTAGTGACTTATGTATCCTCTTTTCACCTTGGAGCACTGTGAAAAGTGAGACCAGCTCTTTGCCCTTTACTCTGAAAGGTTTGAGCAATGTCTGCTTATCCCTATTTATTTTGTAGTTCTGTGCACAGCAAAACTGAGTTTTTATATTAAAATTACACAGGTACTTACCACTTACCGACAAAGTGGGGGGGGGGTTTCTGTTTTTATTTATTTATTATTGGATTTTTACCCCGCCTTATTGTGCCCGAAGGCACCCAAGGCGGCATTACTATATATATATATATAAACAATTTCTGCAAACCCTTTATTAGGTACGTTGGTTGTTGCTTGTACAACCATTAATAGCAGCCAGATCACACCCTGGAATGCCTTGCATGGGATCTTTTGTGCCCCAGCATGCCTCGCAGGACCAGGGCATAAAGGAAGAAGGCAGTTAGCTGCCCAAAAGCGCATGAAGCAAGGGTTAGCTGGTTCAAAGAGGGAAAGAAGTTAGTCTGTTGACTTTGGCTGGACTGCTGTTGTCAGAGCTGGAGCAGGCTCTGACTGCGCCCAGGGCGGGGCAGTAACGAAAGACATTACCGTGTCCTCTGTAAAGCCTCGCCATGCCCCTTGCTTCTGAAATCGCTCCATTTTGGAGTGATTCGGAGGTGAGGGCAAGTGGGAGGACTCGGCTCCATGCGAGTTTTCCCAGCAGTGCGCCCAGCCCCCTCAGTGACTCCTGCAGCAGGCGCATCACCATGCCGCAGAGGTCCGATGCCTCTGACTGTTGTATATGCTCTGTGGTGTATACCTGTATATGTGCACATCAAGATTATGTACACAGAAGCATGGGTTTGTAGTAATGGGGGACTGGTTGTGGAAATAATGCAACAACATTACACTGACTGACCTTTAAGACAATGGGTTGTCATTCTGAGAGGATTCAGTGTGTTGAGGAATTCAATATGGTAGTTCACTGATCTGTGTTTATCACTGTATCAGCTGAACACCACATGGGTGATTTTACTGCCTGCTACATAAAGCACAATCTGTCTCATGATGTAGTTTTTATTAGTGGTCCATAAGCAAGAAACACGCCAAATTTCAGCTTTCTAGCTTAAGGGGGAGCTAAATTGATGAGTCGGTGCTTTTGTGGCTGTCTGTCGATATATAAAATTTTCTGTTACAATCTTGAGTTTTTTGTCTTTATGGTCCCTTTAAGAAGGACAGTATCGTGCCATTATTCTTACTTTGTAGATAGGATACTGAGGTTAAAAAATGGCCAGGGCCATGCAGGGAGTCCATGGAAAAGGAGAAGCTGAACTTGGGTCTCTGGGTTCTGCTATGCTATATCTAACTCTATTGAAGCCTGCTTGATGAAGCAAGCTTGAAGCAAGCTTGATGAAGTGATTATGTGGGAATCTGCTCTAATCATGCAATCCTTCACATGATTTTTGGGAGTAACCCCTTCTGAATACAGTGGAACTTACTCTCGAGTAGACATACATAGGATTGAACTGTAGATCTCATGTCCAAGCAAAATTTCAAGGCATGGGAATAGGAGGTTCTTTTCTGTGTGCTGTCAGCCTTTACTTAACCACATTTTTCCACATCAGGTGGATTCTACAATCTAAGCAGAAGTCACTTTTGCAGTGCAGCTTTATGGATATTTTATTCCTCATGGGTGAAGGCATATCACCTTTTTATCTTTCCTTGCCCTTTACTTACTTATGACACTTTCCCAGCTGATGATAGCTTCATCTGGATTCTATGAATAATGCTCTGAGCATGTGCCAAGGAGATTGTCTCACAGTTGGCCTGAGGAGCAATAAGACCATATCTTTCATCCATTTTTAAAAATCCATCCTGCTTTGTACAAGCAGATCTGCCTAATACACTTGAGCAGCATCATTTTTAAAATATTGCCTGAAAAAAAGTCTTCGGCTGGAAACTTTTTTTTAATTATTCAGTTTTGCTTTGGTTAATTCAGAAATGATTTTAATTAAAATGCCACCATAAAAACTTAGTGGAGCAAAGCTGTATGTGATGCTGATATATTGTTGGTAATGTTGGACTCCCCGGTGAATTTTGTTAAATAATTGAAGCTAGTTCTTGCAGAGCTCCTTGAAATTCTTCCTCTTCCCCTCCAGACAAGGAATCATTCTACCCACTGATAGATGTAAACTGGTGGGCAGACCACGCTGTCATTTTGGCTCGGTGTTCAGGTGCGTTGACTGTGTCATCGGTGAAGACGTTGAAAAACCTGCTAGGGAAATCCTGCGAGTGGTTTGAAAGTTCTCCTCAGGTCACTTCTGCTCATGATGGAGGATTTCTGAGTTTGGAGGTAGGAAGCACTTGGAAAATTATGATATTTGTATTTGTGTGTGAAATGTTCTCTCTCTACCATATATGTGCCACACTGTTAAGTTGCCTGTGAGCCTGGGGTCAAACAGTCCTGTTGTGTAGATTAAAAGAGGGGAAAAACAAACAAACCAATACAGGCATGCCCTGGTATCCACTGGGGTTCCGTTCTGCCCCTCCGCCCATGAATACCTGAAATCACTGATACTGGGGATGCCTTTTTAAAGATAGGGGAACATCAGTGGTTTTGCTGCAACAAGGTAAAACAAGATAATGTTCCCCTATCTTTTTAATAGGCATCCCAGTATTGGTGGATAACTGAAAGTGTGGATACTGAATCAATGGATACCAGGACAGGCCTGTGTGTTTGACAATGAGTCTGATTTGATGGCGAAATCGAATAAAGGATGTTGTTCATAGCATGGGATGCAAATATGTATCCTGTATAGCAGTGGTATTCAAACTTTTTAGACCGGGACCCATTTTTTAGAATGGCACTCGTGTTGGGACCCACCGGAAGTGATGTCATTAACCTGGAAGTGATGTCACAGCTGGAAGTGACGTCAACAAGCAAGGAATTGTAACGTAATAAAATGACACTCCTGAAATGCAAATTGGCATTCTTGGACTGCAGCAGTTGTACACTATGAAACATCCCTGAAAGAAAGCAAGATTAGGACAAAATATGGAAAAGCATTGAACTAAAAACCAAATTAAAAAGAACCCTCACTTGAAAATTCAAACTCACAAAAGGAATATAACAAGAGTCAGCCCTGCATTTTCCAAGATGGCTGCTCCCAGCTTTCTGCGACCCACTTGATATCAGATCATGACCCACCAAGTGGGTCCTGACCCACAGTTTGAATACCACTGCTGTATAGGATGGTGTCTGGGCTCCCTAATGTTGTTTCTGATGTTTACAGACCTCTAGATAAATTAGTTGTGCAGTTTTTCTTCAATTTGGGATTTATAGCAGTATGAATAAAAACAGTGAGTTTTAACACTTTCTTCTTTAAACTGCTGCATCAACATATGAAAGCCATTGGGCTTTTTAAATTTATTTTACTTATATACCACTTTCCATTAAAACTCAAAGCAGCTTACGAACAGAATCCCCGCAGATACCGATAACACGTTCCGCAGGATGGACTATTCTGTACTCTCCATATGCGACCGTAGGGCATTCCAAGGCAAGAGGGGCCATGTGCAACCTCTCTTTGTCTTAGAATGCCTGGGGGAGAGTTTACAATACAGACCAGCTTTAAGATAAAAACCAGGACCTGGGGATAACAGACGGACCTGTATTAGTTGCTTCTGGGTTGAAGGTGGATAACTCCTTAGTGGAAAAGTGAAGTACTTTTGTTCAGAGGGATACTATGATGATCTTACAGCAGTATGCCACATGATAGGTGTGTCTCTTCTTGTGTCTGTTTGCAGGTGATGTTCTGCATCTTTTCAGATTGTGAGCCCTTTTGGGACTGGGAGCCATTTAATCGTTTGAATTTTTGTCTGTAGACAGATTTGGATGAAAAGCGGCATGTAGATATTCTTAATAGCATTTATGGTGGAATTGTGCTGATGGTCCATCCGGCTTTGGATGTAGCCATTTCTGGATGCGTTGAGAGGAAATTCATTTTCTGGTGATGGTTTTTGCTCCTCGCTCCCTTGAGATTTGTGGTTGCTTATTGCCTCTTTGTGTTCTGAAGCCTGACAGACTTAAGTGTGATACATTGTGCTGTTTGGTAAGAATTGCTTTCCTTGTAGTGTGAGGTGAAGTTGGCTCCAAAGAGGTCGCGCTTGGAGAGCAGACCTGGCGATGAAGATGAAGGAGACGACGACTCTGACTCAGATGACGAACCTTCCGCCAAGGCCCGGTATTTTGGCTATCTCAAGCAAGGCCTGTATTTCGTCACAGAAATGGAGCGGTTTGCTCCTCCACGGAAACGTCCCCGCACTATCATAAAGAATTATCGTCTTGTGAACCTGAGATCCACCACCCCAGAGGAGCTATACCAGAGAAAGGTAAGAGTAGAGTGAGACATTCTTCTCTTGACTTCCCCTGCCCTACAACTTCCCTATAAGTATGATGATCGAATTACCCCTGATAACAGGGCAAGGTTGCACCTTTTTAAAGTAGTGGATATCTAACACCACTTTAGCAAGGGGAGAGCAAGTGGTCCTATTCACCCAGCACAGCATTATTCTATGCTGGTTTCTAGTGCTTTTTTTCTGGAGCTTATTTGTTTCTTCCTCATCCTTTTTTAGATTGTGAGTCCAAATGGAGACAGGGAACCCTTTAGTTTTCTGAGTGCAGAAAAACTCTAGGTTGAGTTAAACCGGCACAGTTAGGCCAGCAAAGTTTGGCTGGAACAAGAGCCATCGTAAAGTGTGTTTGGACCACTCTCTGAGTCACGGAGACCAGCTCACAGACATGTGCCGTCCTCCCTGACTCGGAGAGTGGTCCAAATGCGCTTTACGGTGGCTCTTGTGCCAACCAAACTTTGCGGCCCAACTCTGCCGACCTAACTCCAGGTTAGGATTGCTCCCTGAGTGTGCTGCTTTTGTGAACTGGAAAAAAAGTATATAAATAATCCAAAAATAATGAATCAAACTCCAAATTTCGTAGAATAACACATGAGAGTGTGTAATTTATTTATTTTTTTGCATCTACCCTTATTTTCAAATAAATGAATTTGGGTTTGGCGTGCCAGTCACACTGATTCAAAAAGAATCTCCTTTCAGTCTACTAAACGTGCTTAGGATTTGGGTGTTAGAAATTTGTTAGTTTTTTTTTTGTCTTCACACCAGCAGTGCACTTGTATTTCTAAGGGAATTGGAAGTTGTAAATAATGCACCATGAATAGCAGCTTGTAAGTCATTACACAGCAGCTGCAAATGCTTTATCAATTGAGGAAGTCTAGCATGGGCTTCTTCCACACAATTGGTTTTTCCCCCCGATCAATAAATGAGCAGATGTTTCTCATTTCTTAAGTGTGATACAAATTTCTTCTCAAAATAAAACACCTATGGGGAGATCATATTTTTCTGAACACTCAAAGCATATTGCATTGTGTCTTGAAAAACGAGATTTTTCTCCTCCTCTCCAAGATTGCTCAACTTTTGCTATTGCTTTGAGATTTAGTATCTTGGGCACCTGTTTGTATATTGCTTGCAACGTATTCCCTTGTCCATTACGGGTGGATAACATATTGCACAACTGTAGTACTGTTGTTTTTGACTTGGAACTATCTCACAAAGGATAAAATAGTGACTACAACAGGCATTTACTGATTCATAGAAATTTGTGACACGTTCTTTTTATATATTATGTTGACTGTGCCCATGTAATGGTGCCCATATGGCTAGCTTTAATTCATATACCCTTTATTTTTTAGATTGATAATGAAGAATACGGAGAAGCTTTGTCACTTGCTCAAACATATGACCTTGATTCTGATCTTGTCTATCAGAGGCAATGGAGGAAATCAGCTGTTAGCATTGCTTCAATTCAGGATTATCTGGTATGGTGTTCTTTGGGGTGGGTAGGTGGGGGACCTACTGTTTATGTAATGTGTTCTAGCCTGTGAAACAAAGTTACCCAGTATATTATGATGCAGAATGAACTGTGTTTAAATCCTTCAGCCAATTGTTTGTTGAATTATTATGGTATTAATACCACACTATTGGATTTGCGGGCCTGATCCTGAGCCCTACAGCACCTGTGGTATGAGTGTACCATGGGCACTGGTGTTGCAAACGTGCTGTAAGGCACGCTCAGAGTGGGCTTTACAGCTTTACCCCCTGCACTGGCCCAGCGCCGGAGCTGAGTGTCGGGAAGCAGCAATGTGGGGCCGGTGCGTTGTCTGGACGGCCTTGGAAGACATTCCTGGGTGTGGTGTGGGGCGGGTTGCAGGATGGGGGACCAGCGGCCCCCCTCTGCTGCCAGATCCTATCCTACCTGGCTGGCGCAGATGTGAGGAAACCCATTGACAAGTCTCCGGGCTTACCCAGACAAACATCCGTCTCTCCTGAAGTGCCTACCACTTGCACCCGTGCCGTCTAGGCAGCTCAGGATTGGGCTGTGAGTCTCCTGGTCCGAATAAGTGGATAGAGGAAAGGGGTCAAGTCTTATAAAGGTTGGACTCAGCTATGTAAAGGATTGCCTACTTCCAGATGAAGTTGCCTGAATGTTGAGGTTGCATTTGGAAGTCATCTGGCTGCCTCTGTTTTCTGAGCTTAGGTGGTGACTGGGGCTTTGAGGAACAGTCTCTGATGCTCTCCTAGCACTAAACCTCATCTTTCTAATACCAGGCAAAGATATGTCTATTTTTCCAGCTCTTCCCCAAATATATATGTATTTTAGATTTGTCTTACTGCTGGCTGTGCGCTCTGTTCCCCCATCCCCACCCCCTCTTCCACGCTGCTGTTTTTAGTAGCACTTTGTACTATTTTTGATGTTTTAAATTGTTGACTTCAAGCTGCCTTGCAAGTTGTGAAAAGGAAAGTGGGGTTGGGGTTGAGGACGGCAAGTGTTCTAAATACATCAGGCAAGGAAGTGCAATTATATTTACAGGATGATGCTGTTAAACATTGCACTTAAGCTTATTTAACATGTCATCCTGTAACTATAATTGCACTTCCTTGCTTGCTAATCGGAAGGCTTTAATGATTTGCTTGCAATTTTTGTTTTCTCTTCCTTTGGGCAGAGCAAAATTAATAAGCGTTCCTGGGTTCTTCACGAGTGCCTGGAAAGAGTTCCTGAGAACGTGGATGCTGCTAAAGAATTGCTTCAGTATGGTTTAAAAGGAACAGACCTGGAGGCTCTTGTGGCCATAGGGAAAGGAGAAGATGGTGGCAGGTTTGTAATACGGGCCCATCAGTTCTGCTCAGTCATATTAACGATGTGGCTAGTTGAGAATTAGTATTGTGATTAAATCTGGATGAGGAAAACCCAGATTCAAATCCCTGTTCAGCTTGGTGGGTGATCTTGAGCTGGTCAGTGCCTCTCAGCCTGTCCCTAAATTTCATAGCTATTGTGAGAATGAAAATGAGGAGGAGAGCCATGTACACCATCCTGAGCTCCTTGAAAGAAGGGTGGCATACGAATCCAAGAAACTAAGGGCCCAGTCCGGTCCAACATTCCAATGCTGAGGCAGCCATGGGGCATGTGCCTGCAGTGGGAGGGCACTCACAGAAGCCTCCTCAAGGTCACGGAACAAACCTAGGACAAGGTCATGTTCCCTTGCCTAGGGGCAGCTGCATTAGCAAAGGAAAGTTGGATAGGTTTGGGCCCTAAGATAAATATGCATTATAGTAAGCAAATACAGGGTGAATCATAATGTGATATTTCACTGTACCCCACTACATTGTATCGGAAAGGGATAGAGCAACATAGTTAATGGTAATGGAAATGTTCAAAGTTTTACGGACTTCACAAATGCTGGATGTGTCCACCCTTTGTGACACAGCAAATGCCTATGCTGTAATCCAGTTCGGCCCATACCCACACCAGTAGTGCCTGGTCCACCTGAGTGATAGCCATGGTAGCATGTTATCCCATTCAATCTCAGAGCATGGGCAGCACAAATACCTTGTCCTTAAAGTAGCCCTAGAGGAAATTGAGCACAAAAGCACCGTTGAACCATGATAATGGACTCCGTTTTTGTGTACTCCAAAACGCAGTAAGCTTTTTTTTGTGCCTGATGCCACCCTGGCTGATGGGAACTCCCCCTACCAGCCAAGGATGCCCTGATTCCGTGGTGCACACACAAACAATATTCTATCACCATGCTCTGTGATTCTGTATCCCTTACTGTTAAGGTGTTACGGCTTGCCAAAATCCTGGAGATTGTTGTAACTCACCCTGTATTGTCATAACCCTGGTATAATCCTAACCTGGGCTGGAATAGGCAGACTGGTTGGCCTGCCCCATATCCTGCCCCAGTTAGGAGGCATATGTCCCCTTACGTTGAGTAATGCTCCCGCTTCCCTAATAAGGCTACTTGAATCTGTGCCAGCAAGATTTGAGCAGGCCTGTCTACGGGTGGCCTGATCAGGAGAGGGGTTCGTATGTGGCTTATCTTTGGACACCAATCCCACCCTCCTCACAGACTCTGTCTGCCCACTGGCCTACCCTCCCCCTACCTCCCCCCTGCTTCAATCCATCTTCCCTCGGCCTCCCTCCACCCTCCCCAACCCCCTGTGCCGGCTGAAGTTGGCCGGCACCAACTCACTTACCTGGAGCAGTGTAGAGCATGAATTCGGCCTCCATGGGTTGGCACTCTTCCTTACGTTGGCCCAGCTAACTCCTGAGGGGTCACTAACATGCTTTACGGCACATTTGTGATGCCTCAAAAGCAGTGCAGGTTCGGTAAGCCAGCCCGTGCTGGTTAGGATTGTGTTGTCAGACACACCATTTTTATTTTGTAACGTGTTAAAATGACAAAATTGCCAAAGGCAGGATAGATACAGTATATGTTAAATAAATACTATGGAACTAAGGGGGACCATCATATTGAGGGCTGCATTTTTAGGGCTTGAATTATGGAAACCAACAATTCTAAGCAATACTATGTGTTTACATCTTACATATTTGAACTTCAGATGGCCATTTATGATGTTTTTATTGTTCGATTGTTGGCTACTTCACACTTCCTTAAAAGTGTGTCAATTTTTCTCTGGCCAAATTAAGCTGTAAGTGTATTTTCTCTTTTAATTAAAAAAATGTGTTCTTTTATGAGATGCAGAATACATTACCGTGTGCTTCCAATGGTGGGTTGGATCCAGATCTTATGTGAATGGGATAAACGCATGCCAGGGAATTTTTCTTGCCTCTTCTTCCACCAGTGTGCCTTATAAAGCTTATTCTGAGTGCTGGAGATCCCTGAAAGAGGGTGAGATGGGACAGAGGGTTGGAGGGGAGGAGGATTGCCATCTCCCCTGGAGTGGCCTCAAATTCTCAAGGTGAGGGGGCTTTCAAGGACTGCTATGTGAAGAAAGGGTGGGGGACTCCCAGGTGCGAGCTTTCTTCTGTTCACAACTGGTGGGATCTGGTGGGCCACTGTGAGATACAGGAAGCTGGACTAGATGGGCCCTTGGCCTGATCCAGCAAGGCTTTTCTGATGCTTGTGTAAAGGCTCAAGGTATTCATAGGCTGCTTCTCAAGGCTTACTTTGTCAGCTTAATAGTAAAAACATTTGTACAAGATCTTTCACATTCCTTATAGAATGTCTACATCTTAACAAAAGTAAATCACTGTATAGTCATCAAATAAACAGGCACAAAGATTTGCAGAAGCCTAAGACTTTTATGCTTCTTGGGTACTATTTCAGTTAACACCACCACCACCACCGCACACCTAATGTAATTTAAAAGTGAGAAAGAAACCAGTTCTTGACCAGATAGCCAATTTCTCATTTATTGATTGTCGTCTTCTCCCAGATTTGTTTTGCCGGGCGATGTGGACATTGATGAACTAGTTTATGAAGAGTTTTTAACTCCTGAGGAAGAAGCAGAGAGTAGGAAGGAACGGGAAGCCATGAAGCGTCAAGAACTTCTTCGATCAGTAAACTTTTCCAAGTAAGTGAAATGTCCTCTTGTTTTATTGCTAGCCTATACCCAAAGCGTCTCCTGGGATGAATATTTTAAATGCACTTCTAATTCTATCAGGGTCTGCATTGTTAACTGGCAGTGCAGGTTGGAAATGGTCAGATTCCATGTGGAATGCAGGTGTGCCCCAGTATCAACATTTTCAATTATCCACGGATGCCATTGACACTTGGATGCCTATTAAAAAATGGGGGGGAACATTATATCTCTTTTTTAACCTTGTTGCAGCAAAACCACTGATGTTCCCCTATATTTAAAAAGGCACCCCCAATATCCACAGTTTCAGATATCCACAGTAGGGTCTGGAACAGAACCCCAGCAGTACAGGGCATGCCTGTACTGTGTCCTGGGTGCTGGGGTTTAAGAGGGACACTGAAAAATTGGAACTGGTCCAGAGGAGAGTTCTAGGATGGTGAAGGGCTAGAATTGATATCCTATGGGTAGGGGTGTTTATTTTTGTTTAAAACACATAAAAACACAGAACACCTTTTTTTGGTATAAAAATACAAAATGCTGCATTTTGGTGTTGAAGATCTTTTCCAAAAATTAAAATAGATTAATTTTCCAGTTAGAAATAATAGTGAGGCTGCATCTGCTGACACTATATGTATTCATTAGATTTGTATGCCACCTTTATTCCCAGAGGGCTCTCAAAGTGACTAACAACCAGTTAAAAATACATAAATATAGACGTAAAACTATGTTTTACACAAATAGTAAAACATATTAAAAGTCAATCAGCAGCAGCATAAAAAGAGCCTCCCGCCCAGTTCCTCCCAGAACCGCCCTTGTGCCAGCCATGTTTGGCTGGCGCAAGGGCAGCTCTTTGCTGGCACTCTTGGGCTGATGCTACAAATATTAACCATTTAGCCACAGTTCTCTTTGAGCCATCTCTGAAACCATCTGCCCTTCTTCTGCTTCTTTTTTTTTTTAAAGGTTAACTTTGGAACAGAAAGAACTTTGCCGTAGCAGGTTGAAGCTTCTAACTTATTTGGATCGACTAGCAACGTATGAGGTACAGAAGAAAATTTTACATATGGATTTCATATGCTGGCTCTTACAAAATGCCTTTTGAGAGATGGTTTTGAGAGATCATAAGGTAGATGATCCCTTATCCATATATCCAAAATCAAGACATCTTTGTTAAGGACTTTTCTGTAAAAAGGTCTTGTGTTCATTCCCACATACAGGCTGTAAGTTCTATTTTCTGCTCTGTGCTGTGTGCCTATACGTATATTGTTGAAAAATGTTGAAGAGGCTAGCAGACACCCAAATGGGTTACAGTAAAAAGAGATTTCTGATTACATGTATGCAATTAATCTGAAATCCAGAAAAATCCAAAATCCAGACACCCTCCCAGCCCAAGCAGTCCAGATAAGAGATAATCAACCTGTATTGTTCTCAAGCATTTCCATTGTTTGCAATTTGTATTTCAGTACATTTTCTCTCCCCTCCCTGTCTCAGTTGTCCTGATGAATCATATCTTCTTTGTCTTTTAGAACTTGATTTTTGCTTTGGAGAGAGAGCTGCATGTCAGTGACAGGCTGGGTTTAAAAGTAACAAGAAACTATGGTTTAGTAGCAGGGAATTATGAAAGCTTCTGCATTTGCTCTGAGAACAAACCACAGTTTCATGAGTCTGCATATGAAACCAGGAAGCTGCAGCTTGTTAAACTAGAGTTAAAGCAAGAAAGGCTGTTGGATCAGGAAGGAACCATTCAAACTAGCCTTTTCTTTAAACTCTAGTTTAAAGAGAGTTGGAACCCAATCATATCCAACTTTTCAGCACTGATGCAGCCATGCCAAATGTTTGTTCCCTTACATTGGGGCTGTAGTGCTACCTGCATTGGTGCTGGAAAGTCGGATAGGATTGGGCTCTCAGTTAACAAATACGTTAAGTCTTAACAAACTAGTTGGTTAACAAATCATGATTTCCTGCATTTTTTTATGTAGGCTTGTGGAACTGTGGCTGTCGTTTGAAGTGAAACCTTGTTTTTTCATGTTTCCTTGCTCATTTTTGTGATGTGGAGGCGGAAGGGAAAAGGCTGTGCGGGCCTGCAATAACTTTTGGCATGTTCTCATAATGAGGAGCCACCTGTGTGTGAAGAGCCCTGCTTACATAATTGTACTTTTAGACTCTTGCAGTGTAACGTCACAGCTTTTGGGATACTTTGAATTGCAGATAGTTGACCGAAAGTAATGAATGTATCATAGTGGTGGGGGGGGGGGCTGGACTTTTTCTAAGAAAGCAGCAGAGTTTTTCTTCTCTTTCCAGTTGACTTGTCTCCCCTTACGTAGTTATGTTAATGAGCTGGCAGGTTTTAATTAACTTGGTTTCAGGTTGTTCTCCTTGTTACGCATGGAGGACTTCCTAGAACCTCAGAACAAACGTGAAAGATTTTTGTAATGTTTTTCTCTTCAGGAAATCCTTGGAGGGCCACATGCAGCTGAGCAGCAGTACGACGCAGAGTTCTTCAAGAAGTTCCGAAATCAGAATATTGTTCTGTCTGCAAGAACGTATGCTCGGGTATCAGTGTTTTTTGATATATTGCTATCATGTGAATTGCATTCCCTTTTATGCAATGTCGTGTCTGGCAGAAAAATGAGTCCCATTTTGGCATAGACATTCAAAAAGCTGCTGCTTTTACTATCTTACCTCTGATAATGGGATAAAATGAGAACTCCTTCATGTGCTACCTTTTACCGTGGCTTCATTCCATGCCTACTGAGGCAGTGTTTGAAGACCCAGAGCCACATGTGTAGGGGTAGTTGGCTTCTTCGTATTCATTTTTGCCTTGTCCAACACATTATCCTGAGTGCCACAAGACCTTCAGTAAGAGAGATCTATGTTTACTCATAGCATAATCCAAATGTACCCTTAGCCCAGCACAAGCCCCTTGTGCCAGCCTTTGACAGTTGCAAATGTGCCATAAAGCACATTTACACCATTTTGGTAGCAGTTAGGAAAGCACAGAGATGTACGCTGACCTCCAGGCCCCATCTCCTAATCCGAGGCCTGAAGGTAAGGACGGCACTCCAAGAGGGCGGTGGGAGGCAGAAGCGGGTGGGAAAAGGCGTAAAGGGTGGGAGCGAGGTGGGGAACAGGCAGACTTCTGGGTGGCCCAGCTTGGGCAGGGGGTGTGGAGACAGGGTTTGGCCTTTGGGTCAGATCCTAACCTCTGGTCCAGGCAGTCCTGATTTGACTGCTCAAAATTGCCAATTAGCGGTGCAGCTCTGAGTAACCCATCCAGGCCACAGCGTGTTACCCAGGGGAAGGGGAATAAATTCCTTTTCCCCACGTAGTGTGGCAGCCCATCTAAGCCCCAGGCTGGATATGGGGCAGGCATTTCAGCCCGCCTATTCCAGCCAAGGGTTTGGATTGCACCCTACGTGTGCTATATTGGTACTGGTTTGTTTTCCCCTGGGATATCAATGAGAAATATTAAGCTCCTGCGTGCAGCAATAATGGTGAGTGCCCAATTAGTTTCTGTGCATAGAAAAGGCATGTGTCACAGCTTTTGTCTGTTCTTGAACTTCACTGATTTTGGGATATTAAATGGAATGGTCCACAAGTGGTTTTCGGAATATTAAAGCTAAGGTTATTTGTACAGGAAAGCAATGTGAGAGCCCTGGAAATCTTGTTCACGTACCATGGATCAGACTTGCTTCCACATCGGCTGGCAATTCTCTCTAACTTCCCAGAGACCACCTCTCCACATGAATATTCCTTTTTGCTGCCTGAAGCTTGGTGAGTACAAACCGGCTGAATAACAATGCAAGACTGTATTTTTCCTTTGGAAAATGTCAGGGTTTTGTTGTTGAAAGCAGTTACAGTATTACTTCTAATGAACAAGTCAAACGAGTATTCAGAAGGGGGGGGAGAGTGAGATCCAGTAATCCTGGGTCTCATCCAGCTATTCATTCCCTCCACCTGGTAACAATCTTGCTGCCTAGCCTGGAAAGCCTTCTCCTGTTCAGTTCTCTCCCCAGAACAGCCTCCTTAGGCTACTGTCTTCTCCTAAGGCTACAGAGCAGACCCCTCAGCCTTGCACCCTACTGCCACTGCCTCACCACTGGCACTACTGAACCCTTTCATACTGGGGCCTTCCTTAAGGGCATGTGCAGCCTCGCCTCCTTTCCAGCCCAGAAGCTGTGTCCCTATTGCTCCAGCAAGCATGAAGCCTGCCTTGGGAGAGGCAGTGGTAGTAGCAGTACCTGTCGGGAGCCCACCTACTGGCTGCAGTGCTAGCAGTGGGATTTGGGATTAGTAGCAATACGCTACTCAGTTGTCCAGATGATCCTGGCCATACACAGAGGTGGCAGCCTCTTCTATGGTGGGCACAGGGATAGGGGTGGCATTGCTGTCCCGAGATGCTGAGATTGGAAAGTTAAAAGTGTAATGAATCCCCAGTATCCTACCCTACTTTTCTGTATGCTTGGGACTTTTTCAGCCTTGTAAAAGTCCTTGTGAAGTTCAGCATATATATGGATTAGCATATGCTTAGTGATTGGCAGGCCAAACAATTCAAGAGCAACCAGCTGGGTTCCACATCTCTGCATTTCTTCACCATAAAGTGATTTTTAAGAGTTTTGTTACTTTTGGCTTTTTTTTTTTCCAAATAAGAACCCTTGGGATTGAGTGTTCTGAGTGGGCGGGGTTTCTCAGATGGCTCTCCTTTGCCTGGTCTCTGCATCCTGGTCACAGCTACCAGGGTCTTTCCTCCATTCAGCTGCTAGTCCAAAAAAGGGAAAGTAGAAATTAGGAAGGTATGTGTGCATGCTACCCAGAAGACACCAACTCCTCTTGTTAATCCTGCCTTCTCCCTGGAGTCCATTTCCCCGAGGTACTAAATTTTCTAGATTAAAAAAAAGTTAGCTTCTTCTTAACCATGGTTAAGAGATTAGGCACTAGCCTCAAGGATGCCCATTCCTAACCTTGGGAGCTTATCTCCCCTTCTTTACCCTGTCTTTATTAATAAAAACATTGACAGCAATAATTGCAACCCAATTTAAGTTGATGTGCACAGTAAGAGAAATTTCAGGGGAAAGGTTGAGCCTAACTATGGTTAAGGCCGGAGGAGAGAACTCATGTGATCTCTTAACATTGACCATGAATTTAAAAAAAAATTGCTAAATACACTTAAGAAGCAGCTGTGCTTTTTAAAAACCAAACTTCAGTCAGTCTGAATTGTTTCATTGCAAAAGATAAGCGTAGGTGCTTTGATAGGGGGGCATCTCGCCCTGAAAGGTGTGTACTGTGCTAAAATTAGAACACCGTTTATTTGAAATTGTTTCATGTTCACATAGTATAGAAGCAGGCTTGGAGCACCTTAACTGGAAGCCTGTAATCGGAAGTGGATAGACTTCAAAGCCCTCTGCATAATCACTAAATGTTAAGTGCTTATCTTTTAAGATACAGTTTGGAGGCAAACATGAAGTCCTCTTGTATTTCAGTATATTATCACCTTACCGAAAAAAGAGTAATGGCTGACTTCAAAAAGAGGATTTGAGAATGATATTTTCTGCATATTGCTTCGTTGTTGTGAAAGTGTTTTGCTTTGTTAGCAAAGGTCCGTAGGCAGCTGAGTACAGAGCTTGTGTGAGTCCTGGTTTAGGGGTGGGATGGGAGGCAATTTGGGGGCAGAGCCGCATGATGGTAATTTCAGAGGTAGGCCAAAATCTGAGTCCAGAGGTTTATTCGGACAAAGGTTGGATCCAGGCGGTGGGAAAACAAAGGCTGATAGCCTGTAAGGGAAACAGGTTGTTTTGGGGGCAATGGAAGAAGAGAGGCTGTCCTGGAACAAAGCTAGAAAACTACACTCTGGCTGTTGTACATCCAGATCCAGGCCTGATCTTGGGCATGTGTAAGGCTAATGGTGGTGCAGAGGAACCAGTAGTTTGCACTGGGGTCTGTGTTGGGACTTGAAAGATCAAGAATACTACTTTTTCCACTCTGCTTACCCCCCAATATCCCAGTGAGCTTCAGCTGCCTCCCAGCCTGCGTTAAGACACAGGTAGGATTTAGCTCGACATTTGACTACTTGATATTGGACAAGATACCAGCAGAAATTAAGAGGAATTCAGGTTGCTCTTGGCTGGTCACCCCCCAACTTGTTTTTTTGCGTTGTTACTTAACTTGCATTTACTGACTTGCTCATGGTGCAGAAGTGTTCTTCTTCCAGAGTCTAGCTTATCTGTGAAGGGGTTTCTCCTTTTTTGGAAGGCAAATGAAATTTAAATATCCTTTATAGTTCATAGCTTGCCACATAGTTGCCACATAGTGGTGGTTCCCAACCTTTACGAGCCCACGGATTGCTGAGGCAAAAATTAGAATAGTTGTGAACCACATGCAACGCCCTCCCCCACACTCCATCCCGCTGCACACAAAACATACAATTAAAGGTGCAATCCTAACCCAAATTTCCAGCGCTGCCATAGCTGTGCCAATGGGGCACAGCTGCAGCCTGTTGATGAGCTGTAATCACAGAGACCTCCTCAAGGTAAAGGAATGTTTGTTCTCTTACTTTGGAGCCACATTCCCTTACCCCTTCTGGAAAGTTGGCTAGGATTGTGCCCTAAATGTGTTCATAATTAGAGAAGATTTATTATTTATAGAAAATATTTTTGGCTGCTGCTTTTGTTGCCAGCAGCGGGTGGTCTGTTATCTGCCCTCTCTGGTGGTCCATGGGGGAGCAGTTGCTCAGCAAGATGCTGGAAGTGATTGAAGCTTTTTTTTTTTTTTAAGACCTCATGGACCACTTAGGGAGCCAGTTCTATAGAGGGAGCCAGTGCTATATAGAATTAAACCCTTGGCCTAGACTTTAGAACTGCTTAAGCTGTAGTTCTCGAAACCTCTGTGTGCGAGTTGCTGGGATGTACAAAGTTTCTGCTGCATCCCTCTTGCAGCGGAACAGGAAAGCAAATTATTTTTTAAATAGAAAAAAGTAGCTTCACTGTCAAGCATTGTGAATAGCTTGATTGACAGAGAATCTTCAAAGGTATTCCAGCTGTTCACGTAGTTCTCCTCCCACATGTTTGCACAGGGCTGGTTCAGATCCTTCCTTAGGTGGTAGGAATCTGTGTGTGATGGCAGAGAAGGTGTGTTCCCTCCTTTCATCATACACATAATGCTTCATTGTCCAATTAGCTGATCTCCTCTTTCATGGTCCTCTCTTCTTCTTACATGGCTCTTTACATCACAAAAATACAGTACTATTGCCACCGGGGGAAGTATCTGTACCAGGCAGTAGATTTTTTTAGGCTTGCAGCTTTTGTCTGATTTTTTTTTTTTTTAGGGAGGGGGGAGGAAGGTGGTTTACTTCCCATAGAACAGTGAACTGATCAGCCATGCTGTACTTTGTATTGCAGTTCGGTATTCAGCGTATCGGAAGGTGCAATGCTAATGTGACACTTGCTGCTTCCTGAAAATGATTCTTTTTGCTGCCTCTTTTTCTCTCAAAAGAATAGGGACACTGTGTGGTTGAAAGAAAGCTCATTCTTCAATAGACCACTCTTAACTGGAGATTAGTGTTAACAACTAATATGCTTTCAGTGTCTGCCATGAAAGTCTAACGCAGTATCAAAGTCCACAATAGACGTTATAGAGACAGCAGTAATGAGGGAGGTCACTTCTGAAAGTGACCTGGTTCGGTAGACTCAAATTCGGAACTTGGCGGTGCTTAATTATTTTGCTAGTACAATGTGTTCCATTCAAACATGTTGGGTGGATGCATTGCCTTGGATCTAAACTAAAAGGTACAAGATGAATAGACTCGTACACAAAGTTCAGTGCAAGCACATATGTTCATTATTGGGATGTGCTCTGTGTGCATGTGACTATCTTTATTTATATGTTTGTAGAGTTCAATAATGCCTATGATCCTTGACAGATAAATATGAAAGCATTAGCACTAAAGAGAGGCGCAACTGTAGCACAAGCAGAACTGCGTGTAGACTCTACAGCAGCTATTTTCAACCAGTGTGCCGTAGCACATTGGTGTGCTGCAAATTGCCCGCAGGGGTGCTGTGGGAGAGTGGCAGATTTATTTATTTTTTTAAAAAAACTTGATGATTAGGGCCATTAAGGGATGCGAGCCCCACACCAGCAGCATGGTGCACCTTGCCAATAATCAAAAGGCTGATGGTGTGCATTGACAATTTTAGTGTCTTGTCAGTGTACTGTGAGATGAAAAAAGGTTGAAAATTGCTGCTCTAGAGCATTGTTTTACAGCCAGTGGTATTTGTACCGCTGGTGGTCCTTGAGGTGGGGTTGGGTGGTACATGCAGCACCCCCGACATGTACATGCAGGTACATGCTGCCTGGCAGCAAGATCACCAATACAATGTGACAAACATCAGCAGGAGGCTCGGAGCAGTGTGCAGAGCGCCAGGGTGTGCTTTTTTTGCATGCCGGAAAAGTTCCTCCCATCTGCCCTGAGCCTCTTACTGCTGTTTATCATGTTGTGTCTGGACTCCCAATCCCAAAGTTACTTGTGATGGCATAATCGCCAGCTGCTTCCAGTGGAACCTCCAATAGGTGGGCCATGCAAAGTGGTGCAGTGTGGGGGGAAAAAAACTTTGAGAAACAGTGCTCTAAAGCTGCTGGATCAAGGTGATAGTTTTACAGTTGAAACCATTTTGGGTGTATTTTGTACCAGACAAGTGCTGACTTAGAAATGGAAAGAGAAAAATAGACAATGGTGTTACTGCAGCTGTCCGCATCAGTAAAAGGCCCTAGCTGAGGCAAATTGGAGCTCTACCACACTCTTCTTGCTTGGAAATGAAACATTTTAGGGTGAAGCAGGGATATTGATAGGGGTGGAGGATGAAAAGGTTTTTGTGACACTTTCCTTGCGATGATGGTAGGCTGCTTGATCATAGCCGGGCTAGGCAGCGATCTGGTTGAGACCATGGGGTTAACCATCTGGTTAAGACCATGAGGAGAATATGGATGATGATGATATTTTCCTCCTGGTCTATGGTTGATGCTAGTGACATCCCGCTAGTATGCAATGAAAATGGTCGGTCTGGAGAAATGATGGTTCTCAAGGAACTTCAAGGAAATAGTTGCTTTAATGTTACTAAGGGCCATATCCTATCCAATTTTCCAGCACCTATTCAGCCGTTCCAACACTGCCTCCTGAAAGCAGGCCCTTCCACAAGATAAGGGTATGCTTGTTCCTTTACCCTTGGCTTGCATTGCATCCGCATCACCACTGGAAAGTAGGATAGGGTTGGGCCCTAAGTCTGTCTGCCTGTGTAATACATGCATATTGGTGGAGATTTTGTCTGTACTATCAGTTCAGTTTTTAGGAGATGTGTATTTTATCTGTACAATTTAGTTTTCTTCAAAACAATTTTGTTTAGTTTTAGCAAGGACTTTGCTGAGTCTCTGAATGAGCCTTAAGAGAAATGTATTGAAAGCCCCACAGCCTCAAACTCAAAGTTAGGATGCTACTCTTTCCTCTGAACATTCTGCCTTGTTGAAAGGGCAAGCTATGATGGGGAAACAGTGGAAATTTTAGCTGGGCCCTCATTTAGACAAAGCCTGAAAAACAGTCTCTCTCTCCCTCTCTTTCTTAGATTAGAAAAATGCATTTATTCAAGTCCATGTGGACTTCAATTGTAACACTGGGTCAGATAAGTTGCGGAAAGCTGGAAGCAGCCATCTTGAAAGGTGCAGACTTCACTCTTCCTTTTGTGACGGTTAACAGTTTGAATTTTAAGTGAGGGTTTTACATTTTTTTGTTTAGTTCAGTTCTTTTATGTAATAGTTTGTCCTTAACTGTCTGTCAGGGATGTTTCATGGTTGTGCAATTGCTGCAGTCCAAGAATTGCCAGTTTGCCTTCCAGGAGTGTCATTAGATTACATCACAGTGATGCCACTTCCTGTTTGGTGTCACTTCTGGCTATGACATCACTTCCAGGTTAATGACATAACTTCTGGTGATGTCCCAACATGGGTGCTGTTCTAAAAAGTGGGTCCTGGTTTAAAAAGTTTGAGAACCACTGGTGTAGGTGCAATGTTGGGCTCCAACAAATTTGGTGGTGTCCTCTCCTATGGTTGAACTTTCTGGCAGTTGAAGGACTCCTGTTGCTGATGAGAGTTGGGAAAAGGAAAGGGGATCTGTTTTAGGAAAGGGAAGGGAATCTGCCCTATGTAAAAATTAGGGTGGGGGAGGATACACCATCTCTCCTTTCCTTTGCAGACAGTTTGGAGAGGAAAAAGAGGAGGTGCTTCTCTCTTGGCAGATCTGTTCAGGGGGTTTGCTCCATGTTTGGCTTGTGGATAGAGCATTCCCACCTCTTAACTCTATGTGGAGAGGCAGGCTACACTTGCTCAGTAGAAAGGGGATTGCACTCTCCATGTGCTCTGAGTTATTTTTAGTACATCCCTATTGGAAAAATGGCATTATTTGACCCTGGGATGTTAGGAGCATGCCTAAGAGGTAGCTCTGTGTGTGTGTATAGTGGGGACACATTGATGGGAGGGAGGGATCGATATTTGGTTAGCAAACGGAGAACGTCTTTGTGGACCCTTGTTCAGTGTGTTGTAATTTTTAGTACTTTTGATGGCTCAAAATATAATTCTGATTTCCCATTCAGTTTTCCCCTCCCGAACAATATGAACTCTTTAAAAGTTATCAGGCTTTAAAAAGATTATTAACCTTCTGTAGAAAGTGGCATTTCCAGTCTAAATTATCAGATTTTTATTAGCTTTTTTATTGTCCAATTCAAGCCATGATAGTTTCTTGATTCTATTGTGTCAGAGTCTTTTAAAGTAAGTTTATAGGACCTCTTTTATGGCGTATTTTTAGATCTTGGAATGTAGTATTGTCACATATGAGAGCACTAGTGTGCCGTTTTGGAGAGAGAAAGAAGATTACAGCAGCTCAGCCAACTTCGTCAGTCTTGCGAGAACCATAATGTGATTTCCTTTTCTTCTATAAAAGTGGAAAGCTGATTAGACAGCCTAATCAAAATCTAACTCATGAATGTGTGCTTCATTCTGCGATGGCTTTTGAAATAATATGGCACATAAAATGCACTTTGGCGTATGTACATCTCAGGCAGCGAGGGGGTGGTTTCCCGCCTCTTTCTTTTTTACTACAACTCTTTACTAATAAAGGTTTGAAACTTCAGGGAACTATGAAAGTTTCCTTTGCCAACTTCTTAAAATACTGTGTGTATAGGAACATATGAGGCTGTGCTGTGTAGCATCAGATTGTTGCCCCATCTGGGTCTGTATTGCCCAGGCTGACTGGCGGGAGCTGTTCAGGATTGCAGATTTTCTCAGTCTTTCCAGGAGACAGTAGAGATTGAACCTGGGATTTTGTGCATGCATGCAGAGCAGGTGTACTACCACTGAGCTGTGGAACCCCCCCCCCCAATCTGTATGCCAGGTGGTGGCCCTTGTAATCTGGTTTTAAAGAATTGTTGGTAGTTGCACTACATTGTCATAATGATGGATTTTTGGATGGATTGTTCAATAGTATGTAGGGGGGTGGTGCGTAGCACCTAATACAGCCATCATTGAAAGTGTGGGAAGATGGAACACAGGAAAGGGTTATTTTGGGCTATGTGGTTATTTTGCTTTTGTCAAGGTTGTAAATTCGGCTTTTTTCCTTTCTGATTCACTCCGCTGTTGAAAAATGACTGAGAAATAGTCCAATTTATTGCTGCTTTCTCAGGAAAGCGGCAGGCTCTGGGGCACAATGACAGCACTTCCAGCTATGACGTCACTTCTGGTGAACTGCCGTTCTAAGAAGTGGGTCCCAGTCCTAAAAAGCAGAAAATGTGGTCAAAATACAGGGTGCTTCTGCTCCCATCCACGACCAGTCGTTCTTACTTAAAAGGATAATTAGACACATGGCTTTTGTATGACAACTTTTATTCCTGCTTCGTGCCTTTAAACTTTCTTGTTAAACATCCCATCATGATGTGCTTCCATGGGAATAAAGTTCCATGAATTTAGGTGCTGCCCCTTTCTTCTATTGTTGTTAGTGCTGCTACAGCAGTCGAACGGTCTATTCCCCAGCCAGATCTTTATTCCGTAACATTTGCCTAATTTGGAGCACACATGTTCAGTGCTCTCAGCATGATGTTGTGTAAGATGCAGCATGGCATTATATGATGATGCATGAAGTGGGGTTTATGACTCTGGTCAGCATCCTGTTTTGCCAGAACGCTATCTCAGGGATGGTGTGGGACTTGCATCCCAATCCTATCCAACTTTCCAGTACTTACGCAGCTCCAACGCAAAGGAACAGATGTTTCCTTACCTTGACGAGGCCTCCATGACTGCCCCCCCCTCTCATGCAGGGTGCAGGGCACACATGATGGGCATGGCTGCATCAGTGCTGGAGGTTGGGTAGGATTGGACCCTAAGTTGGTTATACCTGTCACCTGCAGAGTGACTCTCTGGCAAGCTCTGTAGCCACACACATCATGCCTCCTGTGTTCCTTCTGAGTTGGGGGCTGAGAGCCAGGTGGCTCTTCTCAGATTGCCAGGAGTGGCTCTGGGGCCACCAGTTGCTTATGTTTATAAGTTGAAAATGTTCAGCTGTGCACGGAGGGGTAGTAGACTGATGTGCTGCCCATCATGAGCGGCAAGGTTCTTCTGGAAAGCTTTGACGAAAAAGGTGGTGGCCTTTTTGAAGGTGGTGCAAGACCATGGTTGTTCATGATAATACCAGAGTAGAATGGATTTCACATAAACAAGAGTGGAGCAACAGAAGTAAAGGATGGACAGTAAATGAAGCAGAATGATTTTGGGGAAAAAATGTATTTACCTCTTGATGCAAGTTCAAGCTCTGTCTATTGCTGTTTAAATTGAAGACGTAGTCTCTCTGGAAAATTATGCCCTTCATCAGCGTTAGAAATGTACACATTTCCAGTAACCTTTTGTCTGGCTACGCCCTCTGGCTGTCAAGCTATTGTCACTTTCTGTATTTTTATCTCCATCTCAATTTTTATCTTGATAAAAGCTGTATTTGCCGGCTGTCTGGCAGCACCAGAAGGTAGCATTGTTATCTAGATAAACGGTGATATTTCTTACTGCCACCCTTAATCTGCGTTCTCTCTCATACACACAACAGGAAAAAAAAAGATGGCACAAGGTTTAGCTACGCAGACAAGAGGAATATAATTTTTAAAATAATAATAATAATAATAATAATAATAATTTGAATTTTTGGTTAGTGTGAGAAATATTGCTGTTTAAATTGAAGACGTAATCTCTCTGGAAAATTATGCCCTTCATCAGCATTAGAAATGTACACAATCAAAGCTTTGTAATTTCCTGTGGGGTGTTTTTCTTTTTAATGCATTAAATGAAATATAGCTGTGTTATGGCCAGCATATTAATCTAACAAAAGGCAGGAGTTTCAAACAAATGACTCCCTTAACAGTTGTAACTTTGCTGAGCAGCACATTACGGTTGCAGTTAAACAGAATCCCACAAATCCACATTTAAGACAGCCTTTTTTTAATACTTCACTGAATTGTTCCCAAACTTGCCTCTTAGGCAGAATATGCTCATGCTTGGTCTCATCCTGACAGTGACTCTGTTACTGTGGAGTCTGAATTAAATCCATGCAGCTTATTATGGAGTGAAGAATGAACAGTGGCAATGACAGCATAGTACAGGCCCCTTCAATTGGGCTTATCGGTGCATTTGATATTTAAATCATGTTGCAGAAGCCTGTTTTTAATGGGGCTCTCTTACTCTAGAGTTAAGGAGCCATCTTAATCCTTCCTCCCAATAGACTTCAGGATTCTCTACTAGGTGGGAGAATCCTCTGGGTTCGTGATCTAATTTTCTCTTTGAATGTAGTGCAGAATGGAATGTTACTTGCAATACCGTCAATTCAGACGCGCCAACTGCAGTCCTATACACATTTTCCTAGGAATAAGCACCATTGGACCCTGGGGTTTACTTCTGAGTAGACATGCATAGGATTGTGCTGACAGTCTAGTAACACTGCATCTGGGCTTTTTAGAGTCAAGGAACGTTCAGCTTCTCTCCTAATCTTTACCATCTTTCTTTTCTCTCTCACCTTTCCATCCCTTTCCATCTTGGCTTGTTCTTCTCGGAAGTTACAAACTCTTGTGGTAACCCTAGTTCCCAGTCCTATGAGTCCTATCAAAGCTCCTCACCTGTAGCCTGAAATATGATCCAGGAATACTTCTCTTGTGGTCTGCTGTTTGAAAACACTGGGCCTGTGTCGATTCAAAACTCATTTCTCTATATACCATTGAGATTTTGACACTGACATTTTAAATTGGTGCAGTGCCAGAACTTGAATTCCTATATTGTTTTCTATTTCTATCTGTTTTAGGCTGCTATGCACTTTGCCCAGGCACGTAGTGGGCAATTGTCAATTTCACCTTGGGGTGTGTATGCCTGTATATACCTTTGTTTGTTTTACCTGCGGAAATGTGGAACACTTCGTGCTTTAAATGTGATGGAAAAAATGCTGTGGATCCAGAAGTGCTTGAGTGGGAATATCACTTGCTAAATGGGCCTTTCCGGCCCACCCCTTTCCACCAGTCCCTTTCCCCAATCCTCTTTGGGGGGGCCCAAGACCTTATGGAACCTCTCACAAGAGACCCCCGGTCAATCTTTATAGCTTCCTTCATCCCATTGCAGTCCCCATGCTACATCTTGCACCATTCTAGAGGACCTCTCAATTCTTAGGAACAGCTTTTTGGGGTTGCATAGGCAGTTATGTCATTCAGGGGGAATGGACCAGAACGGGCATTCCGGATCCTAATGGGCTCCGTGGTTGGTTCTGGGTTCCTGACAAGTGCCAATCAAAAGTGAGTTCCGGTTCCTAAATCATTTGAATGACACCACTGTGCATAGGGCTTCGGTGGCAGAAAGTGAGAGGGGTTCTTAGTTTCCTGACCAAAGTTCTGCTTGCCCAGTTGTAGATTCAAGCAAATGTCTGCAGAAGGCTTTTACTAAATAGAACAGCTTTGTATGATTTGTTTTAGCTGAAAAATGATTCTAAATTTCCTTATGCCAGGGTTGTATCAAATGTCTTGATACCCAGGAGTTTTGCAACCCAACTGTGTGGTTTTTGGTTTCAATTTGAAAAAAATAAAATCAGATGACGACAGTAACATGCACAAAAATGTTCATGATGAAGTATGTTTTGGTGCTTGAGTGTGTGTGTTTTTCCCCTCACTTGCAAGTGCCTGAGGTATATTTAATCTACTACTTCACATGCTCCCTTTGGCACATATTGTGCTTAATTTTAGCAGCAGAGCACAGATAAAAATTCCTGGTTTGTTTGAAGTTTCACACCCTCAAGGATAGACTATAAAACGATCTCTTTACAGGGGGGAGGAGGAGGAGAAGAAATTGTTTCAAATGGTTCATTTTAGAGAACTTTGGTTACTTATAGGTAGGCTGGGGCCTGGTGTTCATTGGCTTACCAGTATAGCATGCAGTAGAATTACGAGTTAAGAGCAGCATCTTATCTTTCAAATTGATTTCACAAAATTGCACCGGGCAGCTGCTGCCCCCCCCCCAACTGCTGGGGTGATGGGCAATGGAAGTGGCTGCCCAGATGTGACTTCGCAGAAGTAAGGCTTGAAAGACAAGCTGCTGAGATGTGGAAAGCTCTGTGCTGTCTGGGGAAGGCGTTTCTGAATGCAGCGGTCCTGTGATTTGGAGATCGTTGCTCTAGTCCACTCGGAAGCATATCATCCATGATTCCACTTTTTCTTTGTTCCCTCTTCGGGGGTTGGAAGAGGTGTACAGGTGATGGGTGGCATTTCCAGACTGCCAGCTGAGGCAGGTTTCCTCACTCCGCCTCCTGGATCGGCTGCACATTATGTTATCCAGTTTGGCTGTAAGTCAGCTTTAATTATGGCACACATTTTTTCCCGTGAGACCTGTTTCTGACAGCTATTTGTCATCTTTAGTTTTAAAACTGAAGTGTGCTTCCTTCTTTTTAAAAAGGGAGTGGCATCCAGCCTCAGGATGATGGTATTAACTTCATTCGGGGTTTTTTTTGTATTGAAATTGGGTACGTGGTGGCATGTGAGCATCTGCATGTGTTGACGTGCATGGCTTATCTAACTCTTACTAACTCTTCCTTTCTCTTACTTCTCGAATAAAACAAGGTTTACCGACATTCATCATTGCCATTTAAAGCTGCAATGATCTATATACTTACAAGATTTATTTTTGTTATTGGCCACTGTGAAGGCTTGAGTCTTAGGCTTGTTGATTAATAGTAAACGAAGATGCTCCCATTTAAATTTCTAAGACCCAAAGTGGATTTGTCATGCTTCAGCAATTCAATGACAATGCTCGACAAGCACTTAACAAACACCCTTCTTTCAAACAGTTCATGTTAAAAGTATTGCCAGCTGTTATCTCTTATACTCAGGCAGCAGGGAGTAAAGTATGAGTTGTCCAGAAAGTAAGTGTAAAATAACACATTTGCAGAAGGATTACAATTATTCCCAGAACTATATGGTTAGGATTAACTCGGCGGAACATATTGTATATTTATTTTGGGATGCTTAACTGCAGAAACGAACTCAATGATTTGTCTACGGTATGAAGTAAGTCATGCTAAAATTGCTATGAAGGATGCATTGGATGAAGATAATTGATGTGGCATTAAACCTGTCCTACCTGACCTATAGACTTGTTACTCTCTTGCTCTAAATTAGGAAAGTCCTTTAGGTAGCTTAAATGATGTCTACCCACATGCTACTATTTCATCACTCCTATAATTCTAATAAGTGGGAAATTGGGCCCAATTAATGTATGATCATGATTTCGCTACCAAGCTCTATCATAGACTGGAGCAAAAGCTTGGGTTATGCCAAATGGAATATTTTGACAACTTTGCCTTTTTACACACTAGGGCCTTATATCGCAAACTTGTTTAAAATTCTGCTCAAGAAGAGTGCCAGTTGTTGCATAGGGATACCCTTCCAATCTTTTTATACACTGATTTTTGATCCACGGACATGCATGGACTGGACATGCATGGCCACTTAAAATGAGAAGGACTGTGCTGATTCCTGGAGATGGGGGGAAAAGCGTCCCTTCAAAATCGCGGTTCAAAAACCATTGCATTTGATTGTTCAGCGAGCCAGGGTGAAGGGAGGGGGTTGTTTGATTTCTAATTGTCAGAGACTGCCTTCCTGCCTGTGTCTCTACTCTGCTCTCTATGAGAAAAGCAGTTCTTGAACTGCAATGTTGATGGGACATGTTTTCATTTTTTTTACTGTTTTTATTTCATACATTCTTTGATATTAGCTGGGAATCCCAGAACCAAACCTCAGCGGATACCAAAGTCTCACTTGTATGTGGTGCTGGGTCAGTTTCATGTTGCTTTGACTGAAAGGCTGATGGTCAGAGAGCCTTGGATCTTGTATACCCCTGCTTCCTAAACAAGTGGGTTGTGACCTGTCAAGGGAACCTGCAGCAACACGGTTGGGATGGTGCTGCTGCTGCTGGGAAGGGTTTTAAAAACTTGCCTGGGAGTTGCTATGGATTTCTGGAGGGTCCACGAAGCCTGCAAAACCCTCTGTAGCCCTCCACAAGACTTTAAACCTCAAAAAGAAAAAGAAAAACACTTCCTGTTTTTGTTGCAAAACCAGAAGTGTGTGTTTTTTCTTTTTCAGAAGAGTTTGAAGGCTTGTGGAAGGCTGCAAAGGGGGTCACAAGCTCCCTGGAAACCCCCCCCCCCCAGAGCCATAGCACCTCATAGGTAAGTTGGAAAAACCCTTCCCTCCCTGGCAGCAGCAAGATTGGCCCGATCATGTTGCTGTCCTTTCCCTTCTCTGCAAATACTTACAGGGTTCCCAAAATCCGAATAGTCTGAGTAGTAGTCATAGACTTTTGGGTAAAAAGACCCATATTGGTTTTGGTATGTTCTTGTATTAATTGTAAACCTCATATTGCGTATGCATTTTTGTGAACTTTGTGGTTTATGTGGTAGACCAGGAGTCTCCAAACTCTTTAGCCGGAGGGCCTCATGAAGTATCTGGCCTGGTGTTGAGGGCCAGAAAAATAAATTTAAATAAATAAATTAAATAAATGCATTAGAGTCGGAACTTGAATAAATGAATGGGCTAAAAGTTTCAGGAGTGAACTGATCCCAGATGAGTGGGGCGTGGCGATAATTACTTTTCTACTAAGGAAAAGAATACTCCAAGACCATCTGTTCCTCCTTCATCCACTCCAGGAAGCTAAAATTCGGAATTTTCATGTGAATCCTAATGGGCCATAACTTGGTCTAAGCCCTAAGATGGCCTGTGTTATTGGTGTGGCTAAACTTGACTTATACAAATGGTTTCTTTTTGCGTATATGCCTTTCTTGTTAAAAAAAAGATATGTTAAACTCAGTTGCACAACAACATTATTGAGCTAATCATAAAATGCATGACACTGCTCAAAAGAACAAAAAACTTTGTCAAAGTGGTTCGCGCCCTTGTCTGTCTTCCTTGTAAAATCTTTTTTTAAAAAACAAGCTTTTTATGGCTTAAAAACCTCAACAATGCTATGAAAATTATCCTTCAAAACCATAAGACTTGTACTACTAACTTTTCTTCTCGTGAATATGTGTCATAGTTGGAAAGCACAAAGTCGGTTTGCAGATTATTTTTGTTGCCATGGGAAATATTTCATCCTGGATGCCTGCAGCTTAGAAAGCCACATCTAACTTAATTGAGAAAATCAATGCAGCAGGGATGCCTTGACTTGGTGGAAGAATTTGTTCACAAGTTAGACAAAATCCTATTACCTCAAAGAATCTGCGGCTGTCATTTTGTCTCTTGCTATTAATTTCAAGGATTTGCAGCCGTGAAGTTGAAATCTTACTCTGAAAGCAAGAAAATAAGTGCATTATTAAGCAAAGATGCATTCACACATACAAATTAACTGCTGTTACAGATAGCCAAATAGGTCTGGTACAACTGTGCAGTTTGCTGTTTATGGCAATGTTAGGGACGTGGTGGCACAGTGAGTTAAACCGCTGCAGCTGAGCTTTCTGACCGGAAGGTTGGGAGTTTGAGACCACGTGATTGAGTGAGCTCCTGTTGCTTGTCCCAACTTCTGCCAACCTAGCAGTTCGAAAGCACATAAAAAAAAGCAAGTAGATAAATAGGGACCACTTCAGTGGGAAGGTAATGGTGTTCTGTGCGCTACAGGATATAGTCATGCTGGCCACATGACCGTGTAAGCTTGTCCTTGGAAAATGCCGGCTCTACAGGCTTAGAAACAGATGAGCACTGCCCCCTACAGTCGATCATGACTAGACCGGTCGTTTGTGGGGAAACCTTTAACCTTTATGGCAATGTTGGGTCCTTGCCAAACAGCAATGACAGTCTTCTTCCTCTTCTAAAAAATCTGTTGTCTGCCTGCTTGCCTCGTGGCATAGCAGAATGGTGTCTCCTGCTATTTAAAACAGGGATTGGTTGTGTGACTTCTTGAATGTCAACTTGGAAGCACAGTGCAATGCTATCTTGACTGCGGGCTCTGCCTGATTCTTTCTTAAAAAACCAATTGCTGCCTATGGGGGGGGGTGGAGGCTGAAAATGAGCCATTTGTGCAGTCTTCTATGCTGAATTTCGGGTTTGGAAACCACTGCTCTTCATTACCTGTGTGTGCAATTTCTCTCTGTCTTTTCACCCCTTGCTCCTTTTGCCTTTTTGAGAAGATGCTAATTATTTAGGGCATAAGGGGAGTGACTAGGTTGGACTTACTCCACTTGTGATCCACCAGCTGACTGTGAGCCTGCTCGGTACTTGATGCCCTTGTGCGTTGTCTGGAAAATCAGGACTCAAATGGGATGTATATATCTAGAGAGCTGCATTTGGCTTTTTCACAAATGGTCGCAGGTTGGGCAGGTCTGTTGCAGGTGATGTTGCTTTATCCAAACTACTGCATCAAAAGACAGTAAAGTACACAGCAGTGTATTCTCATTACATGGATGGAATGGAATAAGTCCAGGACTTAGAGAAGAGTTGAGATCAGTGGTTCCCAAACCTTCTCAATTTGATCTACTGGGCCATTGGCCATGGCACCTCATTAGATCGACAACCCTATATATTGTCTAGGGCGGCAGGTTTTTTGCAAGGATTTGGCGGCTCCCCCGGAGAGCCATGGCTCACAGTTTGGGGACCACTGATCTATATAAATAGGAATGAAGCAGATGGCGCTTCAGATGGACTATGAATATGTAAGTTTTGATTGGTAAGAGCAGAGTTTAGCTGCCTTATGCTGCTTTTCCAGCCAGCCTTTGATTTATCTGTTGCTGTCAGGGAACATACTGGGCGAAAACTGGCTGGCCCAAGGCTTTGTGGTTAGTGCTCACACAATCTTCCGGCTCCCCACTTCCCGCTTTTTACTAGTCAGCAGCTGAATTTCTGCTAATCCCAAAATCTGCTTCCATCACCCCAGGCTACAGAGAACAGGCACTGGGCTGCCATCTAAGAAAGAACCCCTCTCCAAGGAGAGCATTGAACCCCAGGGTTCTTAGAAAAAAATCAAAACCACAGTAGCTTTCACAACAGTAATTAGACATATGATAAATCTGAACATGGACTAAGCAGGCAAAGATCTTCTGGATTTATTAAAAATCCAAAAGACATGGAATCAATGGGGAAGAGGGGGTAGAAAAAGAAAAAGTTCAGATAGGCTAATTGAAAATGACTGAATTCGGCTGGATGGACAGAGATAACTTGACCAAAGGACTGTAATTAACAATAGCATGGAGCTGAGATGCTTTTTGGGAGCAAAGCATACAATGCGTAGTAAAACAGTGAAATTTTCTGATGGGCTTGGAGTGAAACAAAGCAAACAAAAGCATTTTGATCCTTAATGCATCTAGCTAAGTTTACAGTCCCTCTCTCTAGGTATTCACATTATCCAAGGAATCCTGGTCCCTGAACCTAGTGTAGAAGAGCTTGATGTGCTTCTTGTAAATCAACATCAGATCTCACAGCAGGCCATGGAGCCCTCTCTATGCTGGAATTAGGTCTGATGATGCAAGCACATTATCCGATTTGAGGAACAGAGCCTACCTGGTCATGCCATCCCACCATTTTACCCAGACAGGTTTTGGTACCCAAATCAACAAACATACATGGTTGGTTGGTAATGGATGTTGAAACAAGGACAGACCACTGTAGTAGGATGTCTTGCCAGCTTTCTAAGGCGCCTGAGGGGGGACATGATTGAGACATACAAAATTATGCATGGAAGGGATAGAGTCGATAGAGGGATGTTCTTTTCCCTCTCTCAAAACACCAGAACCAGGGGGCATCCACTAAAGCTGAGGGTTGGGAGAGTTAAAACAGATAAAAGGAAGTACTTTTTTACCCAGCGGGTGGTTAATCTGTGGAACTCTTTGCCACAGGAGGTGGTGATGGCATCTGGTCTTGATGGCTTTAAGAGGGGATTGGACAGATTTCTGGAGGAAAGGTCCATCGTGGGCTATAGGCAATGATGGATTGTGCAACCTCCTTACAAAGGTGGTGGGCTACTGGTACCGGGTGCAAGGGAGTGGCAACAGGATGCAAGCATCTTGTTGTTTCATGCCTCCCTGGGGCACCTGGTGGGCCGCTGTGAGATACAGGAAGCTGGACTAGATGGGCCTTTGGCCTGATCCAGCAGGGCTCTTCTTATGTTCTTATGTTCTTATGTTTCTAGGCTGCCAAGCCTGCATAGAAGTTTCTGGGGAGTTAAGAATGTCCAAACATAAGGGAAAATGGGCCAAAAATAGGGGGCAAACAGCGCATTCATAACAGCTACATAGGTTGACTTGGTTTCATCTTGATACTTCTGGTCTTGGGCTTAACTGCTGCTTTTTGTATTATTATGGGTCTGATGGAAATATACAGTGGTACACAATGGTTCTGTTATATGAAAGCCACCTTGAGTGGCTCCATTTTGGAGGTGGAGTAGTAGAATGTAATTAAATAAGGCTATATAGTAAATAAAAACATTGGATTAGAGCAGTGGAAAATGCTATACAATAACTGCATAACACAGTTAATACTTAATTCAAAAATCTGTACTGTGCGTTCAATGGGTAGATTTGTTTTCAATACACTGTATTTGTAGCAGGTACAGAGAAGATGCACTGAAGATTCTTCCTTGGAATGAACAGAAACACAGAGAGGAAGACTGGTGTGAAAGCCCCCTATGCAAGTAAGTGAATATGGGCATGTACATATTAATCCACATGGGCCAGATCAAAAGACCCAACTATGTATGGGAAATGCTGCAACTGCCTGGAGGCAGTTGGGGCATGGATGAAAGCCAATAGACTGAATCCAGAAAAGACAGAAGTCCTGGTCAGGAAATCCTCAATGCAGGCACTAAGTCTTTCACCCACTCTGAATGGAGTGACACTTCCCAGGCAACTGTCTTGATAAACCTGTAAAAATGAATAGTAGAATTGTGGTGCTGTGGAGTAATGCAAAGTGCTCTTCAGTGGCTTGGCAGTAGTTTTGCATTGTGCTCTTTCAGAAGCAGACTTCCAGCTCATGTCGTCCTTCCACCATCACTCTCACTGTACGTTGCACTGAACTAAACTAGGCTCCTCTCCCAACACACGTTCTTTCCTGGGTAAAATCCTAGAGGCCAAGTAATGAGTCAGTCCTTTCTGTATATGAGAACAGGTGTTCATGCCTACAAAGAAATGTTTACATTTTTTAATGTTCTGCTTAAATTTATTCATTTAAAAGCTCTAAATAAAATATGTATTTATGGAAGCACTGGTTAACAAAATTAACCAAGAACACAAGAAAATTCAGTAGGATAATTAACCTTTGTGTACAGTGAGCCCACATTATCTGTGGGTTCCGTGTCCATGGATTTCAGAATCCGCAGATGACAAAACCACAAGGACACCCACTAAAAGACCTTCTAGACAGTACGAGAGCTGAACTCTAGTCGCATCTGGGGGGCTTTCTGAAGCTTGGAGAGTGTGGGACTGCAGGCCTCAGAATGAATCCTGGAGCTGTTTTCCAGCAAAAGCAAAGTTCCCTGAAAATGGCTCCTGGCTTCATTCGGAGGCCCACAAAGACCGCACACGGCTTCTGTAGGCCTCAGAACAACCGTTTGGAGGTTTAAAGGGACCCACATCCACGGACTTTTACATCCATGGGGGTTCCAGGAACGGAATCTCCATGGATACCAAGGGCCGCCTGTATTTAGAGTTTTTTTAATCATTAAAATGTCATATTGTACTAGAAATAGCAATGGTGAGTTTTGAACTTTGATCATCTTACAAGTTATTTGTAAGGTATTGGTTATAAAAATAGAATTCTTAATAATTTTATTGGTATTTTGAAAGCGAAGGCTTGAATGTGTCTGGCTAAGATTGACCTGCATAATTCTGAAAAGAACATTTTGCTTTAAAATGTCTCATTGAATTGACCTTCTTGCGCATATCCCGTATAGCTATGGACTTACTTCAATACATGCTAGTGTTTTTATGTTTAGTAAAATATATTTTAGTAAAGTATTTTTTTTTCTTTGACTGTCAGACTGACTGTTGAACCAGCTCATCAAGATGAAGGTGCTTTTTTATATGACTCTCAGCCCGAATTGCTGAAGTACAGGACTACAGAGCTTTCAATAAGCTTGGCCACCGATTGGTATTTGAACAGAGCAGAGGAAATCGAAAACTATTCTATGCAGGTAAATTCATAATTCCAATCATATTCCTGTTGCTATGTGTTACAATATTTTTTTTCTTTTCATGGAGCCCTAAGCTCATGCATTCATGCAAAACCATTCTAGGTCTGAAGTCACGCATACAGCAGTATGCATGAGCTCATGCACTGACATGTTTCTGGGGTATTAGCAGGACAGAACTCTGGGCCTTGTGTTTCATTGTGAATGGATGGGTAATTGATGATCAGGACTGGATTTTTTCCCCTTAACTTTTTTTTTATTTACAGTGAGGGGAAAAAAAAACCTATTTGCTGATTTTGTATGTTTGCCCACTGACAAATGATCAGTCCATAATTGTAATGGTAGGTTTATTGTAACAGTGAGAGACAGAATAACAAAACAGTCCAGAAAAACGCATTTCAAAAAAGGGTATGAATTGATGTGCATTTCAGTGAATGAAATAAGTATTTGACCCCTTCACAAAACATGACTTAGTGCTTGGTGGCAAAACCTTTGTTGGCAGTCACAGAGGTCAGACGTTTCTTGTAGTTGGCCAGGTTTGCACACATCTCAGGTGGGATTTTGGCCCACTCCTGTTTATAGGTCCCTCAAAGTCATTAAGGTTTCGAGGCTGACGTTTGGCAGCTTGAACCTTCAGCTCCCTCCACAGATTTTCTATGGGATTCAGGTCTGGAGACTGGCTAGGCCACTCCAGGACCTTCTTGAGCCACTCCTTTGTTTCCTTGGCCGTGTGTTTTGGGTCACTGTCGTGCTGGAATACCCATCCATGACCCATTTTCAATGCCCTGGCTGAGGGAAGGAGGTTCTCACCCAAGATTTGATGGTATATGGTCCCGTCCATTGTCCTTTTGATGCGGTGAAGTGGTCCTGTCCCCTTAGCAGAAAAAAAGCATAATGTTTCCACCTCCATGTTTGACGGTGGGAATGGTGTTCTTGGGGTCATAGGCAGCATTCCTCCTTCTCCACACACGGTGAGTTGAGTTGATGCCAAAGAGCTTGATTTTGGTCTCATCTGATGACAACGCTTTCACCCAGTTCTCCTCTGAATCATTCAGATGTTCATTGGCAAACTTCAGATGGGCCTGTACATGTGCTTTCTTGAGCAGGGGGACCTTGCGGGCGCTGCAGGATTTCAGTCCTTCACAGCATAATTTGTTACCAATTGTTTTCTTGGTGACTATGGTCCCAGCTGCCTTGAAATCATTGACAAGATCCTCCTGTGTAGTTCTGGGCTCCTTCCTCTCATGATCATTGAAACTCTACGAGGTGAGATCTCGCATGGCGCCCCATACCGAGGGAGATTGACAGTAACTTTGTGTTTCTTCCATTTGCGAATAATCGCACCAACTGTTGTCAGCTTCTCACCAAGCTGCTTGGCGATAGTCTTGTAGCCCATTCCAGCCTCGTGTAGGTCTACAATCTTGTCCCTGACATCCTTGGACAGCTCTTTGGTCTTGGCCATGGTGGAGAGTTTGGTATCTGATTGATTGCTTCTATGGATAGGTGTCTTTTATACTGTACAGGTAACAAGATTAGGAGCACGCCCTTTAAGAGGGTGCTCCTAATCTCAGCTCGTTACTTGTATACAGTAAAAGACACCTGGGAGCCAGAAGTCTTGCTGATTGATAGGGGATCAAATACTTATGTCACTCATTGAAATGCACATAGATTTATAACCTTTTTGAAATGTGTTTTTTCTAGATCGTTTTGTTATTCTGTCTCTGACTGTTACAATAATTTTACCATTACAATTATGGACTGATCGTTTCTTTGTCAGTGGGCAAACGAACAAAATCAGCAGGGGATCAAACAGTTTTTTCCCCTCACTGTATGCCAATAAAGGTGATTGAATTGCAACTCCCTATATTGGCACGTGCTCACTCACATAGAATTATCCCCATACAGGGGGAATTCTATTATGACACGCACGCACATTGAAGCATCAGTGAAGTATTATATACAGGTTTAACCGCTGAGGATCTGTGGATGCTGAACCTGCCCTGCCCTCAATCCCTCTGAGGCCCAGCGGAGCACAGGAGGTATTTTGAAGCCCACAGAGGCCATGTACATCTGCCTGTGGCCTCTGCAGGCTTCAGAATGAAGCCTGGAGCTATTTAAAGGTGAACTTCCAGTTTTTGATGAAACTAGAATTCACCTTTAAATGGGTCCAGGTGACTTTCTGAGGCCGCTGCACACATTGGTGTGCCATGAATGGTCCACAGGTGTGCCACGGGTTGGGGTAGGGTTATTAGTAGGGCCATTGGGGGATGTGAGCCCCCCCCCCAATGTCACCCTAATATGCTTGTCAAAAAACTGATGGTGTTCCTTGATAATTTTAGTGCCAGTGTGCCATGAGCTGAAAAAGGTTGAAAATTTTCTGCTTTCAGACTACTGAGAATTCCGCAGTGTAAGAGACACTTTAGCCCTGTTCATGCATTCATAGACAACGCTGTACCGTAGTACTGAATTCTTAAGAGCACACCAGTTAGCCATAACCTTAGGTGTCAATCCACTCTGTGACCACCTCCCTGTCCCCCCTCAGATACAGTTGTCTGGGGATGGCAACACAGAACCTGGATACTCTTCATTTATGTGATTTGGATTGTTCAGCTTTCAGGATTCCAAATCGTGTGGGTGAAGGATCCCTGAGTGTCATGCTCCTTTCTTTGATAAACCCTGTCCCTAAGGGGGATGTGGTTAGCCAGCATGCCCCCATTGTCTCTGAGTACCCTGTTCATTTACAGTGCTCTCACTCCGTGGACACCTGAACAAGGCTTTAGTCAAAGCATAACTCACAAATCTACCAGCCTCTTCTGTTTTAATCTGTCTCAGTAAAGTACAAAATCAGAATGTAAGAACTTCATTATTCAAAATGAGCAAGGGGGTCTCCAACTGATTTTTAGGGGGTTGCAAAGAGCTCAGGGCAGCCATCTTGGAAAGCTGGGTGCCACCATCTTGGAAGCTTCATTTTGGTTAGGGATGAGGTTTCCCCATTTAAACTGCCATTTCCGCAATATTTGTGCCTGTGAGGGAAATCAGCCTTGCTATGGGCTTCTCTTGGTGTGTGCATATGCATGTGATGAAGTCTCTCCCAGATCTCTTTTCGAACAGGTATATTATGCCTGTTGAATTTAGCTTTCTCTTTTCATTAGCTGCAGGTAAAATGCCTGAAACCTTGCAAGATGGGATGCCATAATAATCATTCCTGTTTGCTTTTTATTCAGTACCTGATATGTCTCTTAAACATAACCGTTTCAAATGGGTTGCAGTGGCCAATAACTGTAATATGCCTATCCTCTGTGAAGTTGACTAATCCCTTTTTAAAAGTTATTAAGCTACAGGAACCTGTCACAACTTGGTTAATAAGTTAATTATGTGCTGCATGAAGAAATGCTCTTTTATCACCAATCAACTGCCAAGTGACTTCAGTGGGTGACTTGAGCACTAGTATTATGAAAATAGGAGGAAATGAATTGCTGCACAGCACAGCTTCAAATGTGTTGGGATGATGCTCCATGCTTTTGTTGTTAGATTTTCATCACTGTTCTCTTTAAGCTGGGTGGCTGTGCAGCTCAAAGCCCTGGGAAGCCACATTCCCCATAGCTTGAAGCTCAGTGTTCCCCAAAGTCCTGTGATGATGTGTGAAATCATCACCGTGCATCTGGAAACATTGCAGGACTCTGGCATAGCAGCTGAAGGAGTCCGTGCACCAGCATAGACGGGTTATTGATTGCAATCCTATTATATGCATGTTTGTTTGATTAACTGTCTTTTCCAAGCTCAAGGAAACATGCTTTAATACACATTATTTTAATACACATCATTTAATACACTATGCACATTATCTTTCTGTATGTGTTTGAATATATGCTTGAGTTTGAGGGTGGGGTAGCCAGAACTGTACATAGTATACAAAATGTGGCTAGTTATTTTTATACAGTTGGCCCTCATCATCCATGAGTTTGACTCAACTTGGATCAGAAGTCCCCACTGCAGGAATTCGCAGGACCCCCCCTGGACTGAACTGGAAGTCATGTTTGGGAGGTCTTCTGAGGCATGAGGAGGCAGTGCATGGCCTCCCCACACAGGGCTGGCTCCAGTAGTGATGGAGCCCCACTCGGGGCATTCCCACAGGACACCCCCCCACACACACACACACTCTCTCCCTGCAGGGCCTTCCACTCATCAAGTGCTTGTGATACCATGCATGGCACCTGGAAATAGTTGGTGGTGGCATGATGACGTCATCACCAGCTGCTTCCAGGAGACCCATTTTGGGCCATTTGGAGGAAGGGGCAGGTGCGACAGCCCAAGGTGAAGCGGCTCTGCTTGCCCCACTGACTTGCAGTCCATAGAGATCTTGCCTGCAGAAGCAGGCGATATGCTCGCTGCATTGGTACAGGGCCTACCACAGTATGGGGCCCAATGTGACGATGTTGGTCACATTGACTTAAGGCGGGCCCTGCTCAGAAAGCCTTCCAGCTTTCAGTTCTAAATGGGGTTCTTTTTTGTTCTAAATGGGGTTTTTACAAGTATTGTTCTGTGAGACAGAGTACCCTCAGTTCAGTTTCTAAGTGCTGCCAAGATCTTGGCTATGCACTGTACTGCATTTTCAAGCTTCATAGTAGCCGCAGTTCTCCCTCTGTTGGTTCTCATGATGTCTCCCGTCTCTTACGGACTCCTCTGCATTCCACACTCTCAGTGCTTTCCACCTCAGTGCCTCCGTGAGATCCATCAGCAACTTCTGGTCTCCCTTCCAATGGAAGAGCCCAGGCTGTTCCAGCTTAGCTTCTTCAGGCAGAGCACAGGCTCAACCTCTGGAACATACCTCCTACTATGCCGCAGAATTATACAGCGATACTCATTTTTGCTATTCTCTGCTGCTTGAAGAAGCTTAAAAATGGAAATCTCTGAAATGAGCAACAATTGCATTCCTGCCATGCCAGTCGGTGTAGAAAGAATATTTGGAGACTGCAATTCATTTTGTCCAGTCAGTTGTCAAATATGATTGACAGAGTTCTGGAAGATGGGACATTACTACATGCAAATGGCATACTTAAAAATAAGTGGATTTTTCAATGTATTCATTTTATAGGAGTTACACTGCAACGGCAAACGTTTTACATTAATCGGTCTGTATGAAATATATCAGAACAAGTTCCAAACTGGTTCAAAGCTGCTGCACCGGTTACTATTCTCCCTCTTCCCCTCCCCTTCCATTTTGTGCCAGGTCAAGAGAGTTGGACATTAATGACCCTGATTTGGAACTAAATCCATTCCTTTTGTGACTAGCTGCACTCTCACTCCCTTTTTATTAGGTGGATTGTGCTCTATCTCTCATTCGCCTTGGAGTGGAAAGGAACATTTCTGGTCTGCGCACTCTCTGTGACAATCTGGTTACATTGGAGACACTAGTGTATGAGACTGGAGCTGACATAACTCTGAGCTTGAAAGATCTACAGCAGATGAAAGACATTGAGAAGCTAAGGCTGTTAATGGTGAAGGTAAGTGCTGTGGCTGACTGTGTGGGCTGTGAAAGAGACATTTCTGTTATAGAATAAAATCCGGCCCTTAACAGGATGAAACCCACCACTATCAGCTCAGTCTTGTTTTCAGTTTTTTTATTCATATACTCATGCCCTCCCTCCAAAAGGCCCCCAACGCTGGCCAATGACAAATGTCAAACTCTGACTCAGTCAAGTGTCCTCAGCCTCATCTCTTTTCTATAACCTTAAGGCTGTAATCCTGTATACCAGTGGTTCCCAACCTCTGGGGGTCATGACCCCCTGAGGAAACCAGAACAACTGTATAACTCTTTAAGGGGAGTGGTTGAAATGGCAGCAACAGCCTCACAAAGATCATGCCGCCACCGCCACAAAGAGCTCTGTTAAGGTACCGGGGGGGGGGGGGGGTAGCGGGGCCCCCCAGAGGGGGCGGGGGGCTGCTTGTGGCTCCCCCTGCTGCCCCAAACAGCTCCCTGTGGAGATCACAGGGACCCAACCTTTGGGAACCACTGCTATATATGTTTACCTGGGAGTGAGCCTCATTGAACTAAATGGGACTTACTTTTGAGTAGACATGGCAAGGCTTGTATGTTCACTCTGTGCGAGATTTGTCCCCAAACTGTTTGCTGAATGAAATGAAAATGAGGTTTCTGGGTTCTTACTGTATGTCCTGTGATCCTGTGGGGTAGATAGTGGGGCAGACCTGTGCAACTCTACAGAAACCCCCCCCCCCAATGCTGGAAATGTCTCATATGCTAACCTTTATGGCAGGGGTTCACAAAGTGTGGATTGTGACACCCTTAAGGCATCATTGCTCACTCACAGGGGTGTCAGGAGGGGTGCCCCTCCTACCTGTTCTTCCAGGTACCACCATCTTGGATCTCACAAAATCTCAGGAGATTTGAGTGCCATCATCTTGGATCTCGAGAAATTTTGTGAGATTCAAGATGGCAGCGCCTGGCTGAGTTGGGCAGAAGAGGTTGCTGGGGTGTTGTGACCTAAATAAGTATGGGACCCACTGCTTTATGGTCTGATTTGTATGTAGGAACTACTTTCTCATGGCTGCTTCCCATGCTGTTCTAATAATTTCTATTGTACATGTTGGATTCTGTTGGGTGACATGATGTTGTGACTTCTCATGCCAGCATTGCCCTGTACCCTAGAGCAAACAAGCATAACATGTTGTGCACATCGATCTGCATCATGCTCTTTTCCCTAGAATGGCCAGAACACCTTCATTTAATGTTCAGCATTCCTTTGTTTTGGTGGATGATACAAACACATTCTGTAGTTTCATGTGCAATAGTATATTAATCTTTTCAAAGCAATTTGGTGCCAGACCAAAAATAAATGAGTAAGTCGTTCATATAGTCCTAGATTGCTTTGTTTATAATTTAGTATCGGTTGTGTACATGTCCATCTTTCTTTAATTTGAAATCATTCAACTTCTCAGTCATCAGATGAAAGATACGTAAAGGATGCTTACCAGTGGATGGTTCCATTTCTACACCGGTGTGAAAATCAAACTCCTGGTGTGGCAAATGAGCTTTTGAAAGAGTATTTGGTAACTCTGGCAAAAGAAGACCTAAAATTCCCTCTGAAGATAATTGAACATTCAAAGCCAGCGGTAAGTTCAGATTTCTAGTTCACAGTTCATGTGTATGTAAAGTCCTGGTGTATGCGTTAAACCCACTTGAGCTTACAAAAATGTGATCCCTCATCTAGAGCCTGTAGTAGTATCATTCATTCTACCATCTCAGTATTCATCTATGTTATGTTTAGTTCTTTGGGATACATGTATAGTCCAGGCTTCCGAAAGGGGATTGTCGGCAGTAGCCTGGTATGTGGTTTAAAAAACGGAGCTGCCCACACATGTGACATCTGAACCCTGAGAATTGTTTCTATGCATGCAAAAGAGAAAAGAAAAAGAAATCAGTATTCTCGATCAACCAGTTCATGTAACCCAAAGCTAGCCCAAATAAAAGAATGGGCTTTGATAGGTCTTCGGAGTTCTGGAATGGCACTATGGATGGTCTCTGTACCTTTTGAAATGTTGTTGCTGTTGTTTTGCCTTTGAAATGTAGGATCCAGAAGGTAGTATTAAAAGTCAACACCTTAAAAAGCACAAAGGAACCAAGTTAAAAGAAGAAGAAAAAAGCTTTGCTTAATTTACACAAGCTGCTTTCTTTGGATGTAGTCACCGAAATGTGAAATTTTAGAGATGGAGGAAGAGGAAGGAGTGTTTGTAAAAGAGATTAATGGGTCTTTATGCTCATTTTGGAAGTTATTTGCATCTTCTTGAAGCATTGCGTTTCAGACCAAATCTGAAATTCCTGCATCTTAAATGGCATATTGCTTGGATGCTTATTCTTTACTTTTTGGCTGTGTATAGAAGTAAACAGCATGTCGAGAGAAGCCAGCATTCTAGTGTCTGTTGAATCTATTTATGTGTAAATGAAGCAAATAGCATAATGTTGCTAGTTAAAAGCTTTAGAATTACAAATAGTTTTGTTTAACAAATGGCTTGATAGAAAACCGTTAGAATAAAACTGGAAATACCTTGCTATTCCAAATAGCTGTTGTGCTCGCAGGTCACAAATGAGTTTCCGTTGCAGGTTTTGTAATTATAAGAAGATATTTAATAATTCTTGACTGCACATCTAGAGAGCCTGTGTAATTAACAAAAATAACTAAATTGGTTTTTTACAGTTGTAATTGTGCTATTTAAGAGATGGTTTTCTGTTGCACAGAGATACGGGAAAAGCAAATTGAAAAAAACAAACTTTTTGACACCGTGGATGTTGTCTTTTCTTTTCCTCCCAGTGTCAGCAAAAAATAATTTCTGACCAGGACTTCTTGATGATTACTGCATTAGAATGTATCTACAGCTGCAAACGTGATGACCAGCTGTCTTTATGTTATGATATCTTAGAATGTCTCCCCCAGAGAGGATATGGGTGAGTGTTGCTTGGGGCATTTGTGGATTATTTTTAAAGCAATTGCCTACAAATTTCAATAATTGCTTTTACAAATGTCTTTGTAAATGATTATGTCAGTAGCATCTCTTTTCAGAATCTAAAGAATGAATGTGATTAAGGGCTGGTTTCTATAGCTAGAAGTGTTTGAAAACGGTGCTACTTAGTTCACTAGTAAGCCTATTGACTTCTGCAAGACCGAGGGCCCAATCCTACCCCACGTTCTGGTGCCAATGCAGCTGCAAATCAGTCCTGAGATAAGGAAACAAATGTTTCCTTACCTTGAGGAGGCCTCCATGACTGCTTTGCCCCACTGCAGGATACAGCACACCCAGAAGATGGAAGCCTCAAAATGGGCCGAAATCATGCCAAATCATGCAGCCGCGCCTTTCCTAGTCAGAAGTTGGTCAAGTTTATTTCCTGCCAATACGCACACCTAGTACTGTCAAAAACAGTTGAAAGAGCTTTTATTGCAATTATCGAAATTTGAGGGGTCTTCTTTCTAACCTGCGGTTAGACTGTTTCTGAGCTTGGGAATGGCGGGGTCTTTTTTCGCTAACTGCACTGGACGAATGGTTACTTTGCTTGTGTCAAGGTTGTAAATAGGCTTTTTTCTTCTTTCTGATTCCACTCTGCTGTTGAAAAATGGCTGAGAAATAACCCAATTTATTGCTGCATTCTCAGGAAAGCAGCAGGCTATGGGGTCACAATGATGGCACTTCCGGAGAGTCCTGGACAGATGGTCATTCTAAAAGTGGGTCCCAGAGCTAAAATGTTTGAGAACCCCTGATCTAGGCAGGTCCTTGGACACAGTGAAGACTGCAGGTTGGGGTTCTGTTGATTGCAATTCTTCATGTTGGCTCTTTCCTAATAATGTGCATAACGTATTATGGGGGTAATAACACGAAAACGTGTATATCTTTTCCAGCCCTGAAACAGCCATTACAAAGAATCTTCATGACCAAGTCGATGAACTGGAGCAAATTCTTAGGTAAGATGTTTTCTTCCTTCCCCCATCTCCCTGTAATACGTTGACTTTATTAACACAGCACTCTGTTTTACTGTTCAGTGTCCACCCAGGTAGTTATGAAAGAGAACTTATAGGTCAAAAATTACTGTAGTCTTTGCAGAAATTACTTTCTGAGCTTTGGCCTTTCCACACACAGATATTTATGTCCTAGTTCGTTTTTCATTTTTTCCCCTGGGCTTGTGAAAGTAATGCATTGTGACCACGTATATAAAGACAGCTAAAGAAAGGCACTCTCCCAAACTGAAAGACTTGCAGCCCAGTCCTACCTCTTCTCCCCACTGTAGTATTCAGGCTGCGCTGTATGGTATGCTGGAATGGGAGTGCAGTTGGGAGGCTTTGGAGGGATAAAAGAAAACACTGCTGTGGGGGTTCATATTGTGCCTTAACTGTGCGTAGTACTCAATCTGAATCTTTTAGGGCTATTGCTGTTGAGGGTAAGAGCATAAGAGCCCCGCTGGATCAGGCCAAAGGCCCACCTAGTCCAGCTTCCTGTATCTCATTGTGGCCCACCAGATGCCTCAGGGAGCACATGAGACAACAAGATACCTGCATCCTGTTGTCACTCCCTTGCACCTGAGGTAGCGTTTTGAGGTAGCCTACTTCTAAAACCAGGAGGTTGCGCATATACCCATCATGGCTTGTAACCTGTGATTGACTTTTCTTCTAAAAATCTGTCCAGTCCTCTTTTAAAGGCATCCAGGCCAGATGCCCTCACCCCATCCTGTGGCAAGGAGTTCCGCAGATTAATTACTCACTGAGTAAAAAAGTATTTTTTACCCAACTCTCCCATTTAGTGGATGTCCCCTGGTTCTGGTGCTATGAGAGGGAAAAGAACATTTCTCTATCCATTCCTTGCATAATTTTGTGTCTCAATCATGCACCCCCCCCCCAGGATAATAAGCAAAGTTTAGAATTGGGCTGAATAGGTGGAGAAAAAATGCTTATGATTACTTTTGCAGCGTATCAGAACTTATGGAGAAACATGGGCTCCAAAAACCCATATCCTTTGTAAAAGAGACCCAGAACAGTCCAGAAGAAGCACGGAAGCTGATGATTAGATTAACCAGGCACACAGGGCGCAAGTGAGTAGCAAATGGAGGTGCTGGTTCTTGGCAAATATGGATATGTATGGCTGTCCTTTGTTTCCATGAACATTTGTTACAGGAATATTTAGTCAAAAGCCATTTTGAGCAAGGGGCATCTTAGATGGTTAATCTCCCTGGCTTGGTGTCAAATCTATGTCAAATCTATGTGAAGGTACTTCTTGTGAAGGGATGTGGTTGCGCAGCAGGTTAAACCGCTGTTGCTGAACTTGTTGACTGGAAGGTTGGTAGTTCAAGACTCCAACAGAGTGGAGCTCCCGTCGCTTGTTCCAGCTCCTGCCGACCTAGCAGTTCAAAAGCACGTAAAAATGCGAGTAGATAAATAGGGAGCACCTCGGTGGGAAGGTAACAGTGTTCCGTGCACTACGGCATATAGTCATGGCGGCCACATGAACTCGGAAGCTTGTCCTTGGACAAATGCCGGCTCTACAGGCTTAGAAACTGAGATGACCACCGCCCCCTACAGTCGGTCATGACTAGACCATTCGATCATGGGGAAACCTTTACCTTTACCTTACTTCTGCATATGTAAGTAAAGGCAGTCTCCTGGTTCTCACCTTCCTCTATTGCAGCAGTCCATGCCTCATCATATGCCATTTGGCAGAGTCTCTTTAGTCATAGGGGTCTCTTCCACATTGACCCAGGGGAGAGCTCTGCCTTGAAGGGATTACAGAGCAACATATTTGAGGCCAAGAAGGGGAGCATATGGAGCAGGGGAGGGTATGAGCTTTGATGCTTCCATTGTCCTTTATTCATGTCTTTGAGGGGCTAGTTAATACAACATACAAATAGGGATGCCTTCTCCAGCCCTAGTAGGTTCCTTCACCTAACCCCTCTTGTGTGTTCTGCTTGTTTTCCCTTCTTAAGAATCTAGGATGTGGGAAGAAGGTGTACAGGCTAGTCAACTGGGCAGCAGAAGGCACAAGGGGATACTCTGGCATGGGATCAAGCCTGTGAAGTGTAGTGGGGGGGGGGGAGAGAAGAAGCAAAACGACTGATAACAGGAATAAGGTGGAAAGGATACACCACATCTGCAGGTAGAGACAATGCACTAGGGATTTTCCTGGCACAGGTCAGCTAGTGTAAAGCAAGGACTGAAAGACTCCTAAAGTATGTTTGTTACTCGTGTACAGGAGGCAGCTTGAGCACATGCTTTTCCCTGCATCACAGTACAGTGTGACCAAATCCTGCCTTAGTTACAGGGACAATTTGGCCAAACGTTGCCAATCAAAATTCAGCCTTACTCTGTCTTGTTAGAGAGACGGTAATAGCGCAATCCTAGCCGGGAGTTAGGCCAGCACAGTTAGGCTAGCAAAGTTTGGCCAGCTCAAGGGCCACCATAAAGTATGTTTGGACCATGCTCGGACTCAGAGCAGCTAGCACACAGACACGGGCCATCCTCCCTGACTCTGAGAGTAGTCCAAACACGCTTTACGGTGGCCCTTGTGCTGGCCTATCTCCAGGTTAGGATTGCACTCTAAGTGCTGCTCAGCGACTTAAACTTCTTCCTGCTCTGAATTATCTGGGTTCAAATGGTGATTCAACTTGCATGGCTTGGGAGTTTGGTTTGAAGCTTTAATTAAAAAAAAAAAAGGTAGGATCAATGTCTTGGGTAAGAAAAGCTGTGAGCCATTAAGCCCCTGTCTGCAATCTCATTGTTGCCATGCACTCAGTAGGTGATGGAGGCAAGCCACATTCTCAAGGAAGAACTCCCTATCTCTCATATTGGTATAATTGTAATTCAGGATTGCTTTGCATGAATTGCTGAGCTCTTGTACATGCAGCACTTCCGGAACTTAGGAAAAATGGGGGTGGGTGGGTGGCCTACCCACCAATATGAACAGTTTAAGATGATTCTCAGCATCCACAAGCTTTGTAGCAAACTGCTAACATCTTTGTGGTTTAACGTAGAAAGTTTGACTGTTGTCTCTCTTTAAAAGGCAGCCTCCAGTGAATGAAGCCCACTGGATGGGCCTGTTGCAGGATATGTTGGAGATGCGGCAGAATATCTACACCTGCTTATCATCAGACACTTGCTACGAGGTGAGGCTTGTTTTTCAGTATGGTGGAGTGCATGTATTTACACCAACGTCTCCTTGTCTGAACCATAAACGTACAAATTAATGTTGTGCAGGAACACAGAGCCACAACGCTAATTTAGACTTAAAATATATGCCGAGTTTGTTTCTGAGAATTCCAGTTATTCCATCGTCAGGCTTGCTAAGCCATTGGAGCAATGTGGTATTTCAAGAGGCCCCACTTGGAAGATTTGAGTAACAGGGATTTTAAGTGGGTCAGTTGTTTGGAATTGGGAGAAACCTTGGGAAAATATTCTCGAGCCGCTGGGTAACCCTTCCCCTCTAGATAGGAGAAGATCAGCTTGCTCATTGGCTTCTCCAAGGAAAAGGAGTGACCAGTTTCCTGGATCAGTGCAGCCTAGAGAGCAGGAAACAGAACTTTAGCTAAGCTCCCAAAAGTTTACCCAAACTACTGTGTCATTTCTGAAGCTGGACATATGTCTACTTACCCCCGTGCTCTGTGGTTATTTCAGTTCCTTTGAAAAATGTTGCTTAAGGAAAGCATTGCTGGCAAGTTCCCCGGTGTGTGTGTTTTCTATAATCTCAAAGTCTAGAAACATTCCTTAAATACAATAATAATGGAATTCAGAGTGCCTTCCAATTGACAAAAGACATTATGATCCACTGCACAGTTGAAGGAACAACCCTGGCAGCACAATCCTGTGTGTGTCCACACAGATGTCTCAGATACTATTGTACTCAATGGTGCTTGTTCCTAGGAAAGCATGAATAGGATTGCAGCCTGTGACATATAGATGGGAAACCCAAGTTTCTTTATGTATACACTCTTAATGTGAATTGCTAGCTAAACAGTAGAAAGAAGAGTGATCCACTGCATCAGTGTAATGTTTATTAAATGGTTCACTGAGCAGAAAGTTAATTTTTAATAACGTCACTCAGGATGTATATCGACCGTTGATGTTTTCCTCTTCGCATCTAAACTGAAGTGCAGAATTCAGGTTCTGCAAAAAATCATCTGTACACATGCTCTCTCCAAGCTTGTCATGAAAGTTTGTGAATTACAGTGGCATAGCTTTTTTAATATATGTGCAGTTTATTTGAAAGCTCTTTCCTCTCTTCCATAATCTAGCACTCAAGTGAGCTTTTGTGTTGTGTAATTTATCTTCAGAAATTTGACATCCTTTAAACATTTCTTATTATTGTTGACTGTTTTATTATAGCGTTGAGACTTTATTGCTTATGGCTGCTAATCTCGCTTACTCTTGTTGAGAGCAAATTAGAACATTTCTGAAGAAACTGCAGGGAAGATGAAGGCACCTGGGATTTAAATCCAGAATTGAAACTTGTTACTTAAAAAAAAATAGCAATACTTATTTTCGAGTCATCTCAAGGCAAAAAATACTATAATTAAAGCTCTTCTTTCAAGATAATAGAGTTAAGTTTATCATGTTGAGCAGATCTAAGTGGTGACAGTGCATGTATTGTATTGTTTTAATATTGTTTTTAAATTGTTTTTTAATGTTAAATTCTGTATTTTATTGTGTTTTGTTTTGTTGTAATGTCGCCTTGGGTGCCTTCGGGCAGAAAGACGGGATATAAATCCAATTAATAATAATAATAATAATAATAATAATAAATTAATGCTCTATTTGAGTTAATTGTTAGTTTGTCCAAAACCCAGAAACAACTTGCTGTTAAGATACTTGTGTTTCTTTGTCTGTCATTATCAGTTTTCCTCTGCCGTGTACAACCACAGAGAAGTGTTCTAGACCATGTTCATGGCATAGCCACTAGGCCCATAGCTAGACCTTGCACAGCCCATAGATCCAAACATACCCCACAATTCTTTGCAACATGCAGGGAGTCCACATAATGCGCTGGTTCTTTTGAAGACAAATACACAGAAAAAGGATTTCCCAAGGGTGGCAAGTTAGGTTGTATTTCATTTCAGCAAACAGTTTATTAAAGATTAAATGCTTTGGTCTAGACTACTAGACTATTTTATAAACAGCTTGTCTTTAAAATGCATACCCATTTGTCAAAGTAATCCTTGAGTGCAATATTTTTTTAAAAAAATTGTATGACATGTTTGCTGTCTTTACTTTTGTAGATTTTTACAGAAAGTCTTCTTTGTTCAAGCCGGCTGGAGAACATCCATTTAGCTGGGCAAATGATGCATTGCAGTGTTTGGTCAATAGATCCCCCAGTTAGTGTTTCTTCAAAAAGCAAACCACAATACAGAGTCTGCTATCAGAAAAGCATTGAATTAGTTTTGGCAGCTAGCAGAGAGTACTTCAATTCTTCAACCAGTCTGACTGATCCATGCATGGATTTGTCCAGGTAAATGAACTACATTGAATAGCTTATTACTTCCCCCCCCTTTTTTTAGATTGTCTGCTTGTAAGGCAAATCTTTGTGATTTTGTTCCCTCTTCAGTACTTGAACACTTTTCTCCTTTCTTGGATGCTTGAGCATGTCTAAGGCTGCTGTAATATTAATACATATTGGGAAGAAAATAAGTTGATCTGACTATAAAGTGGTGATGTAGATATATTTTCTGCCTACATTGAGCCTACTGGGGAATATGAGCACCAAGAGCATCAGTGAGTGCTGGCCTGTAGTTTTGGAAGTGGGTATTATTATTGAATCTTTATGGTTGTGGAATAGCAAGGCATTTGCTGTTGGTAGAATGTCTTCTTGTATGTGCCTGCATGTTGTTAAACTTGTAAGTCTCACAGAAACCTAATAAATGAATCCTTTAAAAAAAAGACTCAACAGCCTTGAGCATATGCTGCCAAAAGGACACACAATTTATTCATCCACTGTCAGAGGAGTATGTAGTACTTTGGAGAAGACATAGTCCTGACTTCATGCCGGCTTTGAAATAAGAAAGCATTGAGAAAGCAATGATTTCTTTTTGTCAGTTTTCTTTAAAAGGATTTATTCATATTATAATTCAGGAGTTGGATTAAGAATGAAGAGAACCTTAAATTGGCTTTTTGTGAAACCAGCTTTTTTCCTCCTTAGAGGCCCAGAATAATATGAGGTATTGAAAGAAAATGAGGTCCAGGGTTAGTAAGTATATTCTTAAGACTCCAGCTATGATGGTTTTCATACAAGCGCAACCCCTAAAGAGAAATTCCACCTGTATAAGAAGTAGATGTATGTCCCATAAACAAAGTTAGTTACGCCAGCACAGTTACGCCAGAAAAGTTTGGCCTGCAGAAGAGCCATCGTAAAGCGTGTTTGGACCACTCTCGGAGTCAGGGAGGATGGTGCATAACATACTTTATGGGGTCCCTTGTGCCAGCCAAACTTTTCTGGCCTCTTTGTGCCAGCCTAACTCCAGGATAGGATTGTGCTCCTAGTTGCAGACTGTAAAATATCTACTACAAAAGGCATACCTATCGGTTTTGATGAAAAGTTCCAATTCCTGACTTCTGAACATGGCAGTTCTTTCTCCGTCTGCTAAAGTAACCGTGAAATCTTGTGGTGGAGGTTGCAGGTAGCCTACTCGTAGTATTGGTCTGGTAAAGTTGGGTTCCTCTGCACTTGTCTACTATGCAGCAGCTGAAAGGAAGGCAGCATCATTTTAAACTACATTGAATGCTGTTGGGCTGTGTCCATGGCAACACTGTTGCCTGCAGATCAAATGTGGTATGCCACCAGGGTCCCCATGTCAACCCTGTGTGGAAGGGGGCAATCTATGCGCTAGGAGAACTGCCCGCATGAGTCTCTATGCACAAGCTGCCTCAGCAGTGCAATAATGTCCACCGCTGTGGTGCCCCTGGCAGGTGTCTGGTTGCTAACTCATTCTAGAGATCCTTGCAGATGTGGATTTGAATTCTCTAATACCACAAACCCACTGCACTTGCACTTAAATTGATTATCACCTTTCCCTGTAATTCTGCTACTCCCAGTTAGTCTTAATTTTCTACTAGTTATGGTGAATTCTGAAAACCTTAGATAGTAGTTGTTGCCAATATATTTCCATGCTTATTTTTGGTATAGACCTTCACCCCTCCCACTTCAATCTGTCTTTCCTTTTGTTTCCCCACTTCTTGTCCCCTTTGGTGCCAAATGTGTTGCACTGCTGTTTCCTTAAGTTTGTTTGGGGCCCTCTTAAAACATCACACAAGGCAGCTCACCTTTTTCTTTATTACTATTTAATGAAAATTGTTGCTATATGAAATATTTGAAATGGTTCTCCCCTGCAACCAATGTGCAAATAGGAAAGAACCTGCAGCTTTTTAGTATACAGAATGAATTCTTCAACCTCCTCCTGCATATTAACTTCAAATGATTTTTTTTGTTTCATGATCTGACATCAATTTTCTGGCCCAGTGACATTGTCATTTTGACTGAAAATTATTTTAGAATGATTCTTCTCTTAGATGATATTAAAGTGTACTTTTTTTTTAAAGTTATATTTAAACTTAACATTGGGGAGGAAAGAACAAAATTTACAGGAAAGATCTTAAAGAAGTGAACACATTTCCCCTTCCCACAGGATTCATGGTCACCTACAAAATAATTATTCTACTCCTTATCAGTTTTTTGCAGAGACCTCTAAAAACCAACTTTAATTGAATAATTTGGGTCCTACAGGTGAACTGTTCAGAACTGACTTCACTTTCTTGACATGAGTAACTTCCCTGCTTTTATAATGGATCAGTTACAATTGTGAAAAGTATGTTGGTTGGTTGGTCATGTAGTTCTGCTTGAATTTTAAAGAGAAATTTTCTCCACATTAATAAGAAGATTCCTGACTAATTGGCTTTCCCTGTGACCAACTTGAGGGAAAAAAAGATAAACCCAAGGCAAATGAAGTGGATTTTCCCTGTTACCTCATCCATATACAAAATGATTGCTTATTAGACATGCTTCCTTTCAACTTGCAAACTCCTCATGAAATGCTAACTTAGAGCAATTAACACATGGATTTTTCTTAGTAGAACTGCATGTCCCATTCCATCCCACTTCTAATAGAGGAATTATCCTAGGATTAAAAAGATGACATTTTATTAAGCTATATAAATGAAACAAACCCTCTAAGTGTTGGAAGGGGCCTGTAAGGGTGGGGCAGGGCAACCACGTAGTGGGTGAACAATCCCAGTGTACTGTGGTTTCCCCACTGGTAATGTTTTGGCTACAATACTAACATTATGGTATGTATTTGACCTGGGAGTAGATGTGATATAAAGCAGTGCCTTCTGACATACTCAGTAGGGTCCAAGTATATTTTGTGTATGCCTCTCATATAACTGGGCAAAGAGGGACTTTCAAAATGGTTCCCTCTTCTGTTTAGCAGTGGGAGAACCAGTTTAGTGTCTTTTCTAGTGGCTGTTGCCGGTGTCTCTTCTCCATCTCTTTTTAGACAGGGGGCCATTTAGTGATTTGTTTTGCTATGTAAATGACTTTGTACACTACTCTTTTGTTGAAATGCTGTATATAGATATTAATAATAATATTAAATGTAGTATTCCCTCAAGTGCCTCAGCAACTCACAATTTTTAAATTCAGTATTTTTTTAAAAAAATAAAAATGTATCTTGAAATATACTATATCAATTTTTTTCAGAACATAACCAATTCAAATAAAGCATGATACCAATAATGCAATAGGTGAACAAGGGAAAAAAGCGTAAATTCAGTATGGCAGCATGATTAAACAGGGGTGGCATTGGATTGGCCAGGTGTGATGCTGGCCAAGGGCCTGTGCCCATCTAAGTGCACTCCTGATTAGGGACACCTGACCATTCAGTACTGCTAGCAGTGCTATTTCCCAGTTTACCATCCACTGGGGGCATCATAAGGGGCCCAGTGCAAGTCTTTGTCCTAGGCCCCTTGGCAACCTGGTGCCTGCACGGTGATTAAACAACCCTAATCATAAATACAAGCCTAAAATGATATGAATGATTTTCATGCCATACTCTTCAGAGAAGCAGCACAAATAAATAGCTAGCCCATAACTTAAGTTGCAGTTCCCACACTTGGATAAGCCATGTTTAGTCATTCTGAAACAAAGCATGTCCCCTATGCTTTTCAACTAAGCATTTCCCTTCTGTTTTGGGAGAGACCTTTCTCCCACCTGTGGGATTTGTCATGGTTTGGTAGATGTTACCAAAGGGAGTAACCCTAGCCAGCTTTGCGCCCAGAAGAAAAGGCCCCTTTTATTAAGGATGACTTATTGCCTGCAGTGGGGTTGGAGAAAGAACCTGTCCGTAGATGGGATGTTCTATGGAAGTCCAAGGGGGGATGAGTTTATTAACTAAGTAAAGCAGGTGTTACTCTGCTGCTCCTTCCTGACTGCTGACTTCCTACGATGGCGGCCACCAAAAGTCATTGAGGCTGACTTCTCCCAGGCCTCTCACTATTGTTGCCATGTTCACCTTGTTGCTGAGATTTAGAGCTGCTTCCCATCTGGTAGATTAGTAATGCTTATTCCATTCTACTTCTGATGGAGTAGTTATCTCACTTACTGCACAAAACTAACTTGAGGCAAGTTAGACTGGGGGAGCAACCCTGCCTCAAGCGCTCTTCAGGAGCATCATGATAGAGTGGGAATTTGAACCCAAGACCATAATGCTGTCGTTTACAATAATAAAGATGTTTTTTATTTTTAGAAAGCATGTTTGAAATACGGTACTTACTCTTCTTTTTATTCCCTGTTAAGATCGTGCTTACAACTTATTACAGACTGTCCAGCTGTAATTCAAGAAGAATTGGATCTTATTCGTGGCCTTGGCTATCTTGAAGAATTTGGTGTGAAAATTTTGCCATTACAAGGTATTGTTGGCTAGTTATATATTATGTTATTATGTGTGGGGGGGGGAGCAAGTGTGAATACAATTCTGTGCGTAGTCACTAATATTACAGGTCATCCTGTACAATTAGATTTCCTTAGAGTAATGTGAAGAACTTGCTTTTTCCTAGGTAGCAGACAACAAATACCTTAGCCGTGATCACCATGGTGACCAAGACTGAAAGCCTGGTGAGCAAGCTTAGGACGCAGCCTGCCACCCTTTCTTGTTAGCACCTCAATTATGTTGCCAGGCCAGCCTCTGCTGCAGCTGAGTCGCTGTTCCCACCCAGCCTCGCTGCCCTCCTATGGAGCAGAGCCGGAGCAGGCAGTGGCAGTTTTAAACCTGCTTTTTATTTTGTTTTTGTTCTTCCTCTGCAAAGCTCTCTGGTTCCTTCCTGTGCTCTTCTCGTGGCACGGATCCCTAACTGGCCTCTTCCTTTCCCATTTCTCACCCTAGAAGAGAGAAAACACAACAATAAGCAGCCACTTTGTGTCAGCAAGGAAGAAGCCTGGGAGGCGAGGTGTCGGCACATTCAAGGCCTCCTTTGAGCTCTGGCTCTTGTCATAGAAATGCTTGCTCTGAACTGTCTGTGGTTCTGCACCTCCAGCCTCGCCACTCCCCAGACAACAGGGCTCAGGTTGGACTTACAATGTCCAAAAGGGTACGGCTTGTATTTATAGGCTTTCCAAAGGCCTGTCACGTTTTGGTGCAAGGACTCTAGCGATAGCATTTAGGGGGCCAGGCTCCCAGGGTCTTGCATGCTTAATTGGCTAAGCGGGTGGAGAGGGGGCTTCGGAGAAAAACAAGATAGTTGCATTAGGGCAAGGATCCCCCCCCCAGTGTTTTCCATCCTGTGCACACTCCGCTTCCGAGGTTGGTCAAGCTCTGGCCAAGTCTGTGCCTGGAGGGCAATTCATCTGAAGACAATGGGGGTTCTCACGCAATCTTGCAGCCTGCAAACAAATTGGAGAGCAGAAAAACAATTGGCTCCTGTCATGCCCAGCAAGGTTTAAATCCTTCCCCCCCCCCACCACCCGCCAAGAAAACTGTAGTCCATAACACTACCTGTCAAGCCACGTTTGAAAATCATCATATTTGATAGCTACTTTCAGGAGGCATTTGCAGGAGGCAGTCAATGCTGTTTAAAGGACAAAAAAAAAGTCCAATGTGTATTGGCTTGCACATCAAAAACCAAGTTGACTTAATGGGAATGTTCCGCGTGGAGTGGATGAGTTGTGTGAGGAGCAGCATGAAAAGATAAACTGACACCCAGTATAAGGTACCCTGCGGATGGAAGCAGTTTGGACTAGCTCCTGCATGATACAAAATTATGCTTGTCCCAGTCTTGGGATAGTCAAATATCTGATTCCCACTGACTTTCTCAGAGAATCAAATTGATACTCTCATACTAACTAGTAAGCAGTGTCACTCTTTGTTGTTAAAGGAACTTTTTACTAGTAATTTTTATTAGGTTTCTTTTAGTGTGCAGAGTGCTTATCTCATTCACAAGATAACAGCCTTGTGAAACAACTCCTTGTTCTTTGTTTTATAGCCAGGAAGCTGACAGATAGGTCATCTTCCCCCTTTTCTTTTTGCAGTCCCTTGGGTCTAAGAAGGTTAACTCACAATATTTAACATAAGCTGAAAGGTGTCCACGGCCCATGATGTCTTTGCAGGAATGATTTAATTATATTTGATAAGAGGATTTCATTACTGTTCGAAGGTGTTTCCAGAGTTTGGGCTTGTATAATTTTCATTGGTCCTTTTTATTCACAAGCTTTAGTGTCGAATAAAACTGTTTTTATTTTTTAGAATCATAACAGCCTTATAACAACTAAAACATTTCACAAGTTAATCTGGCATTCCGCTTCAGTGACTTTCCTGTCTGTACCCTTGTTTTTTAATGGATTTGCACTGCTAATGACAACATAAATAGTATATGTTAAAAAATGCCATTACAAGTTTGTAAAGCCTTTTGTAGCTTTTTCACCTCAAGGTGAAAAGAGCATTTTTTGTGACTGTGCCAGTCAGCTCAAAAGCAACATGGAGCACTTCATGCACATATGGTCATCAAGGTAATAGTTACTGTGAAATGAATAGATAGGGCACAGTATTTCATGGGCCAATATATAGAATAATGGTATCATAGAGTTGGAAGGTTCCTACAAGGTCAACTAGTCCAACCCACTGCCTATAGCAGGAAATCCTCCTAGAGCATCAGGTGCCTGGTGAGCCTTGAAGATCTCCAGGGAGGAAGAATCCACCACTTCCCTCAGCAATCTGTTCCACTACCAAACCTCTCCTGATCATCAAGAATATCTTCCTGATGTCCAGCTAGAATCTCCTCTCTTGCAGTTTAGACCCATTGGACCTAAACCTTCTGCAGCAACAATACTTCACTGACTAACAAAAAGCTAACTGAAATTGTAAAAAGGTTTTTAATCCCTACCTAAACGCCTATAATATGGACGATGACCTAAGTGCATAAGGAAGAGAGTTCCATGGAAGCAGAGCTACCACCGAGAATGGTGTTGCAGTACCCGATTCCTCCTTTGGAGATAGAACCCAAAGCAAGGCCCTTCAGATGATCCTGGTTGGACCAGATGATATGGAAGCAGGTGGTCCCTGAGATAAACTGGTCCCAAGTCATGCTGGGCTGTAAGGTTCACTGCTAGCCCCTTGATTGGGTCTGGAAGTATAGTTCTCTTGTGGTGTTAAAATTTCCAGTCAGTTATTTTGTGATTTTTTTTCAGTCATTCCTAACAACACTTTTTCCTTTTCTTCAGAGAAATGCACCATTTACGCTTTTCTCAGGTATACCTGGAACAGCAACTGAGGGCGCAATCCTAACCTAGCATTAGGCCGGAACCATTAGGCCAGTAAAGTTTAGCCAGCATAAGGGCCACTGTAAAGTATGTTTGGACCACTCTTGGAGTCAGAGAGGCCAGCACACAGGTGTGCGCCGTCCTCCCTGACTCAGAGTGGTCCAAACACTCCTTGGCCACCCCTTGTGCTGGCCAAAGTTTGCTGGCCTAACTGTTTCTGCCTAACTCCAGGTTAAGATTGCGCCAAGAAATAGCTATGAGAAGAATTCTTATTCACAAATATTTTAATCATGCTTATAAATCCAGTACTATACAAAGTTAAGAGGGGGTGTACCTAGTCCTAAGGTGTGTATTCTAACATGGAATTCTAGGTTGGATTTCTACTCTGTGAATGTAAGTGAGTTGGTCTAAGGACACCTTTGGTTTGCACAGGGCTCCCTTGGGTGAGCAGAATGCTTCTTCACTCACAGAGTGGCCTTTTATTTGTGAAGCAAGCGGCTGAGGGCAGAAGTGCTAGTTGGGGTATTAGCCCTAGACCAGTGCTCCTGAAACTGGTGGGTCGCCACCCACCAGCCTGAGGAGCATTACCCCATTTCCCTTTAAGGGGCAGGGAGAAGGAGAAAGCAACCATGCTGTTCCCGGGATTGTGCAGCTATTTTGGCAGGCGTCCTACAAATACTGTATAGTTGTGCAGGCCCATGGGGGGGGGGGGTGTCAGGAGCCCTTGGGAAGCCTCCACAGGGCTCCTCAAGTCTCTCTGTTAATAAAAATTGCGGTCACAAACTACTTCTGGTTTTTTATTGCGAAACTGGAAGTGGTTTGTGATTGCAATTTTTACTAATACAGAGGCTTTAGGAGCCCCACAGAGGCCTCCCCATGGCCGGCGTGATCGTAAAGTATGTGTAGGGCCCCTCCTCCTGCCAACTGTGTGAACCTGGGGACTGTGTTGCTATTGAAGTCCTGCCCCTGCAAGCACTTACGTGGTCTTCTCCTCCCAGGGAGAACGTTGAAGACCACTGCCCTAGGCAATAAAAAAGGAAGATGCTGCAGGTCAAAAGATCTAAATTTTGAATTGTTTAAAATGTAAATAAAATCCTTCTTGACTCTAAGTTTTGGAGTTTGTGATCAAAAGGTTAGGTCTTAGCAGAATGCAGTGCATGTGGAGGAATAGTACTTTGTTATGCAAAAGGAGAGACTTTGTTCTCATTGAAGTTGTAAACCTGTGTCTGGGTTGTATCACTTGAGATTGAGCACTTCTTTGCACAAAAACATGCTCTCCCCATTAAAAAAAACCTGGCATTTTGTGGCACTTGCTTCTAGCCTAATGTTCTTGCTTCTAGCCCGATGTACTAGTTGGTTGTGTGTGTGTGTGTGTGTGTGTGTGTGTGTGTGTGTGTGTGTGTGT